>CM062628.1:39418385-39525036 GCA_025617555.3 Puccinia polysora
TTCTATTATTTTCTATTATTTTCTATTATTTTCTATTATTTTCTATTATTTTCTATTATTTTCTATTATTTTCTATTATTTTCTATTATTTTCTATTATTTTCTATTATTTTCTATTATTTTCTATATTTCTATATTTTCTATTATTTTCTATTATTTTCTATTATTTATTATTTTCTATTATTTTCTATTATTTTCTATTATTTTCTATTATTTTCTATTATTTTCTATTATTTTCTATTATTTTCTATTATTTTCTATTATTTTCTATTATTTTCTATTATTTTCTATTATTTTCTATTATTTTCTATTATTTTCTATTATTTTCTATTATTTTCTATTATTTTCTATTATTTTCTATTATTTTCTATTATTTTCTATTATTTTCTATTATTTTCTATTATTTTCTATTATTTTCTATTATTTTCTATTATTTTCTATTATTTTCTATTATTTTCTATTATTTTCTATTATTTTCTATTATTTTCTATTATTTTCTATTATTTTCTATTATTTTCTATTATTTTCTATTATTTTCTATTATTTTCTATTATTTTCTATTATTTCTATTATTTTCTATTATTTTCTATTATTTTCTATTATTTTCTATTATTTTCTATTATTTTCTATTATTTTCTATTATTTTCTATTATTTTCTATTATTTTCTATTATTTTCTATTATTTTCTATTATTTTCTATTATTTTCTATTATTTTCTATTATTTTCTATTTTTTTCCATGATTTCCTAGGTCATTGGGTTTTTCACGCCCCCAAAAATGGAATTCATGCAGTTTGGACGTTGTAAGACTCCAAAAGGTGCTGAGACGCAGCCAGTTCTTTGGAGGGGAAAAGGTGCTGTTTAGGCTGCCTTCCTGAGCATTACAAAAATATTTAAATGTAACCAGAATCAAGATCCAGAACCTTGTAAAAAAGCAATCAATGGAAAGGATGAATTTTGATAGTAGTTGGAAGCAATGGAAAAACACTTTCTGAGGCCAGATGGTGCAGGAAAAAAATTGAACAAACTAAGTTAAAGTTTGTTCTGAGTCCAATAGAACAAGGCAGTTGTAAGTAAAAATGCCCATAAGATAATAACTCTGGTTGTCAGAAGAAGATTAGGAAAGATCAAATCAATCCCAACCAACCACCAAGTTATCATAAACCTGCCCAACTATCCCCAATCAAGCACTTGAAGGGTACCAGATAACTGTGGGTGTCTCAACAAAAAAAAGGAATTTGTTTTATGAAGCTCTAGAAGCAAAGCAGTAACAAATTCAAACAAGAATAACCCAGCACTTCTCAAGGGACTCAAAAATAGAGTGGTGTAATTCAACTTAAAGGAACTAGAGGGAGGTTCAACACTTCAGGCTTCAAGCTTAAAGAAACATCTCAGTCAAATGTGACAGGTTCCAGAAACATAATCAAATGAATGATCAAGAAAAAAGTGGTCAGAGAAAGGGATCAAAGGATTGGTTTAACAAACTAAAGAATTCAACCAAATGAATTCTTCTTCAACCAGCAAGACTACTGGTTGGTGATAAGGATGAGGATCAGAGTATAATAAACAGATATATCTAGATTTATGAAGATGATGAGGCACACAGGGGGATACAGTTCTGAATTGATCAGAGAATTTATATGATGATTCAATACCATAAGATGCATGCTGGATGATATGATGCATGATGGAGAAAAAAGGAAGGGAAGAGACCCTTGTTTTATGGGCATGAGGGCCTGACAACTACTTACAAGAGATAACTACAAATGAGAGCAGAATTCTTTTTTTTTTTTATTTTTATTTTTATTTTTATTTTTATTTTTATTTTTATTTTTATTTTTATTTTTATTTTTATTTTTATTTTTATTTTTATTTTTATTTTTATTTTTATTTTTATTTTTATTTTTATTTTTATTTTTATTTTTCTTAAGCATGATGATAAATGACAGTGATGAGAAAAAAAATCCCAACTTGGAATTGAATGAAAATTACATCAAGAAAAATTAAGAACTAAAAAAAAAATTGAAATGAGGAAACAGCCCTGCGGTGGAGATGAGCAGAAGCAGCCAGTTGCTGACAGGCTTCCTCAAGTTTGAAAATGGCCATAATGACAGCTGTCAACAACTGCAAGCAACTGACGACACAAGGGGTGGTGGTGGAGTGAGCAGGAAACAAGTGATGATCCCAAGAAACCCACGGGATTGCTGGCAAGTGAGTTGAGGCTAGACTACAAGGGCCAAGCTGGGGATGGTGGTTTGCCCAAGCAATGGCAGCAGTTGGAGGAGGAGATTGAAGCAAGGCGGATGAATGAGGGGAGATTGGATGAGAGCAAAGACAGATGGATTGGTGGGTAGTTGGCCAGTAATTGGAGGTGACAATGTGGTGACCAATCCGGGACACCTTGTGGAAAATGGAAATTTTTGAAATTTCTTTCACATTTCCTTATCCATCAATGCATCCTCAAAAAAAAAGTTATCTCTTGTGCCTCTATGGGTACCCACTCATTTCCACTATCCCAACTCTTCACTGTCCTAGCGGTCTAGGCAGGCCTTCCCTGGTCATCCAATCCTTTCCTTGTCTGTTCAAATCCCTCCCCTCTTGCACGCGCCTTAGCCTGGTTTTTTGGCCAAGCGCATGTGGGCCGCCATTCTCTTCCTCATCATCAGCCATCCCGCAATCAGGCCCCTTCCTCAACTCAACCCATCAATCCATCTCTGCAACCTGCTTCTCTCTCAAATTATCATCCATTGATTGGTTACTCAATCAACCCCAATTTGATTGCACCAGCCCATCATCATCCAGCTTATCACCATCCACCCCCTCATCTCTGGCTGTTGCCTTGCAACTTGTTGACCCTTGTCAGCAACCAACTAGCGGCATCCAGCTTGCCATCATTGGCATTGGCAACAACAACACAGATTGCCGCCATCAACCAATGACCGCAAGCGTTGCTTGCTGCTGTTGGTGACTTTGCATCAACCAATTGATCATCCAGGTTGACACCACTGACGCCATTGCCTGTTGCAACGGCCTTCATCCTACTTGATCTATGCAAATTTTGACCGCTTGGCCCCAAAAATACAACTTCATGCATCCACCCAATCCCTCTCTGATTCCCGCAAACCAAAATTGTTGTTTGCGGCCATTGAAACCTTTGCACCAATGGTTGCTCCTTGACCATCTCCATTCTTGCACGCATTCATTGATCCTCCCTGGGCCAAATGCGGTCGCGGCCAGTCAAAATTGTTGCAAACCATTTTCCACTGCCCCAGTTGTCCTCAATGCAGGCAGGTTTCCATCTTCCTCATCATATTTTGATTTTTTTTCTCCCATGTCAGGCACTTCCTGTTGCCAATCTTGTTTGTCTGCAAAAAAAAGTCCTCATTTGTAAGTATCTCTTGTAAATAGTCTACAGGACTCTGGTCTATAGAAGGAGGGGCTCTCCTCTGCCTTATTGGGAGGATCCATCTAGGATATCAATCAGTAATCAGACCATTCCATAGGGCTTCTTTCACTTTGTCTGCAACTTTGTGCTGGGTATATCTTTTGATTGCCCCTTGATCCCTTGAGCCTCCATTCTCAATCTTTGATTTGTCCATCTGCAACCCTGATCCTTATCACTAACCATAGCATTTCTGGTTGAAGAAAATTCTGTCTGCTGGAATTCTTGAGTGTGTTATACCACTCTTGTTCCCTTTTTTTGACCATACTGGTCTGATCCTCCCCTGATCATCATTCCGGATCAAGTAGCATTTGACTTTGAGGTTTCTTTAAGCTTGAAACCTGGAGTGTCAAACCTCCCTTTATTATTTAAAGTTGAATCAAGCCACGCTACTCTTGAGTTCCTTGAGAAGTGTTGGGTTATTCTTGTTTGAATCTGTTATTGCTTTGCTTCTAGAGCTTCATAAAAAAATTTCTTTTTTTTTGTTTAGCCACCCACATTTATCTGGTACCCTTCAAGCACTTGATTGCGGAGAGTTGGGCAGGTTAATTGAGAACCTGGAGGTTGGTTGGGATTGAGTTGATCTTTCCTAATCCTCTGCCAAAACCACAGTGATTAGCTTGTGGGCCTTGTTACTTACAACTGCCTTGTTCCATTGAACTCTGAACAAAAATTTGACTTATTTTGTTCAAGTCTTTTCCTGCACCATCTTGCCTCAGAACGTGTTGTTTCCATATGCTACCAACTACTCTCAAACTCATCCCTTACATTGATATATTAGTTACAAGTTCCTGGATCTTGATCCCAGTTACATTTAAATATTCTGTAACTCTTAGGAGGGCACACTAAACAGCACCTTTCCCCACCACAGAACTGCCTGTGGCTTAGTACTGTTTGGAGTCTTACATTTGGTCCCCCAGGCTGGGATCAAACCAGCAACCTTGGGATTTACAGTCCCAAGAATGTTTGGAATCAAACTTTGAAATCAAATCTTTTTCTTTTCTTCTCTTTTTCCCCTTTCTCTTCTCAGATCTGATCTGTGGAGGCAACTTATCCTAGAAGTAAGTCCTCCTGATTTGTGCACCATTAGGGCAAGGTACTGTTGTTTTTTGTGAAACCCTACTCCTGCCACACTTGTGAGCCACTTTGGAAATCTGCTATTTGGCTCATCTAGGAATTATGTTATTCAAAATGGCATCTACTGGTACCCCAACCAACCCTGCTTGACCAAAGATGGTCAAGATCAAACCTCAGAAAAAGAATTTACGGTTCAATGGGGTAAATTTCAAATGGTTCTTGGACTCTTACAAAATGGCTTCTGAAGTGGATGGAGCAAGCAAATACAATATGGCCTATCAGGATAAATTTGTTATCTCCTCTGATGAAGTTATGGAAGTAATCAAGTTTTTTGAAGGATTTGAATCCCATGACTGGGCGCTTCTGAGGGAAGCAATGTTGGCATATTGGGGTAAAATATATGTATCTTGGTTTACTTTGCAGGAGTTGGATGCTCTTTTCTCTCAATGGATCTGAAATGGTGGTGTTTCTTCAGCCTCTGACTACCAGTCTTTTAGGAAGTCTTGGGATCCTATCCATAAATATATTATCCAAAATGATCACATCAATTTAGTGGACAAAGCTTGAGCACAATTCTTCCAATTTTTTTTGTCGGCTGTGAAGGAAAGGACTAAAGACAAGTTTGTCAAATCTGGATCTATGATCACCACCAGGGATAATTGATTCCAACTCCCTGTTTTCCGTATCCTTAGGATTACTGTGGATGAAGTCATGAAAGGTCAAACTGCTTTAACTTTTGAAAAACCTAGAACCACTGAACCAGTCCATGCTCCTTCTTTCAAAGAATCCAAAAATATTATGATTAAGATGATGGCAGATAAAATACCTAAAGCAGATCCTAATTTTACTCAAGAACCTAATACTCTAGACAAAATCACTAAGATACTTTGAGATTTTGAGAACAAAATAGATCAAAATATTTCTTCTCTTACTACTCCTAAACCCTCTACTTCTGTCCCTAAATCTACCCTGGTCTGTTACTAATGTCATAGGGAAGGCCATGGAACTGGAAAATGTTGGAACTCCACAAGGATACAAAGGGAAAGTTGGTGGAGCAGAAGGGGAACAATTTCTTTCTTCCTAATGGTGCTCTGATCCCTTTCAATTCATTTTGCCCTATTTGTCATGTGGTGGCCCCTTATTAGCCTGCACCTCCAATGAAAGCATCCCTTTCTTCCTTTGATTTCCAATTTTCCTGTGGTACTCTTCAACCTTGGTAACCTCCAGCTATCTCTTCCTCCAATATTGCTTGGACTAATTATCAATCTGATCCAGCTAGGAAAAGGTATGAGGAACCTAAACCTCACAAAGCCCCTTCCTTGCCAACTTCAATTCTTCAAAAACCAGTAAAATGTCAATCCTCACCTGAGCCTCCTTCCTCTGATGTGGAAGATATGGAAGTGGAAAAGCAGCCACTCATGGAAAGGTTTCCAGATCACTCAGATCCTTCTCTTTCATCCAAGTCACCTCAACCTTCTGATCCCAACTTAGTTCCTGCTTCACCTGAACTTCCTCCCTCCACCCAGCCCAAATTTTGATTTGAAAGGGGAATCTCAAAGGACCACCCCAATGCTGTGGAAGGAGTATTAAAGAAAATTTCTGATCTAAAAATTCCTGATCTATCTGTGGCTGAACTCCTATTTATTTCTCCATCTGTTGCTGATGGAATGAAGAAATGGGCCTCTTGTAAACGTGTGGAGATTGATCCTGAAGAATTGAAGGTCTCCTCTGGCACTTTGATGGAGCACTCTGGCGGAACTAGTCCTTTTTCAGATTCCAATCTTTACTCCTTTCATCTTGGTTTCCTCCCCTGTTATCTTGGTGACTCAGCTAAAACTTTCTCTCCCCTTGTGGACTCTGGATTTCAGCTCAACTTAATTTTGGATTCTATGACCTGTAAACTCAAACTCAGTCCTAGGGTCAGCTAAAATTCTGCAGCCTATGGGATAGGTAATCAATCTTGTGAATTGGTTGGTATTGCTGAAGATTTTCCATTTGGGATTGGTCAAAATATTTTTGGAACCTTTAATTTTTGGATCAATTGTTTGGAAGGGCCTATGATCTTGGGACAACCTTTCTTGATGGACTTTGGTGCTACTCTGATGTTTTCTGATCAAGTTGGGGAGAGAATTCTTCTCCCTGATGCTGATGGTAGAAAGATTGAAGTTCCTCTCTGTTCTTTGGATTCTGGTTGTTGGGAAAGAGATTTTCCTGGTCATCCTTCTAAATCATCTTTAAAGGGGAAGCAAAAGGATAATTCCAATTCCTCTCATTTTTTATGGGAATAGTTGATCCTACTAATAGTTGTAGTTCTTTTCAGACTCAGAATTCAACTCAAGGGTCAACTCTCATCCCTCAGGCTTATTTTTCATTCTTTTCATCATTTTAATCTAAACAGGAAAATATCAAAAATCAAAAACATGTCAAAATAGAAAAATCCAAAAATATTTCTTTTCCTTCTTTCTCTGGATTGGTTGTGTCTTCTTTTCCTTGTACTCTTATTTCTGATCAATTTTCTCTCAGTTCCTGTTCAAATCTCCGTAATGAGTCTAAACTAGATCCTGATCTCAATTCTATTCTTGGTGGTTTTGGTATGGAGGAATATGGGCTTCAGTGGAGGCAATTTCGGGTACAAGTAATTCCTCCCAATTGTGCACTGCCAGGGAAACCTTCTACCTCATCTTGGAAACCCTACCTTGTGCCACACATGTGAGCAACTTAATAGCTCCTGGTTCTCCTTTTATGGAAAAGGAGACCTTTGAGGATATTGGAGAACATTGGATGTGGAAAATGTTGGAACTTGGACTCAGTTTTTGTAATCAAGTCTCACTGGTCAACTCTTGGAGGAAAAAAGAACTTCTCTTGTTTGCCATCAAGTATAAGCCAGTTGCCAAGAAGGTCCAACCAGTCAACCAGGCTATGCCTCTCAACCTGAATCCTCCTCTTATGCTTCCTCCCTTATCTTGTGATCCATACTGTGGTCTTCCTCAATCTTGTACTGTTCCCCTTGTTCCCAATTGTTGGTTCAATGAAGAACATCTGAAGGTGGTCAACTTTGGAAAAGTAGGATAGCTTCTTTGTGATGAGTTAAATTTGATCAAAAATGTCTTATCTCTAAGGGAAAAATCTATTGCTTTCTGTGAAGAAGAGAGAGGCCTCTTGGAATAATCCTATGGCCTCCCTTATATCATACCTGAAGTTGAACATGATCCTTGGCAAAAGAAGAAGATCCCTATCCCTGCTGCTAAAGTTGACAAATTTATCAAGTTGGTCCGTGAACAAGTTTTTACTGGGCTATATGAGCAGCCAACCTCTAGTTATTCCAGCCCTGTCTTCTGTGTCCTCAAGAGGAATGGTAAACTTAGAATAGTTCATGATCTCCAACCTCTTAATAAAGTTACTATTAAAGACTCTGGTATTCCTCCTGCTACTGAAGAATTTGTCAATATTTCTCTGGGAGAGCTTGCTATGGTCCAGGGGACATTATGGGTGGCTGCAACAAACAATCCTTACATCCTATTTCTTGCACTCTCCCTACCTTTGATACTCCTCTTGGTTGATTTCAACTTACTCAATTTCCTCAAGGTGCCACCAATTTGGTTTCAGTCTATCAGGCTCAGATGATGTGGATCCTCCAAGATGAAATCCCTGATCATGCTGGTATCTTTATTGACAATGGTGGAATTAAAGTTTCAGTTTCTGACTATGATAATGAGCTCTTACCTTGGCATTCAGGAATTTGTTGTTTTATCTTGGAATATGCTACTACTTTGGAAAGGATTCTGTTTTGAATCAAGGAATCTGGCCTTACTGTCTCTGGATCCAAACTGGCTGCTTGTTTCCCTGCTCTGGAGATTGTTGGTCATGTGGTCTGCAAGGAAGGAAGAAGGATGGCGCCAGCAAAAGTCAACAAGATCATCTCCTGGCCTTCTCCAATCAATCCCACTGAAGTTAGGGGCTTCCTAGGTGTTGTCACTTATGTTAGAATCTTTATCCCATCTTTATCCAAAATACGTGCACCCTTACGTTGTCTAACCAGGAAAGATGCTGAATGAATTTGGACCCAAGATTGTGAACATGCTTTTCAGTTGCTCAAAATGATGGTTGGAAAAGAAATAGTCTTGAAAAAGATTGCTTATGGACCTGGCTCTGGCAAGATCAAGCTGGCTGTTGATTCCAGTTATCAATCTGTTGGGGCTGTTCTTACTCAGGAAGATGAAAATGGTTGGGTCCGTCCTTCTCTTTATGAATCTTTGCTATTTTTGGATGTAGAATCTAGGTACTCTCAGCCCAACTTGGAACTTTGTGGTGTGGCTCAAATGATGAAGAAACTCCAAACCGTTCTCTGGGGCCAAAATCTTTAACTAAAAGTCAATGCTCAATCCATCATTGAATTGATCAATGCTCCCAGCCTCCCCAATGCTCCTATGACTTGTTGAGTGGCCTTTATACAGCTTTTATCTTTTGAAATTGTTCACAGGCCTGGGAAATCTTTTACTATGCCTGATGGTTTATCTTGACGACCTCTTGGAGATGATGAATCTGATGTTGGAACTGATTTTGATGAAGAAGAACCTTTAATCCAACCTGTATTCTCTTTCTCTTCTCAAGATTATTCTGGCTTTCAACAAGACTTCTGGCTTAAACTAGAGCATTACCTTTTAACTCTTGAAAAATATCCTGATCTCTCTGCTAAAGAATTTTTATCTCTTAAAAGAAAGTCCTCTAGTTTCTTTCTCCAAAGCTCTATGCTTATGAAAAGTGGAAATCCTTGTGCTCTTATTGTTGTTAATATCCCTTCTGAACAAGATTATATCCTTGAAAGTCTCAATGATTGTCTTGGTCATCATGGAGAAACCAAAACTAATCAACAATTATAAAAACAATTCTGGTGGCCATCTCTGAAGAGATCTGTCTCTCAATGGTACAAGAGTTGTGAAGTTTTTCAAAAATGTGATCTTAGGTGTCCAACTGAAATTTGTTATCCTACTGGGCAGTCCACTGTCTTTGGAAGGTTAGCTATGGATGTGTTTCATATTAAGGCAGGTGGTGCTAAGTACCTCATTGTGGCTGGAGATGATTTTTCTGGATGGGTTGAAGAAAAATTTCTTAAGAATCTTAGCTCTGAATCAGTGGCAGCTTTCCTCTATGAGACCTGGAAAATGCTTCATGGCCTGGCTCAATATTACTCTACTGATAGTGGCTCTGAATTTGGAGGCAAACTTGCCAAAATGATCCAGTCTCTTCCTGGAAAACATAGAGTTACTACTCCTTATTATCCTGAAGGCCAAGGAATGGTGGAACAAGGCCATTCTCCTTTGAAGGCTGCACTTTTTAAGCTTGCTGGTGAAAGTGGCAAGAATTGTCCCAAATTCCTTCCTCCTGTTCTCTTCTCTTATTGAATCTCAAAGAAAAGGACTACTGGATACTCACCTTATGAAATAATCTTTGGCAAAAGAGCAGTTCTTCCTTTGGATCTGGAAATGGAATCTTTCTTGGGTATCCTTTGGGACAGGGTTTCCTCAACTACTGATCGATTAGTTTCTAGATCCAAGCAACTGGAGCAAAGTGAAGATGTTTGTGATGAAGCTTATCAGAAGATGATGAAGTTCAGAGCAAAATCAGTTCATTATTGGGAGGACAAGCACTCAAATTGAATCAGGGACTCCATGAACCCTGGGGATCTAGTTTCAGCTTATAATCAATCTTTGGAGACCCAGTGGGGCAAGATTTTCTCAAATTGTTGGAATGGTCCTTATTGGGTGGTTCACCAAGTTAGAGGTGAATCTTATGTTTTGGAGGAGCTGGATGGTACTCAACTGGCCAGAAGTTTCTCTGCTGATCAAGTCAAGAAGTTTCATTGTTTTGGAGGCAACTTATCTTAGAAGTAAGTTCTCCCAATTGTGCACCACAAGGGTTATTTGCTGCTTTTTGTTGTAAAATCTACTGTATGCCACATACATGAGCACCTGGGACGCCTTCTGTGTTTTATCTCTGCCGCTTCTGGGGCTCTTTTGGATGAATTGAGATATTTTCCAACTCTTCAATCCCTCTCAAGATCAAGAAATGGCTAATATTCTGTTCAATTTCCTTGTATTTCTCCTTCTCTTTATATCTTCAAGTTCAAGATGCAGACTAGGGACAGTCTGCAAGTTGAGGAGAGATGTGGTGAGCAATCCAGGACACTTCATGGAAAATGGAAATTTTTGAAATTTTTTTCACATTCCCTTATCCATCAATGCATCCTCAAAAAAAATTTTATCTCTTGTGCATCTATGGGTACCCACTCATTTCCACTATCCCAACTGTTTGCTGTCCTAGCAGTCTAGGAAGGCCTTCCCTGGTCATCAAATCCTTTCCTCCTCTGTTCAAAAACCCCCCCTCTTGCACTTGCCTTAGCCTGGTTTTTTGGCCAAGCGCGCGCGGGCAGCCATTCTCTTCCTCATCATCACTTATCCCGCAATCAGTCCCCTTCCTCAAATCAAACCATCAATCCATCTCTGCAACCTGCTACTCTCTCAAATTATTATCCATCAACTGGTGACTCAATCAAACCCAATTCAATTGCAACAGCCCATCACCATCCAACCCATAATCTCTGGGGGTTGGAGGAAAAGAGGGTTGCCTTGCCACTTGCTGACACTCATCAGCAACCAACTAGAGTGATCCAGCTTGCCATCATTGGCATTGGAAATGACAACACAGATTGCTGCCATCAACCAATCCATCATCCAGGTTGACACCACTGATGCCCTTGCCTGTCACGACGGCCTTCATCCTCCCTTCTCTAAGCTGATTTCAACCAATTGGCACCAACAATCCAACCAGTTGCATCCACCTGATCACTCTCTGACCCCTGCAAACTGAAATTTTTGTTTGCGGCTGTTGGAACCTTTGCACCAACAGTTGCTCCTTGACCATCTCCATCTTGCTTGCATCCATTGATCCTCCCTTGGCCAACCACGGTTGCGGCGGGTAAAACTTGTTGCAACCCATTGTCCTCAAAGCGGGCAGGTTTCCATCTTCCTCATCATATTTTGATTTTTTTCTCCCATGTCAGGCACTTCCTGTTGCCAATCTTGTTTATCTGCAAAAAAAAAAGTCCTCATTTGTAAGTATCTCTTGTAAATAGTCTACAGGACTCTGGTCTATAAAAGGAGGGGCTCTCCTCTGCCTTATTGGGAGGATCCATCTAGGATATCAATCAGTAATCAGACCATTCCATAGGGCTTCTTTCACTTTGTCTGCAACTTTGTGCTGGGTATATCTTTTGATTGCCCCTTGATCCCTTGAGCCTCCATTCTCAATCTTTGATTTGTCCATCTGCAACCCTGATCCTTATCACTAACCATAGCATTTCTGGTTGAAGAAAATTCTGTCTGCTGGAATTCTTGAGTGTGTTATACCACTCTTGTTCCCTTTTTTTGACCATACTGGTCTGATCCTCCCCTGATCATATTTCCATATCCCGTCACGTTTGACTGAGAGGTTTCTTTAAGCTTGAAACCTGGAGTGTTAAATCTCCCTTTATTCTTTAAAGTTGAATTCCGCCACGCTACTCTTGAGTTCCTTAAGAGGTGTTGGGTTATTCTTGTTCAAATCTGTAATTTCTTTCCTTCTAGAGATTCATAAAAAAAATTCTTTTGTTTTGTTCAGACACCCACAGTTATCTGGTAACCTTCAAGCGCTTGATTGCAGAGAGTTGGGCAGGTTAATTGAGAACCTGGAGGTTGGTTGGGATTGAGTTGATCTTTCCTAATCCTCTGCCAACAACCACAGTGATTAGCTTGTGGGCTTTGTTACTTACAACTTCCTTGTTCCATTGAACTCTGAACAGAAATTTTACTTATTTTGTTCAAGTCTTTTCATGCACCATCTTGCCTCAGATAGTGTTTTTTCCATTTGATACCAACTACTCTCAAACTCATCCCTTACATTGATTCCTTATTTACAAGTTCCTGGATCTCAATCCCAGTTACATTTAGATATTTTTTAACTCTTAGGAGGGAAGCCTAAACAGCACCTTTCCCCTTGACAAAACTGCCTGCAGCTTAGTGCTGTTTGGAGTCTTACAAAGACAGTCCAAGAAACGGAGGGATTGGGGGGTTAAAGCCAATGGAGAACAGATGGGTGGCTTGATATGTATAAGCTATGAGAGATTTCTTTACTGACAAACCAGCAAGATGAGGCAGAGACCAACCCATGAGCAACACAAAAATCAAAAAGAGTAGAAAGCACAGAAAATCAAGTAATATGAGAAATACCAACACCGTAACTGAGATGCCTGGATTGATTATAGCTGAGAGGCTGAATGAGAAAGGGGCATTATGGTCTGAACAGAACAAGGTGTTTCCGGTTGAGAAAACGTCAAGTCGAGTTGAACCACCAGGTGTGTTTGAGTTGGAATAGGTTGATCTCACCAGTTAGAAGTAGAATGGTTTGATAGGTAGAGAGCCCCCGGTCGTGGTTGGGAGTAACAAGTTTGGAGTGACGCCTTTCAACCTTGGTGAGATGAGCAAATGGTTCTTGGTACACAGGACTTGTCTTGATTGGGTGAGGAAGACCATCCAATGGAAAATGATTAGATGGAAACCAAAAAAATCCAGAACAAGACATTCCGGCAAAAAGACCAGTAGAAGAGATGAATGAGAATCTTAGAGATTCACTCTAACTGAAGTTTCTGCAGTGGTGATAATACCCGCGGGATCTGTTGTCCACTTCTCTGTAGAGGATCTGTCACTCTCTTAACTCTAAAATCTGCGGTAAAAAGCTGGTTCAATTGCTTGTTATCTGCTGAAGTTTAAGCAGGCCGTCAACAAGAAAGTTGTTGGTCACTTGGGAGGATCCAACCATTGAGGATCCCCTTGATGGGGATTGATAAAAATGAGAGGTGGTGGTGACAAGTCTTGAATTGTTGGGGGAGATCAATGATGGGGATTGATGGAGATGATGATGGGGATGAGTGGGATGACTGTTCTTGCATGCACTTTGACCAAAAATTGGGGCTGCAAGCGCAAAAAGGAGTGATTGAACAGAGTATCTGTAAATTTGAGCGCCTAGAGAGGCCTTCCTAGACCACTAGGACAGAAAGTAGTTGGGAGGAACAAAAGAGGAAGAGTACCCAAAGCAACATTTTTTTTGTTGACAACAATGGATGAATAAACAGATAACAACTATTTTTAAATTTTTCCCGTTTTCTTGAGGTGGACCAAATCGGTCACCAAATCTCTCCCCAAATTACAGGCTGTCCCTATTCTGCATCTCAAGATTTTGGAGATATTGCAAAAAGGAGAAAAGGAGACAATATAAAGACAAAATTTGGCCATTTCTTGATCTTGAGAGTGATGGAAGATTTGAGGAAAAGAAATATTGATCCATCCCAAAAGGGCCCTAGAAGTGGAAGGAGCAAAAAAAAGAGGCCTTCCCAGGTGCTCATGTATGTGGCATAAAGCAGAGTTTCACAAAAAAAAAATCAGTAGATGACCCTGGTGATGCACAATTGGGAGGATTCACTTTGACCCCAAATCACCCCCACAAAAATGAAACCTCTTGACTTTATCAGCAGAGAACCTTCTGACCAACTGAGTACCATCCAGTTCTTCCAAAACATACAATCCACCTCTGACTTGACAAACCACCCAATAAGGACCATTCCAACAATTTGAAAAGATCTTTCCCCACTGAGTCTCCAAGGATTGATTATAAGACAAAACTAAATCACCAGTATTTGAAGGATCCCTGATTGAATATGCATGCTTATCTTCCCAATACTGAAATGATTTTTCTCTTGATTCCATCATCTTCTGATAAATTTTGTCACAAATGTCCCCACTTTGCTCCATTTTGTTGTATCTTGCATCTAATAGATCAGTGGTTGAGGAAACCAGCTCCCATGAGATACCCAGAAAGTATTCCATTTCAAGATGAAGAGGAAGGACAGATCATTGGCCAAAAATGATTTTGTAAGGTGAGTAGAAAGTGGTCCATTTAGTTGAGAGTTGATCAGAGAAGAGAACCAGAGGAAGAAATTTGCAACAATTCTTTCAACTTTCACCAGCAAGTTTGACAAGATAAGCCTTCAAAGGAGCATGGCCTTGTTCCACCATGCCTTGTTCTTCTGGATAATAAGGAGTAGTAACCTGATGTTTTCCAGGAATTGATTGGGTTATTTAATCAAGTTTTCCACCAAATTCAGAGCCACCATAAGTAGAATACAATTGAGCCAAGCCATAATGCATTTTCCAGTTCTCATGAAGGAAAGCTGCCACTGATTCAGATCCTAGATTCTTAAGGAATTTCTCTTCAAACCATCCAGGAAAATCATCTCTAGCCACAGTGAGATACTTAGCACCATCTGCCTTAATATGAACCACATCCATAGCAATCCTTCCAAAGACAGTGGACTCCCCAGTAGGATAACTAATTTCAGCTGGGCAACTAAGATCATGTTTCTGACAAAATTCACAACTCCAGAACCATTGAGAGACTGATTTTTTCAGTGATTGCCACCAGAATTTTTTGGATATGCATCAATAAGTTTTGGTTTCCCCACAATGACCAAGAGCCTCATGGAGAGTTTCAAGGATTGAATCTTGCTTAGAAGGGATAGTAAAAACAATGAGAGCACAAGGAGTTCCTCTTTTCATAATGCTAGAACCTTGGAAAAAGAAATTAGAGGAATTCCTTTTAATGAATTGAAATTCTTTGGCAGAAAGATTAGGGGGTCTTTGGAGATTTTAAAGGTACTTCTCTAATTTAAACCAGAAAACCTGCTGAAAGCCAGAATAATCTTGAGAGCAGAAAGAGAAGACAGGTTAAATGATAGTTTCCTCCTTGTCAAAATCCACTTAAACATCTGATTCATTATCTCCCCAAGGATGTCAAGATAAACCATCAGGAATGGTGAAAGATTTTTCCAGGACTGTGAACAATATCAAAAGAGAAATACTGAATGAAAGCCACCCATCAAGTCATAGGATCATTTGGAAGGCTGGGAGCATTGATCATTTAAATGATGGATTGAGCCTCTACTTGTAATTTGAAACATTGACCCCAGAGGACTGTTTGAAGTTTCTTCAAAATTCAAGTCATGCCCCAGAGTTCCAGTTTTGGTTGGGAGTATCTGGATTCCACATCTGAAAATATCATGGATTCATAAAGATCAGGACGGTCCCAACCATTTTCATCTTCCTGAGTAAGAACAGCCCCAACAGATTGATAACTAGAATCAACAGCCAGCTTTATCTTGCTAGCTTCTGGTCCATAAGAGATCTTCTTCAAAACCATGTTTTTCCCAAAAATGGTTTTGAGAAACCAAAACAAATGTTCACAAGCTTGGGTCCAAATCCATTCAGCTCCTTTCCTTTTTAGACAACAAAGGGGGCACAGATTTTGGATAAATATGGAATGAAGATTTGAACATAAGTTAAAACACCTAGAGAGCCTGAAAATTCAGGGGGATTGATTGAAGTGGCCCAAGAGATGATATTGATGACTTTGGATGGTGCAGTCCTTCTTCCTTTCTTGCAGACCACATGGCCAACAGGTTCCAGACCAGTGACACAAGCAGCCATTTTGGATCCAGAAACAGTCAAGCCCAATTCCTTGATTCAAACCAAAATCCTTTCCAAAGTAGTAGTGTATTCCCAAATGAATCAAAAAATTCCTGAATTCCAAGATAAGAGCTCATTATCATAATCAGAAACTGAACCTTTAATTCCGCCATTGTAAATAAAGATTGCAGCATGATCAGGAGTTTCATCCTGAAGGATCCATATCATCTGAGCCTGATAGACTGCAACCAAATTGGTGGCCCCTTGAGGCAATTGAGAAAGCTGGAATTGACCAAGAGGAGTATCAAAAGTAATGAGAGGACAAGAGATAGGATGTAGAGATTGTTTTTCATAGCCAGCCATAATGTCCCCCAGACCATAGCCAGCCCTCCCAGAAAAATATTCCACAAATTCTTCAGTAGCAGGAGGAACACCAGAGTCTTTAATTGTTACTTTGTTGAGAGATTGGATATTGTGAACTATTCTAAGTTTAATGTTACTTTTAAGGACACAGAAGACAGGGCTGGAATAATTGGAATTTGACTTTTCATATAGACAGGTAGGGACTTGTTTGTGGATCAACTTGATAAATTGGTTGACTTTAGCAGCAGGGATTGGAATGTTTTTCTTTAACCAAGGATTATGCTCAACTATGGGGATAATGTAAGGGAGAACATAGGATTATTTGAAGATAACTCTCTCTTCTTCAAAGAAGGCAATAGAATTTTCCCTCAGAGACAAGAAATTTTTGATCAAATTCAACTCATCAGGAAGGAGCCATTCATCTGGACAAAAGTTGACCACTTTCAGACATTCTTCAGTGACACAGCCACAAGCCACAAAGGTACCAGAAAGATATCAAGATAAACCACATTAACAATCACAGGATAATGGAGGGCACATGAAAGGAGGTTTAAGGTTGAGGGGCATGGGCCAATGAACGGTTTGGACCTTTTTTGAAACTGGTTTATACTTTGTGGAAAAAGAGAGAAGTTCCTGTTTCCTCCAAGCGTTGACTAGAAAGACCTCACTGCAAAAAGTGAGACCCAGTTCCAAAATTTTCCACTTCCTATTTTCTGAAACATCCTAAAAGGGTGCCTTTTCCATAAAGTAAGTAACAAAGGATAATAAATAGCTCACAGGTGTGGCACAAGGTAAAGTTTTGATATTGATGGTAGAAGAACACCCTAGGGGTGCATAATTGGTAGTACTTACTTAAACCCAAAGCGCCTCCACTGAATTCCATATTCCTCCATACCAAAACAATTAAGAAGAGAATTAAGATCAAGATCTATTTTATAATAATTGCGGAGATTAACACCAGAACTAAAAGAAGATTGAACACAATTAAGAAAACAAGGAAAAGAAGAAACAACAAATCAAGAGGGAGAGGGAATATTTTTGAAATTTTTTATTTTGACATGTTTTTGATTTTTAATACTTTCCAGATCAGAAGACAATGATGAGAAAAAAAGAAAAATAAGCCTCTGGGATGAAATTTGATCCTTCCGTTGAAGTCCAAGGCTGTGAAGAACTACAAATATCAGTAGAATCAACTATTCCATTAAAAATGAGAGGAATTAGATGTTTCCTTCTGCTTCCCCTTTAGAACTGATTTAGGAGGATGACCAGGGAAATCTCTTTCCCAAAAACCAGAAGCCAAGGAGCAGAGAGGAACTTCAATCTTCCTTCCATCAGCATTGGGCAGAAGGATTCTCTCCCCAACTTGATTGGAAAACATCAACGTAGCAACAAAGTCAATTAAAAATGGTCAACCCAAGATCATAGGTCCTTCCAAACAAGTAATTCAAAAATGACAGTTTCCAAAAATATTTTGACCAATTCAAACTGGAAAATCTTTGGCAATAACAACTAACTCACAATAATGATTCCCTATTCCATACACCGCAGAGTTGAAGCTAACTCTAGGACTGAGCTTGAGTTTGCAGGCCATAGAATCCAAAATCAGGTTAAGTTGAGAACAAGAATCAACCAGGAGAGAAGCCATTTTATCCAATTTGCCAAGACAACAAGGAAGAAAACCAATTGGACAAGAGTACAGGTTGGAATCTGAGGAAGGATCAGCTCCACCAGAGTCCTCAAGCAATGTTGCAGAGGAAACCTTCAATTTGTCAGAGCCAATTTCCACATTTTGAGGAGAAACCCATTTCTTCATCCCTTCAGAGACAGAGGGGAAAATTGAACGGAGCTCAGCAACAGATAAATCAGGAATTTTCAGATTGGAGATTTTTTTAGTACCCCTTCCACAGCATCTGGGTGGTACTTAGAGATTCCCCTCTCAAACCAAACTTTGGGCTGGGCGGAGGGAGAATGATCAGGTGAAGCAGGGATTATGACAGGATCAGCAGAATGGGGAGAAGGATCAGAAAGTTTTTGAAACCTTTCCATCAGAGGTTCCATTTCTACATCCATTTATTCCACCACAGAGGAAAGAGGTTTGGGGGAGGATCAAATTTTGACTGGTTTACAAAGGATAGCAGATGGGATAGGAGGAGCTTTTTGAGGATTGGATTCCTCATGTTTTTTCCTACCTGGATTGGATTGATAAGCTCCAGAGAAGCTAGAGCAGGAGATAGAAGGAGGATACCAGGGTTGAACAGTACCACAGAAAGATTGAAAATCCCAAGAGGCCAAAGACACTTTCTTAGGAGGAGATGGCTGAAAAGAGGCCACCACATGATGGATAGGACATAATGAATCAAAAGGGATCAGAGCACCATTAGGAAGAAAAAAATTATTTCCCTTCTTTTCCACCAACTTTTCCTCCTTATCCTTCTGGAGTTCTTCGAATCATCTGGTTCCATGACCTTCCCTATGAAAATAGTAGCAGACCAGAGTGGATCTAGGAACAGAATTAGAAAGTTTGGGAGCAGCAAGAGCAAAAACATTTTGATCCATTTTATTTTCAAAAGCTTGGAAAAGCTTTGTAATCTCATCAATAGTTGAAGTTTCCTTTTTAGCCTGACAATTTAATTTGGGACAATCACTGGCCTCCATTTTCCTCATAATTTTTTTAGATTCAGAAAATGAGGGAGCAGGAACAGGTTCAGTGTTGCGGGGTTTCTCAAATGTTGGGGCAGTTTGACCTTTCATGAATTTATCCACAGCACTACTAAGGACAAGAAAAGCAGGAATATTAAAAAAATTATCCCTAGTTGTGATCATAGATTGAGAATTAACCAATTTGTCCCTTAATTGCTCCTGGACTCCTAGCAAAAAGGATTGGAAAAATTGGACTCAAATTTTGTCCAAGGTGTCAAGGTGATGATTTCTCAGGAGATTGGATTGGATAGGATCCCAAAATTTCCTATAAGGTTGATAATAAGAGGCTGAAGAAATACCATCCTTTGAGATCCACCGAGAGACAAGGTCATCCAAGTCCTGTAGCATAAATTGAGCAATATCTATCTTTCCCCAATACGCCAGCATTGTTTCTCTTAGAAGCATCCAGTTATGAGACTCAAATCCATCAAAAGACTCAATTACTTCCATAAATTCATCAGAGGAAATAAAGAATTGTACTTGATAGGCCATATTGTATTTTCTAGCTCCATCCACTTCCGCAGCAATCTTGTAAGAATCCAGGAATTGTTAGAATTTGTTGCATTGAAACCCAAGTTCTTGTTCTGGGGATTGATCTTGAAAATTGTAGCACAAAAATAGGGGGAGGAGGTACCAGTAGATTCCATTTTGACAGAGTTACTAGAGGATCCAAAGAGCAGATTTCCAAAGTGGCTCAAGAGTGTGGCAAGAGTAGGGTTTCACAAAAAACAAAAGGAATATTGCCCAAGCGGTGCACAATTTGGAGGAATTACTTCTGAGATAAGTTTCCTCCACAGATCAGATCAAAGGAAAAAGAGAAAAAGAGAAAAAAAAGAAAAAAAAATTAGACTTTGAAGTTGATTCCAAACATATTGGGACTGGAAATCCCAAGGTTGCTATTTCAATCCCAGCGCAGGGGACCAAATTTAAGACTCCAAATGGTGATGAGATGCAGGAATTTCTGTGGAGGGGAAAAATTTCTGTTTATTCTTCCCTACTGAGCTTTAAAAAAATATTTAAATTTAACCAGAATCAAGATCCAGAACCTGGTAAATAAGAAATCAATGGAAATGATAAATTTTGATAGTAGTTGGCAGCAATGGAACAACACTATCCGAGGCAAGATGCTGCGGGGAAATACTTGAACAAAATAAGTTAAATTTTGTTCAGAGTTCAATAGAACAAGGAAGTTGTAAGTAACAACACCCACAATCTAATAAATCAGGTAATCAGCAGAAGATTAGGAAAGATCAACTCAATCCCAAAAAACCCCCAAGTTCTCAATGAAACTGCCCAACTCTTCACAATCAAGCGCTTGAAGGGTACCAGATAGCTGTGGGTGGCTGTAAAAAACAAAGCAATTTTTTTATGAAGCTCTAGAAGCAAAGCAGTAAATAATTCAAAGAAAAATAACCCAAAATTCTCAAGGGACTCAAAAATAGCGTGGCGGAATTCACCTTTAAGGGAAAAAAGGCAGGTTTAAAACTCCAGTTTTCAAGCTTAAAGAAAACTCTCAGTCAAACGTGACAGGTTCCAGAAAGACAATCAAATGAATGATCAAGACAAAAGTGATCAGAAAAAGGGATCAAAGGAGTGGTTTAACAAACTCAAGAATTCAACCAAATGAATTCTTCATCAACCAGCAAGGCTATTGGTTGGTGATAAGGATGAGGATTGGGGGACAATAAACAGATTTATCCAGCTCTATGATGATGACGATGATGATGATGAGGCACACAGGTGGATAAGCTTATTAATTGATAAGAGGATTTAGATGATGATTCAATAATGTAACATGGATTCTTGATGGTATGATTCATGATAAGGAAAAAATGCAGGGGAGAGCCCCTCATTTTATGGGCAAGAGGCCTTGCAAACCACTTACAAGAGATCACTACAAATGGGAGTGATTTTTTTAAAGGATGATGATTAATGACAGTGATGAGAAAGACAATCAAGACTTGGAATTGAATGAAAATTACATCAAGAAAAATTAAGAACTAAAAAAGATTTTTTGAAAAGAGGAAACAGCCCTGTGGAAGAGATGAGCGGATGTGTCCAGTTGCTGAAAGGCTTCTGCAAGTTTGAAAAAAGCATCAAAAACAGCTGTCAACAACTGCATGAAACTTACAAAGCTAGGGGCTGTGGTGGAGTGAGCAGCCAACAAGTGATGAGCCCAAGAAACCCATGAGCTTGATGGAAAGTGAGTTGAGGATTGACTGCAAGGGCCAAGCTGGGGATGGTGATTTGCCAAAGCAATGGCAGCAGTTGGAGGAGGAGATTGAAGCAAGGCAGATAAATGAGGGTAGATCAGAGGAGAGAAAAGCTTGATGGATTGGTTGGTAGTTGTCTGGTAATTGGCCGTGAAGAAAGTCCAAGCAACAGCAGGATTTGGGGGTGAGAGGCAATGGAGAACAGATTGGGGGTTTATCCGTAGTAAAAAACTGGTTCAATTGATTTTTATCTGCTGAAGGTTAAGCAGGCAGCCAACAAAAAAGTTGGTGGTTGCTTGGGAGGATCCAACCGTTGAGGATCCCATTGATGGGGATTAATAACAATGAGACGTGGTGGTGACAAGTCTTGGATTATTGCAGGAGATCAATGATGGAGAATGATGAGGATGAGTATGAGGATGAGTGGGATGACTGTTGGCGCACACACTTTGGAAAAAAATTGGGGCCGCAGGTGCAACAAGGAGGGATTGAACAAGGATCTGCAAATTGGAGTGCCTGGAGAGGCCTTCCTAGACCACTAGGACAGGGAGGAGTTGCAAGGAACAAAAGAGGAAGACTACCCATAGAAACAATTATTGTTGATGATGATGGATGAAAGGAATTATGTTTTTTTTTTTAAAAAAAATATTGCCCCTTTTCTTGAGGTTTACCAGATTGGTCACCAAAACTTCCCCACAACCTCCCCAGATGTCCCCAGCGCATGGAGTAACCCTGGAAAAAACGCAGTTTTTGGTTGTTTTCAAAAAAAAAATAATAATAGGGGATAGGAAGGCATGTCAAACGCTTGTAGAAAAATCTGAAGAATTTTGGGCATTTCTAAGGCCTTCAAAATGGCCCTCAAAAAACTGGAAAAAAAAACACCCCATGTCTCAAATAGTTTCACATTTTTAATCTTTCTTCTTTTATTTTTTTGAGAAATTGGAAGAGAAATAAAGTTTCCAAATATGGCAGGGAATTCAATTATAATTTATACAGAATTTTTGTACTTCACTTTCCCAACAGAAAATGGGATTTACATCAAAACAAGACATCATTTTCAATTATTTTTTTTTTCCCATATGATTTTCCAAATTTTCAGTTTGCAGTATTTTAGCGGGCATTTTGAAGGGCCCAAAAAATTGATTTAATTAATTATTCACCCCAAAAAAATTGATGCATCTACAACAATAATGGGAAGTGTCTGGTTGGGGGTGTGTTTTGAAGCAATTTCTGATACTATTTTGATTCTTGTTAGGGACAAACAGAGTTTAAAGTTTTGAAATGCACTTCAAATAAAACACAGACACAACATTTTATTTTTCATCTTCTGATAATTTTGAAGTGGTGGCTATTGATCAAGTCAGTATGAATTTTTTTTTCATCTTAAATAATACTCATCTTTTTTTCCTTAGTATCAATACAAAAATTTCATTTTCCCAAAGACAGCCATACCACAACTTTCACATGTTCAAGATGTGATGGGTGATGTGAACTGTGGGTTTAGATCAGCAAAATTTAATTTGGGACTTAAATCTGAAGATTGGAGCTGAATCCATCAGGAAATGATCAAGGAAACAGAATCCAACTCTATCTTCAAGGATGAAAACTTCATGGATCTAGTCTGGGATGAAAATTTTGAAAAAGCAAGAAAACATCTCAACCACACTTCTGGACCTGCCCCTCACAGTTTCTGAATAAAATTACACCATGGTTTCCTGCTTGCAGGTACATACAATAGGCCAGTGGTACTTTCATCTAAGATGATGCCATCAACTTTATTCCCCCTCACTTTACCTCCAACTGACCATTCTCAAAAATATCCCATATGTTTAATTATTTTGGAAGATTTTAAGCACATAATTTCTTTAAGCAATAATTCTGAACTGTGGCCAGCTCCCCAATTAGATCCCCTTTGGAAGGCTTCTTCTAGCAAGGAATCACCAAAATGGAAGATTTGATTCATAATAACTTGGAACTTGGTTTGAAGATTTTTTTTCATGGTAGTAAAAATAATAAAGTAGTACAAATTGATCTTGATTGAATCATTTGTCTGGCTTTTTTATCAATTTTTCATATTTTTTTTACTCATTGATTTAGAGCAAAAAATACCACTTTTGTGTTTTCAATCATGAATTCCTTGGGAAAACATTTGCTAAAAAAATCCCCAGGTAATTTTTTTGGGCCCTTGGCAATCCTCACGAGAATAATGTATAATGAAAATTTGGAAAATCTCATGGAAAAATAAAAAAAAAGAAGTGAAAATAATGTCCATTTTTTATGTAAATCCCATTTTCTGGCGGGAAAGTGAAGTACTAAAATTCTGGAAAAACTATAATTCAACTGCCTGCCATATTTGGAAAATTTCTGGCTCTTCTGATTTCTCAAAATAATCAAAGAAACAAGATTAAAGATGTGAAAAGATTTGAGACATGGAGCTTTTTTTCAGTTTTTTGAGGGAAATTTTGAAGGCCTTAAAAATGGCCTAAATGTGTCAGATTTTTTCTACAGGGGTTTGAAATGCCCTCCTATCCCCTAGTATTTATTTATTTTTGACAACCCCCAAAAACCGTGTTTTTTCCAGGTTTACTGCATGCGCTGGGGACGTTGGGGGATGTTGGGGGGTCTTCCAAACCGCGTGAATTGTAGGTTTGGGGGCGTGAAAAACCCAACACCCTATTTTTTATTATCTTTTATTATGTTTTTACTTATTTTTTTTTATTTTTTATTATTATTTTATTATTATTTATTATTTTTTATTATTTTTTATTATTTTTTATTATTTTTTATTATTTTTTATTATTTTTTATTATTTTTTATTATTTTTTATTATTTTTTATTATTTTTTATTATTTTTTATTATTTTTTATTATTTTTTATTATTTTTTATTATTTTTTATTATTTTTTATTATTTTTTATTATTTTTTATTATTTTTTATTATTTTTTATTATTTTTTATTATTTTTATTATTTTTTATTATTTTTTATTATTTTTTATTATTTTTTATTATTTTTTATTATTTTTTATTATTTTTTATTATTTTTTATTATTTTTTATTATTTTTTATTATTTTTTATTATTTTTTATTATTTTTTATTATTTTTTATTATTTTTTATTATTTTTTATTATTTTTTATTATTTTTTATTATTTTTTATTATTTTTTATTATTTTTTATTATTTTTTATTATTTTTTATTATTTTTTATTATTTTTTATTATTTTTTATTATTTTTTATTATTTTTTATTATTTTTTATTATTTTTTATTATTTTTTATTATTTTTTATTATTTTTTATTATTTTTTATTATTTTTTATTATTTTTTATTATTTTTTATTATTTTTTATTATTTTTTATTATTTTTTATTATTTTTTATTATTTTTTATTATTTTTTATTATTTTTTATTATTTTTTATTATTTTTTATTATTTTTTATTATTTTTTATTATTTTTTATTATTTTTTATTATTTTTTATTATTTTTTATCATTTTTTATCATTTTTTATCATTTTTTATTATTTTTTATTATTTTTTATTATTTTTTATTATTTTTTATTATTTTTTATTATTTTTTATTATTTTTTATTATTTTTTATTATTTTTTATTATTTTTTATTATTTTTTATTATTTTTTATTATTTTTTATTATTTTTTATTATTTTTTTATTATTTTTTATTATTTTTTATTATTTTTTATTATTTTTTATTATTTTTCATTATTTTTTATTATTTTTTATTATTTTTTATCATTTTTATCATTTTTTATCATTTTTTATCATTTTTATCATTTTTTATTAATTTTTATTAATTTTTATTAATTTTTATTATTTTTATTATTAATTTTTCTTATTTTTTCTTATTTTTTCTTATTTTTTCTTATTTTTTCTTATTTATTATTATTTTTTATTATTTTTTATTATTGATTATTATTTTTTATTATTTTTTATCATTTTTTATCATTTTTTATCATTTTTTATCATTGTTTATCAATTTTTATTATTTTTTATTATTTTTCATTAATTTTTATTAATTTTTATTATTTTTATTATTAATTTTTCTTATTTTTTCTTATTTTTTATTATTTTTTATTATTTTTTATTATTTTTTATTATTTTTTATTATTTTTTATTATTTTTTATTATTTTTTATTATTTTTTATTATTTTTTATTATTTTTTATTATTTTTTATTATTTTTTATTATTTTATTATTTTATTATTATTTTATTATTATTTTATTATTATTTTTTTTTTATTTTATGATTTTATTATTATTTTTTTTATTAATTTTTATTTTTTTATTTCTTTTATTATTTTTTATTATTTTTTATCATTTTTTATTATTTTTTATTATTTTTTATTATTTTTCTATTGTTTTTTATTATTTTTTTATTATTTTTTATTATTTTTTATTATTTATTATTATTTTTTATAATTTTTTTATTAGTTTTTAATCGTTTTATTATTGATTTTTATTTTTTTTATTATTTTTTATTATTTTTTATTATTTTTTATTAGTTTTGAATATTTTTTAATATTTTTTAATATTTTTTATTATTTTCTATTATTTTTTATTATTTTTTATCATTTTTTATAATTTTTTGTCATTTTTTATTATTTTTTATTATTTTTTATTATTTTTTATTATTTTTTATTATTTTTTATTATTTTTTATTATTTTTTATTATTTTTTATTATTTTTTATTATTTTTTATTATTTTTTATTATTTTTTATTATTTTTTATTATTTTTTATTATTTTTTATTATTTTTTATTATTTTTTATTATTTTTTGTTATTTTTTGTTATTTTTTATTATTTTTTATTATTTTTTATTATTTGTTAATTATTTATTATTATAATTATTATTTTATTATTATTATTATTATTATTATTATTATTATTATTATTATTATTATTATTATTATTATTATTATTATTATTATTATTATTATTATTATTATTATTATTATTATTATTATTATTATTATTATTATTATTATTATTATTATTATTATTATTATTATTATTATTATTATTATTATTATTATTATTATTATTATTATTATTATTATTATTATTATTATTATTATTATTATTATTATTATTATTATTATTATTATTATTATTATTATTATTATTATTATTATTATTATTATTATTATTATTATTATTATTATTATTATTATTATTATTATTATTATTATTATTATTATTATTATTATTATTATTATTATTATTATTATTATTATTATTATTATTATTATTATTATTATTATTATTATTATTATTATTATTATTATTATTATTATTATTATTATTATTATTATTATTATTATTATTATTATTATTATTATTATTATTATTATTATTATTATTATTATTATTATTATTATTATTATTATTATTATTATTATTATTATTATTATTATTATTATTATTATTATTATTATTATTATTATTATTATTATTATTATTATTATTATTATTATTATTATTATTATTATTATTATTATTATTATTATTATTATTATTATTATTATTATTATTATTATTATTATTATTATTATTATTATTATTATTATTATTATTATTATTATTATTATTATTATTATTATTATTATTATTATTATTATTATTATTATTATTATTATTATTATTATTATTATTATTATCATTATCATTATTATCATTATTATTATTATTATTATTATTATTATCATTATTATCATTATGATTATTAGGATTATGATTATTATTATTATTATTATTATTATTATTATTATTATTATTATTATTATTATTATTTTATCATTTCTTTATTATTTTTTATTTTTTTCTCATTTTTTCTCATTTTTTCTGATTTCTTTTATGATTTCTCATAATTTTTCATAATTTGTTATGATTTTTTAATGATTTTCTGTTATTATCTGTTATTTTTTATAATTTTATTATAATTTTTATTATGATTTTTATTATTATTATTATTATTTGATTATTTTTTCTTTTTTCTTTCATTTATAGTTTCTTTTTAGGTTAAAAAAGTAAATTTACACGAAAAATGTATAAAACAAAATAATAAAAAATGAAATAAAGCATGAAAATTCCATATTTCCTTTATTTCATTCTCAAACTTCTCCCAACTCTCCTTTCATTATTTTAACATTTTTCAAAGCTCCTTCATGTCTTCTTCATCTAATAGCTGCAAAATTCTTTTGATAATTTTTAATTTCTCTATAAATCCATCTTCAAAAATTTCCTCCCTCTTTGAATTTCAAGCTTGCTTCAAATTAACCTCCCATCATCCTCTCCATCTCAACCTTTTATGGAATTTTTCTTTGGAACTGGTTTGAAGATAAATTTTCAATGTTGCTGGTAAAAACTCTTGAATTGATTTCTGTTGGTGCAACAACCTTGAAATTTTCTTTGCTTTCTTCATTTTGGCCTTCCAATCCAGTCCATCCTGCCTCAGTCTCTTCTTTTCCCACTCCTGTTCCATCTTCCCTTCCATGAACTAGATTTCCCCCCCTATCATCTTGTTGCATCCTGTTTTATCCTTCTCAATTTTTCACAGACCGGGTAATAAAACTAGGATCTAACCTTGAAAATACTGCAACCCAACTGGGAACCTCTATGACTGTTTGGTCAATTTCTGGTTCATTCATTGGCTCAATGTAGGGAGGTGGTGGTGGATGCTTAGCCATTGAATATATTCAACACCTTGGAAATACTATGATGCCCTTTTTATAAGTTCATTTACTCTATTTTCCAAATATTTACTGCTATCACTTACTAGTGGTAGAATCTCCTGGAAACTTAATGTTGGGAGCAGGTGGTGATTGATTATTTACTTGTAAAATTTAATCAAAAATACAAATTCCACTGGAAAATGCCTCTAACCCTGAAGTTTCTCTTCTAACTAGTTCCAAAAGAGTATAGTGGCAAGAAAATATTTGAATTCAAAACTGTTTTCACTTCAAATGTTTACCACAGACCAGAGATTTTGGCATACAAAAAATGCTCTTCCAAATGCAGTGAAAACATTGACAATTATTCTGAGACATTTAGTAGTTTAATTGGGTATTCTGGTATAAGCAGTAGTCCAGTAGGGAGTTGAAACATTCGAGTGATAAGAAAGTATTACTGGAAGCTCACAGGAGCTTGCAATTTCTATAACTAGTAAACTGTCACACTCCAAAGCTCTTGGGTTATTGTTTACCATCAATTCAAAATATTCAGCTCTGCTCAGAATAATATACCTCATTCCAGAAGTGTGAAACAAAAAAGTATTTTAAAATAAAATTTGATCCACTTCTTCCTTTTGAATTTAAAACACCTTCTATCTCTGGTAACTCAGTCACCACTTGAAATCATGCTTGCAATTTTAATTACCAGCTGAAACTAGTCCAAATTATTCAACCCCTTGATCTTTCACCTCCAATCATTTATTGATCTTGCAAAAGCCTAGAAAGCAATTACAAAAAACATAACTATACACAATCAAACATTAGGGTGTATCAGAGCTATCAAAGCCACCATGGTTTTCAACCAAACCCACCATTTTAATAATGGGTCTCCAAAATAAACATACAACCTAACTGGTTATTTAAAAACAGTGTGTTTTGGGTAAATTGTGTGTTTCAAAAAAAAAAAATATTTGATTCATGCACCACCATCCATCCATCATCCATTGGATGCAAAAAACCCATCCAAAAATTCACATAATCAAATCTACACACATCTCATAACAATTGCTTCACAAATCATATTTCCAAATTAAATATCATCTCCATTGGACCATGAAATAATCAAACCATCCTTCCAGATCATGAACTCATCATAAAATTTCCCCATGAAATAATTGATCCAAACCAGATTTCCATCACTTTCAAAATTTCCAAACAAACTCACCAAGATTGAGGTCAAAATAGCATAAAGCTGACTGAAAATTTGCTACTTTTTGACTCTGATTCAGAGCCTGACTAGGAATAAAATTTTGTATCCTTGAATTCTCTATTTTGAAAGCAATTAATTGTCCCTACAAGACAGAAACTCCATAATTAAATTTATGAAAGGCAGGAGCTCCATCTCCTCCCTGACTTGAGCTTCCAGAAATGTTTAATAAATTGTTTGCGGCCATTAATTGATCTTTTAGAGATGATTGAAGAAAACAAAATATTTCAGAATAAATATTGGAATACTGAATGTGATCCATATATCCAAGGGAAATTTGATCTTTGTAGATTGGGACAAAAAAAATTAAGCAGAAATTCACCAATTAGAAAATCTCTTCTGAGTTGGATAGGGAACCATTGACTGATACAACAAAAGGTTTTTGATTGCTATCCTAAGATTATTTTTCTCATTTCTTTTCTGGAAAACAAAGGAAGATCAAAACTAGATATATCAGGTCATGGAGACCAAAGGCTTTCCTTTTTTTTTTGGATTTTTTGATGGAACCACCATCCCCTTGAGCCAAAAACACAAACTTGATGGAAACCACTATTTTTATCAGAAGAAAATGCAATTGAAGCAATTTCTTTTTATCTGAAATGTGTTTTATGAGAAACTTTCCCAGAATCCTTATATTTTTCAATTAGATACCCTGCTTCTTGTCAACTTGTTTGTGATAATAACAAGAAGAATTTTTTTTCTTTCCATTCTGGCCTTTTGGGTTCCTTTCACTATTCATATTTTTTAAATTGGATGCATATTGCACAAGAAACACAGGAATAATTAGATGAAGATCAATAACCTCTGGAGAATTCAGCTCATGCTAGTGGAAAATATCTTTTTCCAGAATAATGGGATTTTCCCTTGAATTATGAAGGCAAAAAAAATCCAATTAAAATCCTTCTCAATCAAAATTTTGGATTGAAAATTTCATAGTATTGTATAAGGGAAGATGGGCCAGCTTAAGAGAAATTCAAAAACAGCTCCTAAATTAAAAAAATATGAAGATACTTATCAACTTGATTGTTGGCTGCATTATCATCAATGAATTATTGGCAGAGATCAAAGATAAATATGATAAAATATTTGAAGATCCCTGAGCATCCTCAAGACATTCTGGTCTAGTCTAATTAGTCACATTTTTAAATGAGAGATTCTAGTATACCTCTCATGCTTTTTCAGTTTTAAATATATTTATTTTTCATGTTCAAACCAAAAACCCACAGCTTTTTTTTTGAATCATTTTAGAATTTATCTTCACCCAAGAATCCTACCCTGATTTTTTTTTGTGTGGAATTTAAAATTTTTCTGTCAAGCATCTGAAAATTTTCACTGGTGACCCCCCACCCTTCTCCATCTCACCAACCACCATAACCACCACATGCCTCCTTTTCATTGGAATCCACCTCCTGCCATCACCTCACAAACCAAAATTCACCACCCATATTCTCATCTCACAAAACTTCTCACCTCAAAAATCTCTTCACCACCCCAATCCACTCCTGATCTCTGGGTAGTTCACCCCTGTCATTCCATCTTTCATAAACTTTTATGATCCACCTCCCTTTCCTCTCCACCACTAGGCCTCTCCTTGGACCCCCCGCCCCAAGGGAAACCTCTCCTCTCTCCCCCAGTCTCTTGCTTCTTGCCTATCAATTGCTTGCAAATTCGTTTAGAAATTCAATTTTGTATTGAAGAGGCTTGAACTCCCGCCCAAAAAGCCACATAAATATTTTTATTCAACAGAAAGTGTATGTTATAGTGAACTTGCTAGTGAGTAATCAATGATTTCCTCTAAAATTACCCACCCTTTTTTAACCAATCAAAAGCTAAGCCAATTGGGTCTCCCATTCAAACCTCCAACGGAATTTATGAAATTCAGCTGAAGTCATCCTCAGCAGATGGAAAGAGAAAGGCATTGACACTCAAGAAATATAAAAAAAATTCATCAAAGGCAAGAGAAAAATTCCAGATTTTGGATTTTTGAAGAAATCATTTAGAAGCAAGATTTGAGTGAGAAAATTAAACCAAAACTGGCACATGTATACATAGTAAATCATAGATATGTTTTTTTTTTCAAACCACTTAAGTCACAGATTAAAATTGACCAGCTGAAATTGTGACATTGAAATTATAAGTTTTAACAGGAAAAATTCATGCTTCAACTGGAAATTAATAAAGAAAGGCAAAGATTTGAAAAAAGGACTGAAGAAAAAAAGGTGGATTCTCATTTAAATTTGAGGAAGAATGAGTTTGAGTTTGAAAAAGAGCAGAATGAGATGGATGGAATGGTATCTAAAAAAAAGGACAATGTTTCCTGAGTTGTTTTATTTGATTGGAGAGTTAGAACTTTGTAGGAAATGGGGATATTTGCTCAATTAGTTGGATGGTAAATGAAATCACTTTTCAAAATTGCAACAATTTAAAGAAAAATTATTTGAATTTAAAACAATTTTTGGTAGGATTTTAACAACTTTGTTGGAATTCTGAGTGTTTATCTCATACCTTCTTCATTCCTTATACTATCTCTTGAAATATACGAACAAATATATTAACATTATACTGTTTCTCATGATCAACAAGAGAACATACTAAGAAATACCAAGAAGATGAGCTGCTAATCAAGAGTATATTTAGTGGAGAATGACCACCCTGCCTAGCCTTTTATTGATTTCTAAATCTCAGAGTGTTCAAGAGGATGTTTCCAGTTTGATTATACTTTCCTTATTTTTGTGATTGGGTTAAGGGGATTAACAGAACTCTTTATGGATTGTGTATTTAATTACTTAGCTCAAGAGACATATTAACTCAAAATGCTTGCAGACCCAGTAGTTGAAGATCCAGTATTTACAGTTTACCTACTGCTATGCTAATCTTTCCTTTGCTAATTGCATTATAAGTTAAGATTTCTTTAAATTAAATATTCACTTTACCTATCAACTCTTAAACACAAGTTGTTACTCTTCCAATGGCTTGTACTTAAAATATATAAACCATCTGCGTTACAAGCCAATATAATACCATCAGTTCTTGCATAATTTCAATCAGAGTTCCCCCTTATCTGAACCTCCTGATCTGCTGCTCTTAGCAACATAAGATTAAATTTATCTCTATATCTTTCTCTCCTGGCCTTTGTCTCTTTTATTTCAACAACCTTTAATATAATTTTTTTTACAAACACATCTTTTCCTAGGGTATATCTCACAACTAGTTAATTAACTTCTGGTGATACTGGTCATTCAATTTATTTTCATGGTAGTAGCCATTCTGGTTTGAGTGGCAGACTCAACAGCAGGCAGAGTACAATTATTGTAATTGTTAGTAGCCCAAAAAACTTTGAAAATAAATTTTTTCTTGAAATAAATGCCAAAAACTAATTCAGTAAAAATAAATTGACCTTCAGAGACCTCATATTATTCCAAATTTTCAATAATTTGACCACTCAATTTCTTTTGGTACCACTAGGAGATATGAGTGTGAAAAAATATCACAATTTTCAATATGGGGGAGCATGGTAGAAGCCACCTGAGTTAAAGTTAATTTGAGGCCAAAAATTGAAAGTACTTGGTTTGTGGCCAAATTTAAAGGTGGGGAAAAAGGGGATTTCATGTTATTTAATTATTTTTTCATTCGATTCAAACGGTATCCTGGCCAACAGTTCAAAAAAATAAACTAAATATCTGAGAAAACCTGTTCTTATTCCAGATTAAGATAATTGAACTATTGAAGGGAATATTTGACTGCAGATTTTTTAAAATATTGAAAAAAAATTCACAAGATTGCAGTGATTTTTACCCTCCTGTTGCTCACCTCTGTCAACAAAAAAATATTAAATGGCTTACAGGGTTGACAAAATTTTTGGATTGATGAAGTTAGTTTGTGAAAAATTTGATTTATTTCTTCTCTTTCTCAGTGATATGATCCAAAGGAAAAAAAATGATGATGGCTAAAATTGATCCCTCATTGGAATTATTCAGAAAAACCGCCTTTCCATATAACAAGTAGTAAAATGCTTGAAAAGAGCTTGAGATTGTTGGAGCTCTTTGTTGGTTGTATAGGGTATTATTCTTATTCAAATGGTGGATAGTAGTTTAAAGATGAAGGGGTGTTAAGAATTTGGTTTACAAGGTGATTTTCTCACAAGGTTGGAAGCCATTGCTCTAAATTTCAATCATGAATTCAGATATCCTATTTATTCCTGTTCCTTCCTCTGGTTAAAATTCTTTTGCTTTTTATCATCAATTTTGACCTTACTTGCATCCATCATTAACTAAGACCCCCACATATTTGAGTGGCTGAATCAAAAATGGAATGAAAAAAAATATTAATTACGAAAATTTAAACAATCATTGATCAAGAAAGAGGGCCATCCAAATGGAAAAGAGAAAAAAAAAATATTTTCAGTGATTTAGGATTACCATGTTATGAAAAAAGAAGAAAGAAAAAAAAAATAATTGCCTTGGTTGTAATAAGAACAAAAAAAAAGAAGCCAGTGTCAGATTCTGGTTGGAAGCAAGATCAATAATAAATGCAAAGAAATAAACAGAGACCTGTTGTACTAATAAAAAAGGAAACAAAGGCACATCAGCATGATTCCCCAGACTTTATTTAAAACCAATGTCTAATTGAATTGAAAATAAACAGAAAATCTCTTGCTATTCAATTTGAAACCAATTCTTCAATTGATAGAAAATTAATTCGCGAATGAATAGAAAATTATTGTGTATCAAAGTTATAATATTAAGAAATTTTAAATTATTATTTCAGGAAAAAAACCAATTTTTAAAAACATATTTTTTTATAAAACTAAAAAAAAACCAATGGGTTTTACTGAAAAAAAAAAATTTGAAAAAGAAAGATGGGTAAGTCTGAAATCAGCCATTAAATTTTCTGAAAATTTAAACTCTGATATTCCCTATTCATTTGATAATAATTTTTAATAAATAGAAAATAAATTTTTTCCTCAATCAAAAAATCAATAGAAATTGAATATTCTAATAAATCACCCATCAAAATCAAATTAATATAAAATCAATGTTCTAATTGATTCAAAAATCAATAGCAAATAAAATTTTGAATTTATAGCAAATAAATTGCTAATAAATTTGCAAATAGACAGAAAATTTATTTTCTAATCAATAGAAAATCTGTTTGCTAATAAATAGATAATTGATTTGATAATAAATAGAAAATTGATTTTCTAATAAATAGAAAATTGATTAGCTAATCAACAGAAAATTGATTTGCTAATCAATAGAAGATTCATTTGCCAATCAATAGAAAATTGATTTGCTAATCAATAGAAAATTAATTTGCTAATCAATAGAAAATTGATTTTCTAATCAATAGAAAATTGATTTGCTAATAAATAGAAAATTGATTTGCTAATCAATAGAAAATTGATTTGATAATCAATAGAAAATTGATTTGATAATCAATATAGAATTGGTTTGATAATGGATAGAATGTTTATTTTAAAATAAATAGAAAATTGATTTGCTAATCAATAGATAATTAATTTTCTAAGAAATGTAAAATTGATTTGCTAATCAATGGAAAATTGATTTTCTAATCAATAAAAAATTGATTTGCTAACCAATAGAAAATTGATTTGCTGATCAATAGAGAATTGATCTTCTCACCAATAGAAAATTGATTTTATAATCAAGAGAACATTGATTTGCTAATTGAAAGAAAACCAGTAGGAAATCAATAGGAAAACAAATTTATTGCCAATTTAAAAATTTAGTAGCAAATCAATTTGAAATTAATAAAAAAATTGATTTTTTTTGTCATTTTTAAAATCAATGAGGAAATAAATCTACCATTGATTTAAAATTCATTTTTCTACCAATTTGAAAATTGATTGTAAAGTTTTTTGCTATTTATTTGCAGACAAATTTGAAATAAACTTGCTATCAATTTGAAAATTGAGTTGAAATTGATTAGGGATTAACATGCAGATTTGCCTTTGTTTACCTTGTTCTTGATCCATCAAGTTCTTTTATTTTTGTTTTCCTGATTTATCTTGCTTCCAACCTGTCACGCTTCAGGTTTAAGGCTTATTGTATTCTCCATTTTGACATATCCTTTCCCTCAGTACCATCTACCTCAGTCCATAGGTGTGACACAAATAAAGCACAAAATCAATGGTGCCTTTTGCTTACCACCTCTGGCTTGCGTAACATCTTTCCAATCTTGGAAACTGAATCAGTCTATACTTTCAAAGCTTGCAGTGAACTCTATACCAGTTGACCATCCATTCAAGCTTTTCTCTTCTACCCTGGGTATCATCAGCCCTCATACTTCCATTATTTGTCATGCTGTAAGAATCCAAACTGTGCTGAGCCAGAGGCAGTTCTGTGGAGGGGAAAGGTGCTGTTTAGGCTGCCCTCCTAAAAGTTACAAAAATATTCAAATGTAATAGGAATCAAGATCCAGTAACTTTTGAATAAGGAATCAATGGAAGGGAAGATTTTGGAAGTATTTGGTAGCAATGGAGAACAACAATATCTGAGGCAAGATGGTGCGGGAAAAGAACTGAACAAATAGGTTAAAGTTTCTTCAGAGTTCAATAGAACAAGGCAATTGTAAGTAAAAAAACCCACAAGTTAATTACTCTGGTTGTCAGCAGAAGATTAGAAAAGATCAAATAAATCAAAACCAACCTCCAGGTTCTCAAGAACCTCCCCAATTCTCCACAATCAAGCGCTTGAAGGGTACCAGATAACTGTGAGTGGCTGTACAAAACAAAGAAATTTTTTGTATGAAGCTCTAGAAGCAAAGAAGTAAAAAATTTGAACAAGAATGACCCCACAATTCTCAAGGGACTCAAGGATAGCATGGCATGATTCAACTTTAAGGGAATAAAGGGAGGTTTAACAATGCAGGTTTCAAACTTAAAGAAACCTCTCAGCCAAACTTGACTGGTTCCAGAAAGACAATCAAATGAATGATCAGGACCAAAGTGGTTGGAGAAAGGGATCAATGGAGTTGCTTAACACACTCAAGAATTCAGCGAAATTAATTCTTCTTCAACCAGCAAGGCTATTGGTTGGTGATAAGGATCAGTTCACAGAGGACGGATCAAAGGATTTGAGTATGGAGGCTCAAAGGATCAAGGGGAAATCAAAAGATATGCCCAGGATAAGGATCCTCAGAAAGAGGATGGAACCCACGGATTCATTACTTAGAGAATGATGAAGATACAATTATTGATCATAAGATGGATGATTTGATGATAGCTGATGATGATTGGGCAAAAAGGCAGGAGAGAGCCCCTAATTTTATGGAAAAGAGCACTGTAGACTACTTACAAGAGATACTAAAAATGAAAGTGTATTTTTTTTGTCAGATGAAGAATGATAGGGATTAGAAACAAAAAAAGCGGCAAGGAACAACAAAATTGGTGACAGGAAGCGCCAAAAATTGTTTTTTTTTTTTAAAAAAAAACAATGATGAGAAAAAAGAAGTAAACCCTCCCACGTTGAGGATGACAGCTGGAATCAGATGAGCTCTCAAGGGTTCCAATGGCCACAAGTGATGGTTTGCAGTTGTCAGAGAGGGATTATTCTGTTGAAATTCCAAGGGAGGATGGCGTTGTTGAATGTGATCAATTGATCAGATGGGAGGATCAAGAGGATGGGGATGGGAGACAGCTTTGAAGGAAGTGCGCAACAGCTTGCTGGTCTTTCAGGTGAGAAATCTGAGGGAAATGTATGACAAGGATAGATTGAGGGATTTCAAGGATGGAAGTGATTAACCAATGCCAATGATGGCAAGTTGGAGTAAATGGCAATTTTAAGATGGGTAGCAAGAGCTCCAACAGCCACAAGTGTTGCTTGCAGTTGTTGGAGAGGAGATCTTGGGAAGGTGATCAATGAAGGAGGGGATTGGGTAGTGGTGGATGTTGATGTTCTGAACTCATCTAATTTCCTGTTACTTCATTTCTGTTGTCTACACGCTTCTGTATTTTCTTCTCTTTATTTTGTTTCTTCCACGTCTCTTTCATCTCACGTTTACTTGTAAAAGCACTACCCGCTTTCTTGCGCGCAATGCTTGTGGTCTATCCCGCCGCGCACAATGGACGTGCATCGCTACCAATCACCACCTTGCGGCCTCTGAGACTTCATTGCCAGAGGACCGCTCAATGTGATCAACACCAACAACACCTTACGACGACAACTATCCAACTATCCAATCAATCATCCAAGATAATTTTCATCCATCAAGGCCAATCAAGATTGACCGACTCAATCAATCAAACATTCAAGATCCCCTTTCTTTTCGCTCAAATCATCGAACCTTCAAGAAGCCGTTCCAACCACAGTCAGTAAAACATCCATTTGACAACTCATCAATCAATGCAGGAACTCACTCTCTTCTCTTCAGTTCCTTATTCATCGCTTATCTAGAACTGGCTTTGTATTGTCTGACTGCTTTCCCACAAGTCTCTCTTCTCCAATTCTATCATACTAGACTTGTCCGCATCAGTCAGACTGTCCTCTGTTGGTCACTCTCCTATTGTATCCTTTTATTTTCTTTGATTGAAATCATTCTCATTCTATTTCTTGACTACGTGAAATGCAGCTTGGTCTTGGTTTTCAACTCAAATCCTAACACGGTTAAAAGCCTGCGCCAAACGATGGATCAGAGGACCTCATCCACACCAGGACACGGGGGGGACTCCACCAACTACAAATTGTTGGCAATCAAAGCTTTAATCAAATCTACGCCACTACTAACAGCTGACAACTACAGCATGTGGAGGAAGAAGTTCAAAAAGCTCTTCAAATTACAAGTAATATTTGACATTATGACTGCCAATGACTTGACCTGCCTGGACGAGGACACAAACCAGGAATTTGTAGCTCATATTCTTGCAAAGCTCAACGCGAATTCTTACAACAACATTATTGATGACACCAACGAAGACAATGCAAAGCTGATCTGGATCTCTACACAAGAACACTTTGCTTCATCCCAATCCGCGAACAGAGCTTGGGTCTTTAATGGGTTCCTACACCTCTCAATGGAAACCAACGTCAAATCATTTGTAACCACCGTCATAATCTTCCTCAAGGAGATGACCAAGGTTGGCATTGAGCTCCCTTCAGATATAATTGCATATCTCATTCTCTTCAAGTTTCCAAGCTCAATGCAACACATGAAGTCGCAAATCATGCATTCAACCACCAAGATGAAAGTCGAAGTTGTACTCAATCACCTGATTCAACACAAAAACAAATCAATAGCTGAAGGAGAACAAGCCGAGCCGGTGAACGTTGCACTATACAGAGGACCTCAATGTGAGAACGGCAAACACAATCTGGCGGTCACCTTGCACCCAGCCAGTTCATGTTGGTTTGAATTTCCCAAACTGAAGCCCACCAACGCCAATAATTGTGGTTCTCGGAAAGGCAAATCTAAGGCAAAGGAGGAATCCCATTTCTACAGCTTCTTTTGTGGACTCAGCTCTACTTCACTGTCCAAACCCATTGACCAACGTTGCTTCATCCTAGACTCAGGGTGTTTGATCCACATGATTGTCAATCGGGAATCATTCATCACCTTTGAGAAGAGCAATGGAACCGGAAAAATTCAAACTGGAAAAAGGGACGCTGTCATCAAAATCAAAGGAAGCGGTACAGCTGCCTTGGCCACCAAAGATGCTAACCTGCTCCTCTCCAATGCTGCCTGGGTACCAGAATCCACAGTAAACCTAATTTCATTGGGTGCGCTCATGGGTTGTGGGGACGAGCTCCAAGTTGACAGGAACAAGAATCCCAAAACCTTTAGACTCACCTTGAACGATGCACTAATACTTTCTGGGTCTATCATCAACAACCTGTTTGTAATTGACATGGCTGTAAAAAATCCCAAAAGCTTGTTATACCCCAATGACGAACTATCAATAATTCATTGTTCCTTGGGCCACACTAGCTTGTCTCAAATGAAGAAGTTCCTCAACACTAAACTCCCTGAAGCACAGAAAGCCTCCTTTGAGTGTCTGAACTGTGACAGGGCCAAGATAACTCGAGCCCCATTAAATCACCAACAGTAAACAGCCAGTAGCTGCTTTGAGAAGATCCACCTGGACCTTATTGGACCCATCAATCCAACGTCGAAAGGAGGGTTCCACTTTGCTCTCACTCTCATGGACTCTTACTCCAGATATTTGGCTGGCTTTCCTCTCAAATTCAAAAGCGACGCCGTGGATGTTCTGATGTTTGTGATAGAAAATCAACACAGGAAAACCGGTCAATACCCAAAAGAAGTCTGTTCAGATGGTGGCGGTGAGTTTGTCAATAAGAAGCTAAAAAACTATTATTGAAACCACCACATCAACCAAGTCACAATTGAACTGTATCATTCTCAGCACAACAGACGAGCGGAGAGAGCAAATTGCACAATAATGAAAGCTGTTTGAGCAACTCTATTGGAATCAAACATCCCCAAATCCTTCTGGCACAAAGTTCTTAAGAGATGCTGTCTGATTTTGAATCAGATCCCCAAACAAAAAGGTGATGACTCTCCTTGGAATAAGATGCATCAGAACAAACTTCCAAAAGACTACATCAAACCCATTGGATCAAGTCTGACCTATAGGATCAAAGACACAGATATCGTCTCCAAACTCAGCAAGAAAGGGGCCGCAGGACTGCTTCTGGGTTTTAACCCATCCCTACTCTTGTACAAAATAATGACTCCATCTGGAAAAATTGTCAACACCAAACACGTTAAGTTCAATTGTCAAAATTCCACTCCAATCCTGAGTGTCAATGACACTTCAAACAGCAACAAATTCACTCATCCAACCGTAAATCAAGCTCCTGACTCCAACACGGTCAACCAGACACAGATGCCGGTAAATAACTCCTACAATCCATCACCAATTTTGAAGGAAGAATCCAATGTTGATAGCTCAGAAGAGCCATCGGAATACGACTCAATAGTTGAAGAGAACTTGAGGCCAAATCTGAGAAATCGTGAGACTCTGTCCAAACCCAATCCCTACGGATTTATTTCAAAAAAATGTCCTACGTTGCTAGCTGAAGCCATGACCATCCCTCAATGGAGAGAATCAGCCTTAAAAGAATTCAAGACGATTGAAGACCAGGAAGTTTGGGAAGAAGTCAATGAGAAAATAGTCACCAACCCATTCAACACTGTCCCGGTCTTCAAAATTAAACAGAATGCGCACATCGAAGCCGCAATCCTCAAAACCAGACTATGCGTACAAGGGTTCAATCAGCAGTACGGACTAGACTACCTAGAGACCTATGCACCTACGGGCAAAGTGGCATCATTGAGGGCAGTTCTTACCTACGTAGCCAAAATGAATCTGGACATGCTCCAACTGGATTTCAAGGGGGCGTTTCTACACTCTGAATTGGATGAACAATTCTTTATCAGGACACCCACCGGATGTGGTAGGTCTTCCAAATACCTGAGGCTCAAAAAATCATTATATGGACTGAAGCAAGCCCCAAGAAACTGGTATTGGATGTTGAGCAAATGGATCAAAGCTCAAGGCTTTCAGGAATCCGTCTGTGATCCGTGCTTGTATATAGGGGACAACAAGACAACCATAATTTTTTTCCACGTCAATGACTTTCTCATAGCCGGAAATGTCAACAAATTCAAAGAAAAATTTCTCACCAAATTCAAACACTTGTCCGCACACCCGCCTAATACGCTCCTTTGTATGAAGATTGAATGAAAGGATGGCTTAATCCATCTCTCTCTACCGCTACACATTGAGAAAGGACTTGCAGAACTTGACCTCAAGAACAGTAAATTGGTATCAACTCCACTTACTCCCGGTCTTCACCTTGGAAAAGCCGGAGCGGAGGAACGCAAACTATTTCTGGCTCTCAATGTGAACTACCGCTCACCCATTGGACAACTTAACTTTATAGCTGGCCTCGCCAGGCCAGATATCTGCTTTGCTGTCTCTAGCCTGGCAAGACACTGCAAAACACCTGGCATCAACCACTGGAACAAAGTCCTGCGCGTCTGGAGATATTTGAACAACACCAAAGACATGATGCTGACGCTTGGACCACGTTTGATCTCAAATTGACTGGTGTGCTTCAGCAATGCAACATGGGCGGACAACCCTGAATTGAGGATATCTCAAAGAGGCTTCATCTGTTCATTCACGGGCAGCCCTCTTTACTGGACCAGCAGGCGTCAACAGTCTATAACGCACTCCTCAACAGAATCCAAGTGTGTCGCAATGTCAAGCTGTCACCTAGAAGCGCGCTGGCTCCAACAACTGATTGAAGACATCTATCGATGCTCATTCAAATGTCCGCTCCACCTAATTGACAACAAAGGCCTTGACAACAAGATCAAAAAGTTCGGATCCAATTCAAAGTCAAAGCACATCGACATCAAGGAAAAAAGTCTACGCAATGACTTTGAACAAGGCCTTATCAAAGTCAAACTAATCCTGTCACAGTCAATGACGGCCGACGCTCTAACTAAAGCTGCAAACAAGACGCCAGTCACTAGGCTTGTAAACGCCTTCAGCTCTCTCTACCACTGATCTCCAAGTTGTGGGGGCGTGTTGATGTTCTGACCTCATCTAATTTCCCGTTACTTCAGTTCTGTTTTCTACACGCTTCTGTATTTTCTTCTCTTTCTTTTGTTTCTTCCACGTCTCTTTCATCTCACGTTTACTTGTAAAAGCGCTTCCCGCTTTCTTGCTCGCGACCCTTGTGGTCTATCCCGCCGCGCACCGCTACCAATCACCACCTTGCGGCCTCTGAGACTTCATTGCCAGAGGACCGCTCAATGTGATCAACACCAACAACACCTTATGACGACGACTATCCAACTATCCAATCAATCATCCAAGATAATTTTCATCCATCAAGGCCAATCAAGATTGACCGACTCAATCAATCAACCATTCAAGATCCACTTTCTTTTCACTCAAATCATCAAACCTTCAAGAAGCCGTTCCAACCACAGTCAGTAAAACATCCATTTGACAACTCATCAATCAATTCAGGAACTCACTCTCTTCTCTTCAGTTCCTTATTCATTGCTTATCTAGAACTGGCTTTGCATTGTCTGAATGCTTTCCCACAAGTCTCTCTTCTCCAATTCTATCATACTAGACTTGTCCGCATCAGTCAGACTGTCCTCTGTTGGTCACTCTCCTATTGTATCCTTTTATTTTCTTTGATTGAACTCATTCTCATTCTATTGCTTGACTACGTGAAATGCAGCTTGGTCTTGGTCTTCAACTCAAATTCTAACAGTGGAAGCCTAGATTGGATGGATGATGAGGATTGAAGATCCATTGGGTGGATCAAGCGAGAACACTTGCACGCACTCCTTGGCCAAAAATGGTCAGAGGGCTGTCAAGCGTGAGAAAGGGGGGGGGAATCAAACACCAAGCCTGGGGAGTTGAAGCTCCTGGAGAGGCCTTCCTCAAATGCTAGGACAGAGATGAGCTGGGAGAAAAAAAAGAGGAAGAGTACCCGTAGCAACAGATTTTTTTTTTTTAAAAAAAAAATTGCCCTTTCTTGGTGTACCACATTGGTCACCACAACTCACTCACACTAGCTTGCACCAATTCCTAGATAGCCACATCAACTGTATATTTTTAAAATAGACTAATCCCTTACCCTGAATAAAATAAACCTTTGCATTTGCATTTTCTTCATATGTTATTCCTTCCTGTCTCATCCATTAAAACCTTGTACACTCAGATTCTATGGCCTCACACCTACGCTACAACCTTGGAAACACCTGTAATTTTATTTAATTTCCCATTATTTTGAGTTGTGGGTCTCCTCTAATTACTGCATCCTTTCCTCACTCTATTTTTATTTCTCTTATTTTTATTTCTCTTATTTTTATTTCTCTTATTTTTATTTCTCTTATTTTTATTTCTTTCCTTTTCTGTTTTCTTTTTCTTTTTTTATCTCTTTAAAGTGTATTGTTTGCTTCTCTCCATCTCCCGCGAAACATAAATTGACTATGCAACATGTACCTCCCGGAAAAGATAGCAAGACCTTTTGATCCTTCATGGCGTCATCAATCTAGGAAGGGCCCTTTCTGCAAACATTTGGCTCTCCAACTTTGCGTCAACATTTCATGCCAAAAAAAACATTGAGCTCTCCATCTTGGTGTCAAGATTTCATCTCAATCCATCTGGCTATCCATCTTTGCATCAAGGTTTCATACTTGAGGGACCGTCAAGGAAACAATAATCTGGAGCAATAATAATACGGTACAACACAATCTGGCCCAGACTCCTTATCTTATGACCTTATTTGTTCCATCATCAAAATCTTCTTGATTTGTTGTGTCTTTTCATTTTCATTCAAGTCTGGAGGAATGAGCTTTTCAAGATTTTCTTTTATGTCCTGCTGTCTCAGTTATTTTGTAATAAGGGCCTGGAACTGGTTTGGTTTGTTATTCCTGAAATAAAACATTGGAAAAATTCAACTCAATTAACAGTCAAAAACCATCAGGATTCCAGTTATCAAGTCACTTACTCTAACCAACCAGTTATCCAGAATGAACAATTCTTTAACAGCCACCATTCTAAAGACAGCTATAGAAGCTATTCCTTTAGTAAATTAAGACAATTTTTCAATATGGTGCAATCAAGTCATGAACATGATGGACCTACAGGAGGACCTCTGCAACAAACTCACCAAGAAAAGATCAGATGCAAATGGAGTTCCTATTGGACTGAATCATAAATAAAATTTTCAAATTTGAACAATCCTGATTTCTAAACTCAATACTACCGTCCAAGAAAATATTATCACACCCAAGAACAAAAAGCATGCTCATTGTATTTGGGGATATATCAACCACTATTTTTCTTCCAATCACGCCCCAAATTGGGCTAGAATTTTCAAGGAATTCCTTAGGACTCCATTTATAAGCTCCAATATACTTGGGTTTATCACCAACACTACAAAAGCTATGTCATGTTTACATGAAGTCAGAATAGATTTACCTCCTGAAATCATTGTGTATCTCATTTTGGAGAAACTTCCTGTCTCAATGGACACTTTTGTTCAGCAAATCACCCATTCAGATCAGAAAATTACTCCGGACCAGGTCCTAGATCATCTTTGCATGTTCCTTAATAAAAAATTCCTTGACAAAACATCATCCCTCCAAGATAAAAAGGAAGAAAGTTCTGTGTCATTTTTAACTTCCAATATAAAACCATGCAATGATAAGTGGCATAATCCAAAAGAAAGTCACCCTGAAGGCAAATGTTGGAAATTCTACCCTCAGCTCAGACCATGGTTTCCTTCTAGAAAAAAAGAAATCAGGATCTAACAACTGTGGCAGTGAGATCACTTTCGTCAGATCCTTTCAGAAAAGTTTCCTATTATCTAAGAACAGATTATTACTGGATTCTGGGTCCTCAAGACACATAGTGTCTGACCCTTCCATCTTTTTTCACTTAGACCCAGTGTGAAAAGGTCTCATATCAACAAGCTCTGGGACTAACTCTCTAGAGTACAAAGGCAAAGGAACTATTGAACTGGAAGACAAGAAAAGATCTAAAATTTCTATTCCAAATGCTCCCTCCTCGCCCCTATCTACTGCAAACTTATTAGGGCGTATCAAAGTTAGCAAATCCACCATTAGAAACCCGCCAATTCTTTTGACAAAACCCGCCATTTTTAATGGTGGGTTTCTGAAATACACATACCCCCTAACTGGTGTATTTCAAAATGGTGGTTTTCATGAAAATGGAAGATTTCAAAAATAAAACCCGCCATTAAACCCGCCATTTATGCGTCATCATCCACCCACCATCCATCACATCTAAAACACCCATCCACATCAGCAAATCCAAACTGGTTGCATCTCCATTGCATCACACACATCTCATCTCCATTGCTTCACATCTCTATTTATTTTCACATCTCCATCTTCACAGAAATCAAATCCCATCATCATTGCATCACCCCACATCACATCACCATATTTCTCAACATGTCCAATCAAACTTCCCGCCAGCAAGTTGAAAACGCAAAAAAGCTTACCAAACTTTTGCTACTGTTTGACTCCCATTCAGACTCTGATTCAGACTCCAATTTGGAATCAACTTGGTCAGCTTTTAATTCTCTGTTGGAAAAGCAATACATGGTTCCAAGAATAAAAACCCTCCACAACCCTATGTATGAAAGGCAAAAGCTTCATCTCATCCCTGACTTAAGCTTCCAGCAACTATTCTGAACTTTGTTTCCTTCATTCATGAAACTTTTGGAGATGACTGAAGACCACAACATATTCCAGGACAATTCTAGGAATCCTAAACGCAATCCAGCCATCCAACTTTCTTTTGCTCTTTGTAGATTGGGATCAAATGGAAATGGAGCATAAATAAATCAATTGGAAAATCTATTCTCAGTCATTTATGGAAGCATTGACCAATACACCAAAAGATTCATTATTTCTATCCTATCTTTACATTGCTCAGTCCTTTCTTGGCCAACCAAAGAAAAATGCAAGGAGATATCTCAAGTAATAGAGACCAAAGGCTTTCCTGTTTGCATTGGGTTTGTTGAAGGAACCACCATCCCCTTGAATCAAAAACCCAAGCTGGATGGCAACCACTATTTTTATTGCAAAAAAAGGCAACTGATTCATGTATTTTCCAATGACTTTGATAACACCTTTGATCACACCCCTGACCAAATATAATTCATCTTTTTGTTTTTATACTCTGTGGCCCTAAAAATTGTTTTTGATATCAACAAGAAGTTCATATCCCTCCATGCTGGCCTTCCAGGTTCTTTTCATGATTCATACGTCTTCAATTGGATGAGGATTGCCCAACAACCAGGGAACTACTTTGACCAAGATCAATACCTTCTGGCCAATTCAGCCTATGCTAGTGGCAAATATGTTGTTCCAGAATACCGGAACGTTTCATCTAACAACCAAGGAAAAACCAATTTCAACTATCATCTTTCCCAATCACAAGTTTGTATTGAGCATGCCACAGGAGTCCTGAAACAAAGATGGGCCAGCTTAAGGGAAATGAAAAAACAGCTTCAAAACCCCAAAGACATGAAGTTCCTCATCAAATGGATTATCACTTGTGTAATCCTTCACAATCTTTTGGCTTACATCAAAGATGAATGGGACAAAATATTTGAAGATGATATTCCTGAACAACCTCAAGTCAGCCCTGCCTCATCTTGACCCTCATCTTCTTCTATGAGAGAGCAGATTCTTCCTCTCAACCTTTCTTGCTTTTATGAGGAATTTTTTTATTTTTAAATAGGTGAAAAATAACTTCACAGTAAGTTTTTTTTTTTTGGTTTTTCACCCAAGTTTCCAGGCTGAGTTTCTTTTTTTTTCTTAGTGTACTTAGACAAAATCAAAAAAACACCTCAACCTCATACCCCACCACTTGCCAGCCCACCCACCTCTCCCTCCACCTCACCGCTCCAACACTTCCACCTCACCCCACTTACACACCGGTCACCTTCCTTCCTCCTCCTCATCAAACCACCTCCTTCACCTCAGCAACCTAACCAACCTCACCAGCCTCATCAACCTCACCAAGAAACCTGCCTCACCAAGCTCCCCATAACATCCACTATCCAAATCACCAACAGACTCTGTGAGTCCCCTTCCCTCATTCTTTCCACTCACTAAATCACCCTTGCATACCTCTCCTTTGAACTTCCCCCAGGTCTTCTCTCTCAGCTCCACCTCATCTCACTTGCATCCCCCTCCTCATCTGGTAAGCCCCTCCCTTCTCTTTCTCCCCCCTTCCTCCTCCTCCTCCTCCTCCTGCCTTGCTCAACCGACCCCCACCTATTGATTAGGAATCAATCGGTTGATTGAATCCTAATCAATCAATCAATCAAATCCTAATTGATCAATCAATTGATTTTGTTTTGATTTTTTTGATCAATCAATCAATCAATCAAACTATTGATCCCCAATCAATTTATTGATTGATCAAACTATTCATCCCCAATTGATTGATTGATTAATCAAACTATCCATCCACAATCCATTGATTGATCAATCAATTGATTTTCATTCAATTGCTCAATTGTTTTGCAATTGATTCTTTTATTGTTTTGCAATCAATCAAGCAATTGTTTTGCAATTGATTTCCAATTTCTTCTGCACCTTTTTGTGGAGATTTTTTGGAGCTGACCTCTGGTGTTTTTTTTTTTTATCTTTTTTTTCTTTTTAGGTGTCTCTGGACTGCACCAGAAGCCAAAAGGGTGTTTTTTTATTGTTTCAGGTGTTCTTTGCCATGGAAGGTAGGTTTTTTTTTATTTTGATTTTTTTTTGATAAGTTTTCTTGTCAGTGTGTTGCATGGGTCACTCATGCCAATTTCTTTTGGGGGGTATTCAGCTTCTGGTGTCCCTGGGTTCAAGTCCAGGTTTTGTTTCTTTTTTTTGTTCAATCAAGTGTTACCAATGATGTCCATTGGACTGAATTTGTTTCTTTTTTTTTGGTAAAACATTTGACCGCTTTTGGGGAACATCCAACTCTTCTCCCACCCCCCTCAAAATTTTACACAAACAATCAAATCATGCCTTGTTCCTCACCCTAATCTAAGTATAGGATTGGGAGGGAACAAGATGGAAGGAGATGGCTTGAAAAACATACAGAGAAGTGGGAAGAGTAGGGCTGCTTGCCAAAAGAGGATTCAATATGGGGATTCAGAAATGTGTTTGGAAGCTACTGAGGAAAGTATTTATGAAAAGGTGGTCTGGTCTGGTTGGAAACCACGTCCTTTGGATCTGTAAACTTCAATTTTCGCCAAAAAGAAAAAGAATAGTCAAAAATCCACCCAGGAAGAGTTTGAGAAAGCAAAACAAACAATCAAATGGTTACATTTCTTCCACCGTGTAAAAGTAATTTTCCTCAATCAATCTGATCACCAAGCCCTGGTTGCAATAATTGAATTTGTGCCCTTGGACAAAATCTCAGAAAAAGATAATAAGGACATCAACTTTTTCACCACTTTCCTTCATGGTTCAAAAAAATTTGTCAACCCAGTTGGTCCTTCAAAATCTTGGGGTGGAAAAATGTGGGAAGTTGGATGGCAAAAATAAATGCACCCTTTGGAGTTATCTGGACGTTATGTGAACAAATCATCTATTAGATCTTCACCTGAAGAGTATGCTTTCCTCAACTTTAAGGCAAACAAAGTATCCCAAATTCTAGTACAAATGTTTTTCAATTTGGCCAAAATTTCCTTTGAATCAAACTGTGATACCATGAAGGATAAAAAAATCCCCTCTTTCTCTTTAATGGAATTTAATTCCAAGCCTACACCTTTTGATTGCTCCGCACACATCACTTTCACCTTGGATTCTTTTTAAAACTCTCCTCATATTGACAAAGGCAAAATCTCTGGCTACTCCTTTTCACTCGTGGTTCCAACCAATAAGTGAAATGGTTGACTTATTGTAAATAAAGACAAATATCAAGTATCTGATGGCCAATTTGTTTTTCCTGAACTTGGCTTTGAAATTGATTTCAATCAAAAATGTATAGTCAAAATGGTTTGGGCAGCTAATATGTACAAGCACTGTACCTTTCTTGCTGTGGAAACAGCAACCCATACACAAATGGCCATGTCACTTCAAATTAATAAAAAAATAGAAACACTTGTAGGGACTTGAATGATGGCTAAATTTACTCTAGAAAAGAAATATTAATAAAATAAAGATCTGTATTTTGGTGGGGTTAAGAATACTCTCAAAATTTGTAATCAAAAATAATTTTTTTGTTTTTCTTTCACCCATGGAAATATATTTACAAGCCCAAAATTTGAGTTATATTCTGTATTTCATCTACAGTTCTACTTCTACCAATGCAAGCCATGGCTACTGATACCTTATCCTTTTTTTTGGTTGCAAGTCATTCCCTCTACTTTTCCAGTTGTGCTTGCTTTTGATCCTTCTCCTTGTCCTCTTTTTGAAACTCTAGCTCAGCCTGCTTCAACTTCCACTCAGAATCCCATTTTTGATGATGAGCCAAACTCTTGGCTTTCAGCTTTTGAACATCCATGGCCACTTGAAAATCCCACTTTTGTTTTTCAAACTCAAGTTTTTGGATTCAATTTGTGATTTGACTGTTTTTTTTTAGGGGAAAAGCAATGAGCATGATTTTGAAAGCAAAGATACTCAACCAATGGACTTACATGAATATTGCTTCTCCATGATTTCTTCAAAGCCTGAAAACCTGGAAGTGTTTCTCCTCTTTTGATGACTTTTGGGGTTGATATTTATGGAATTGGAGGCCTTTTGCTTACTCTTGGCAGAGGAGGTTTGAGTGTGAAATTTTTCACTAGTGTTTGAAGGCAATGTGGGAGGCCCCATTGGTTTGGCCATTCTGGAATGGATGAGCCTTTTTTTTTAAAATCTAAATCATTCAGGATTAACAAGAAAGAAGAGAAAAGGGCTTGATTCCTTACTTGAACCAATGTTGAGGGTAATGTAGAATGAGGAGTATCTTGTTTGGCATCAGCAAGGTTGATGAGATCTGCTAACCCAGGAAGAGAGAAATCCAAAGAAGGAGGGGAGGGGTCCAAGGTATGGTTTGACACATCAATCAACGCAGAAGTAGACATTATTGGAGCTGATTTCTTTTGAATATCCTCCTCGGCATTGGATGGGGGACACTCTTTCTTCAGGATCACCATTGCTAGGCTGAGCATCCCCAGCCAAGTCCTCAGGGTGGGTTGAATTGGATTTTTGGGCATCAAAAGTTGCTAGAGGGGTGATTTTGGCCTTCTTTCCAAAGATTTCATCAATTTGAATATAAAAAGGACAAATTGAGTCCAACTTATCAACCAGCAAGTTGATTCCCTTGGCTTTGTCAGAGTTGGTGATCCCAAAGCTGGTAGAGATTGACATGGAGTGGGCCTTTTTGTACTTGGCTTGATAATTCTTGAATTGCTCCCTCATCTGTTTAGATGACAGATCTAGCCTACCTTTTGTTTTTTTCTTGAGTTCATTGGCCATCAGGAGATAACCATTGACATTAGAGGATGGAGGTTGGCCAAAATTTGTTTCATTGTCCAATCCAAAGCAGGCATCATATTTGGAGGGAATTTTGAGCCAGTTGACCAGGATGATGTGATCAGCTCTCTTGAGCTGACTTGATCCCTTGGAAGCTGATGGGGGAGGATTGTTTGAGCCCTTGAAAGCTAATGGGGGAGGATTGTTTGTTCTGGAGTTACTTGGAAATGTTTGCTTTGGTGTGTTGGACTTTTGTGTGGACTTGCAGAGGGAGGTTTGCTGAGGGGCCATTTGGAAAGAGTAAGGGCAATGAGGTGATGAGAGGGATAAAGTGACAAGCGAGATAAAGTGATGAGAGATATGAAGTGATGAGAGCAATAAAGTGACAAGAGCAATAAAACAATCATTTTATTCTTTGTATGAGGTTGGAGGTAGAGTGATGAGAGAAATGAAGCAATGAGAGAAATAAAGTGGTGAGTGATCAAGTGATGAGGGTGATAAATTTATGACAGTGATGATGAGAGTGTTGAATCTTTCTATGATGAGGCTGGAGGTAAAAAAATTTGTGATGAGGTCAAAGGTATAAGGAGGTGGGAAGCCAGGGGTGGATGATGTGGACAGGTGGCAGAAGCCTTTAAATACTTTATTTGAAAAAACCACTTATTTCATTTTAACTTTGACAGGTCTGATGTGAAATAAGTGGGTTTTTTTTATTTTTAATGGCGGTTTTGAAATGGTGGATTTTGGTTGAAACCTGCCATTAAAAAATGGCGGGTTTGGTTAACTTTGATATGCCCTATTTTTGATGAGATCATTGCTTCTTGATGGATTTGTTGTGAAGTTCAGACATGAAAATTTTCTTGTAAAGAAGGGGAATTTGATCATTTTTGGGAGGTATGTTTCCAACATTCCAGTTCTAACATTCTCTACTGAAAGGGATTAACTGGTTTCCTAACTTTCTCAGGATGAGGGTCTTCATTAATTGCTTGGTCATCTGAGTTATAGTTGAATCCAACAGAAACTAGGAATTAAAATAAACAAACACTCTGTATGTGAAGCATGTGCCATCATTAAAATATCCTGCTCACCCTTCAAGAATAAACATCCAAGAGCATAAAGAACCTTCCAGGAATTTTATGGCAATCTTTTTGGACCCATTACTCCTATGAGCATCAATGGAGATTTGTATTTTATAACTTTTGTGGATAGCTGCACCAGGTTCTTTACATGGATACCAATAAAGAAAAAAAGTGATTCCGCAACTAATCTTCAACTCTTGATTAAAATAGAGGAAAAGAGATTCAAATACACTCCAATGATTATTCACTTAGATTGTGGGAAGGAATTCTGGAACTCCTCAATGTCTAATTATTGTAAGGAAAATCAAATAAAGCAAACCTTTTCTGACCCCTATACACTGGAGCAAAATGGATTTTCAGAGCGTTTCAAAAGACTCATATTGGAATCTCTCAGAACCATACTGGTGGACTCCCAACTACAGAAAAGATATTGGAACATTTTCATCAAATCGTGCACCCTAGCACTCAATCAGATTCCTTCCCACATCTCTAAACTGTCTCCCTACATACCTTTCAAAGGGAAAAAGATTGACATTTATTACTTTCATCCAATAGGAAATCCAGTCTCTCACATTCTTGGGGATAGAAAACAATTTTTTAAGCTAGAACCTCAAGGACTTATTGGGAGACTGATAGGGTATAAAAAACATCTTCACTCATACAAATTGCTAAATTCAGAAAACAAGATTGTGGACACAAAACATATCCATGCACTCAATTTTGAAAGTGTACACAAGAAAATCAATAACAACATTGAAATACGGAGTCCGTTTGAAGAGCCTTCCTCTGACCAAGATAATGTCACTACTGAAGACCATGTAATGGAAGAGATAGAAAGACCCTCCAAACAACCCAAACATGTTCATCCTGATCAATCTGAAACTCCTCATTTAACTTTAGGAAATAGAAGAGAAGAACCGGACCATTCAATCTCACCTTATGAAGAAGCACCAAGATTCCAAGTTCCTCAAAATCAAGAAATCTCTCTACGGACTCTGGAAATCTCCTGAAAATTGGTATAAAACACTGACCAGATGGCTTGAGGAGGTAGGATATGGAAAATCTACAGCAGATCCTTGCCTGTATCTTCACAAAACTTGGCATTTATCTCTGTTTTTTCATGTATATGATCTGATTGTTGCTGGAGAAACAGATTTTTTGAAAAGGTGTATTTAGAAATATTTACTAGATCAAGCGCACATGATCCTGACACAATACTAGAAATGGAGTTTCAGCAATTCAACAAACAAATCACTCTCAATCAGAGCAAACTGATTATTCATTGACTTTCCAAACTCAACCTGCTATCAACCAAACCAGTTCAAACACCTCCCACTCCAGGGGTTCAACTGCTTCCAGCCTCTCAAAATGATCAGATGGAGTTTCTCAAACTGGGAATTAACTATTGAAAGTATACCTGGATATTACACTATCTCTCATGTAGGACCAGACCAGACCTTGTGTCTGCAGTCTCCATTCTCTCCCAATTCAATCAAAATCCCGGACTAACTCACTGGAAACAAGTACTTCATGTTTGGAAATACCTGGAAGGAATATCAAACTTGTCCCTTATCCTACAACCAATTGCCAGTTCCAGGGACTTCTTAACCATTTACACTGATTCTAGGTGGGAGGACAATCCTCAGTCAAGAAAATCTCAGACAGGCTACATCACTTTCTGGAAAAATTCTCCAGTCTCCTGGAAAAGTCAAAATAATCCAACGTGACATTGTCCTTGACGGAGGCAGAACTGAATGCTCTCATAGATGGAGCACAAGAGTCAATTTGGATCAAGTCAATGATTAAGGATCTCTAGAAGGGAAGCAAAATTGGTAAAACGTAATTTATGGTGGACAACAAGGGTCTGATTGATAAAATTCAACACTTTGGGTCAAACTCAAAGACTAAGTACATCAACATGAAAGTCAAATAGCTTCTCAACTATTACGGTGCCAATAATATTAACTTCAAGCTAACACACATGGAGTGCATGGTTGCCAACTCTCTCAACAAGGCCTCAAACAAAAAAAGCAAATGATCTACTCACCTCAAGGAGTCTGAGAATTTAGTATTGCACCAAATTATGGGGGGTGTTGAGTTTTGGGTCTCCTCTGATTAACGTATCCTTTTCTCACTCTATTTTTATTTCTTTCCTTTTCTTTATTCTTTTTCTTTTTTATCCTTTAAAGTGTATTGTGCGCTTCTCTCCACCTCCCGCGGGTCATACATTGAATATGCAACATGTACCTCCCAGAAAAGATAGCAAGACCTTTTGATACTTCACGGCATCATCAATCTAGGAGGGGCCCTTTCTGCAAAAATCAGGCTCTTCATCTTTGCCTCAAGATTTCATCCCAAAAAAAAAAATAGCTCTCCATCTTTTCATAAAGATTTCATCTCAATCCATCCGGCTCTGCATCTTTGCGTCAATATTTCATACTCAAGGGACCATTGAAGAAACAATAATCTGGAGCAATAATAATTTGGTACAACACAATCCAGCCCAGACTCTTTATCCTATGAAATTATTTGTTCCATAATCTAAATCTACTTGCTTTGTAGTGTCTGTTCATTTTCATTCAAGTCTGTAGGAAGTAGCTTTTCAAGATTGTCTATTCTGTCCTGTTTTCTCAGTCATTTAGTAATAAGGGCCTGGAACTGGTTTTGGTTTGTTATTCCTGAAATAAAACATTGGAAAACTTCAACACATTCCATTCATGTGATTCATTGCCTCATTCCCTCTTAACTGTAGCTGGACATCCATCAGGTTTTATCTAGTCAACTTTGGATTACCTTATAAAGGTTGCATTGCCCTCCTGAAGATTTTCTCCTCAGTTAGTTAACTTCATATGTTCTTGCATTTTCTAAATCCAGTAATTGCATTGGGCTTGGATTTAGTTTCCTTCCATTGGAACACCTCCCCCTATTTTCTTTTTGTTGAGTCACCAAATCATAAGTTTGCACTTCGCAGTTAGCCTTGCTGCCTTGCATTGTCCCTTGAAATCATTCTCTTCCTTTGCGCTCACAATCATCTATGATTTTCCTATAGTACATGGGGTGGTTGTGTGACAGCAAATTAACTAAGTCAACTCCTCTATTGTAGTTTTCCAACCTATAATAGATTTTTCTTTTAAAATTTCATGTACTCGCTCAACTGGGAATGCTTCCCTCACCCCTTATGATGATGATATCCATTGGGTAGGGAGATCCAGTGCTTCACAGGCCAAACAACCTTTAGACCCCATTAATTCTACCAAATCTCCTTTGGTGGAAGCCCTTGAAAATCCCCTTTGTCCTCAATGGGAAGCTCTGGTTGATTCTCTTGAAGAAATCAAAGATTACAAAAATTGCTCCAATGAAAAATTGACTTGTGGTTGATCAAAGGCTTGCACTTGTGCTCCCAAGACCAAAGCTCTGACCTTGCTCTTGACCTTGATCCAGGCTCTCAGAAAAAATTACTTGCAATCTGGCCGAAGTGGTCCTAGTTTTCATACTCTGGGAATGAAGCAACCTGATCAATTTACAGGAGAGCACTCCCACAAGCTTATATCCTACCTACAGTCTTGGAAAATCATCTTCTCAAACAATCCCAAAAATTTTCCTTCTGATAGAAATAAAGTTATGTATGCATCCTCATTCTTAGGGGGCAGAGACTTTCAGTGGTTTGAACTGTACCTTGAACTATTATCCAATACCAGTCCCACTTGATATCTCAACAAGTGGTAAAAGTTTAAGCAACAACTTTTCACCCTGTTTGGCAATCCCAACAAAGTCTGAAAAACCAAATACAAACGTAATAATCTAGTCATGAAAGAGAATAGTAGAGTTTCTGTTTATATCTACCTTTTCCAAAACTTTCAGTCTTGCATCCAATGGAACAAGGAAGCCCTTTCAATTCATTTTCAAAAAGGTTTACTGGCACACATAATCAAAAAACTCACTGTTGGGGGACATAAGACAACCTCTCTTCAGCAGTTAATGGACTGAGTGATTGAGCTTGATGATGGATATCACAAAAAGGACCACTCTTGAAAAAACAATCATGGATTTTCAACCTCAGCTCTGAAGTCAGATTACTCTACAAAGCAACATTTGAAGAATCCAAAACACTCCAAACCAAATCCAAACTTGAACTCCAACTCAAAAGGGAAAATTGTTGCCAAAACTCCAAAATTCCTGGATAAGGAAACGGGATGCTCTGCAATGAGGAAGGCTAAGGAGATAAAAAGAAGGGTTATGTATGTTTTTTGGAGGAAAAAATGATGTCAATAGTTGTGCAAAGCAGCTAGTGTGTGAAGCGGCTAAGCAGCCAAAAAATTAGCTTGTAATTTTTTTTAATACTTGCAAGGAAAACTGGACAAGTATCTTAACTAAAGCAAGTCAATATTTGCACTTGAGAGTCACTTGGTGCTCCAATTTCAAGGTTTTTCCTATTCAATTCAAACAATAATCCTTATTGGGTCTTACTCAATTCTGGCGCTAATTTTTCATTTAAAAGTTCATCTTTTGCCACTTTCAAAAATCTTACATGTTCCAAGATAGATAAGTTTCCCATATAATTATTAAGTTATACAACCTTGCTGTATCATTGGGTTTCCCAAAAGGCAAAATAGATCTTCAAATATTCCAATTTCCCCAGCTTTTTATGTGATTTATTTGTCTTGGATATCCCCAGAATGGACAACACCATTCTAGGCCATGACTTCTTAGTTTACTCAAATCCAGATGTGAATTGGCAAGAAGGATCAATTAACCTTCAAAACGTGAAACCCCAGAAGACTAACCTTTATTTCCAACAGGAATTCAACAGCCTTCCTGTTACTGTCATTGAGTTGGATGAAAATTTTCCGCCATGAGATTTGCAATATCCTGACTTCCATTCCCAAGTTCCCTCTTCACATTTAGGATTTATTGCTTATTTATCCCACTTACCTCTTCCTTGCTTCTTCAAAGAGAAACAGGCGCCTACCAAATGGTGTATTTTGAGCTCCTTAATCCTCTTGCATTGTGCAAGCACCTCAAATCTAGTACTCAAAGATGACAAGATTGAAGATTTAGAAATCATTTGAGATTCTTGAACTTTGGTTTGCCATGACTTTGCTGACATCTTCTCTGCTTTTAAAGCAGATAAAATTACTCCTTCCCATTCTTATTATCACAGGATCAAACGTACTAGCCCACCTCCCACACTGAGACCAGTCTACTCTCTCTCAAAGCAAGAATCAACTGTGCTTCAAGAATACATTGCAGAAAATTTATTAAAAGGATTTCTTGGACCAAGAAATTTGCCAACCAGCTTTCCCATCCTGTGTGTTCTGAATAAAGAGGGCGGCCTTTTCCTTTTCTTCAACTACAGGAAACTGAATCAGGTAACCCAGAAGGATGCCTACCCAGTACCCCCTATTTTGCACCTCCTCACTATTTTCCATGGAGCTGCTTATTTCTTCAAGTTAGACTTTTGAGGCGCCTATAGCTTGATTTGTATTGCAAAAGGTCATGGGTATTTGACCGCAATGAGAACCTGTTTTGGCAGTTATGAGTATACTTTCATTCTCTTTCGCCTCTGCAATGCTCCTTCCACTTTTCAGAATTTTGTCAATGAAATTTTTTCTGACCTTGGAGAGAAATACCTTGTGGTTTATCTTGAGGAAATACTTGTCTACTCAAAAACTCTTCAGGATCAAACTGCACCTGTGGAGAGGTTCTTCAGTGACTTCAAAAGAATAAATTGTTTGCAAAAGCCTCTAAGTTCAAGTTTCATACCCATTCTCTTCAGTTTTTAGGTGTCAAAGTCTTGCAGCAAGGACTATCAATGGATCCAGCCAAGAATCAGTGCATATTGGACTGGCCCCCACCTTCTTTGATCAATTCCCTTCAAGTTTTGCTTGGTTTCAGTAATTGTTACAGGGGGTTTATTGAGAAATACACCAATAAAACCATGAATCTTAATAAAATTCTTCAAAAAGAAACCCATTTTGTTTTTACCAAACAAGCTGCTTTGGAGGTTGATGCTCTAAAGAAATAATTCACCACTGCTTGAATACTTGCTCACTTTAACAAGCTAGCTTGCACTATTGTGGAAACAGATGCAAGCAACTATGCAATTGCAAGAGTAATCTTGCATTTTTATTCCTCTTCCTCTCTCTTTCATCCTGTAGCCTTTGAGTCTTGCAAATTACTTGCTGCAGAGCCTGATTACCAGATTCATGACAAGGAACTTCTTCCAATTTTTTATTGCTTGAATGAATGGTGTTCATACCTTTTGAGTCTTATGGAACCCTTTGATATCCTAACTGATCACAATTCTCTTAAGTATATCATGAGCTCAAAATTCCTTACAGGCAGACAGGAAAAATGGGCCAAATACCTCTCCAAGTTCAAATTTACAATTGCGTACCGCACCGGGAAACAAGCGGTAGAGCGGGGGATACCTTTGAGACATGGCTTTCAAAATTTGACAAGCTCAACTCAAAGACCCCAAGTGTAAATAACTTTGCAAGAGTGCAAAATGATTAGATAGTGACTATAGTATTGATGAAAATGATTGCTCAGTTTATAAATAACATACAGCAGTACCTGATAACCCTTGAATTAAGTTAGATATCTTTGAGTCTCAGCATGACTCTCTGCTTGCTGGTCATAATGGGCAGGATAAAACCTACCAATTTATTGCCCAAGACTTCTATTGCCCTGGTATGACCAAGGAAGTAAAAGACTTTGTGAGCGCATGCTATTATTGCAATTGTAACAATTCCTCAAAACAATGAAAGTATTGGCTTCTCCAGCCACTTCCAATCCCACCTGTTCCTTGGCACTTGTTTTGAATGGATTTAATTTCTCAATTACCTATTTCTAGTTGTTATGATGCTATTTTAGTAGTAGTATATTGCTTCTCAAAGATGGATTTATTTCTTTGCAGTAATGTGACCGCCTCTTTGGAAGACTTAGCTAATTTATTCATAAAATATGTATTTTTGAAACATGGAACTTGCTATGCCAACATTTGAAGATCACTTGCAACTTATCAAAGGCTTACAACCTGAAAACAGATGGGCAAACCAAGAAAGTTACTAAAATTCTCAAACAGTATCTTTAAATCTATTTTTCCTATCAACAGGACAACTGGTTGCAATTTCTTTCACTATCAAAGTTGGCCTACAACAACTCCACTCATTCCTCCACCAAATGGTTACCCTGCCAGACTCTTGGTAGTAGAAACCCAACTATTGCATCTTTTTGAATAGCACCTTCTTAACCTGTTTCCAATTATCTCAATCACATTCAATCCCTTCAATCAAAAATTCAAACCAACCTTGAAGAAGAAAATCAATGCTACAAGGAGCAAGCAAACCAACTTTGCTCTACAGCCCCAAACTTTGCAATAGGGGATCAGGTATGGCTCAACACTTGCAACATTCACAGTGCTTTCCAAACAAAAAACTCTCTGAAAGAAAGCTTGGCCCCTTCAAAGTCAAATCAGTCATCTATCCCAAAAATTTTAAACTTACCTTACCCATAAAGTGGAAAGGTATCCACCTGTTCTTTCATGTGTCTCTCCTAGAGCCAGCTCAAGTCCTATACCCGGGCAAGACTCATCCCCCTCTGGAACTAGTCAATTTCCAAGATCATCTGGAGTGGGAAGTAAGACATATTCTAGATTCAAGGTTATTTAAAGGAAAAATTCAATACCTTGTTGAGTGGACTGGCTTCCAGTCCAACAAATATTGCACCTTGTGGGAACCAGCCCATCACCTTTGAAACCCTCTCAATTTGGTTTGAGACTTCCATGCAAACTACCCTTGCAAACCTTGAAAATCTTAATTCCATCCCTTCCAATCACATTCCCCATTTCCATTCCATCCCATCTCATCAAATCCCATAACATTTATCATTGTATCCTATCTCCTTTTCAGTTTCTTAATTTTTTTTCTTCCTTGAAACCTTTGATTTTCTAAATTTATTTCAAGAAAAAATTCTATCTCTTTAAAACAAAAAAAAATATTAAAATATTAAAATAATAAAATAATAATAATGAAATAATAATTAAATTGAAATACATAAAATTAAAAATTTTCCTTTATCTCTTGTTCCGCCTCTTCCCAATTTTTGGTCAATTCTGCTACCATCAACCTAAATTTTTCCAGATCTTCATCATTTATTGGAGTTGACATTCCCCGCAACACAAGGGTTTGTGTGACCAAACTTTTCTTGAAAATATCTTTGCACTTTTCATCCCAAGCCCTCTTTGGAAAGGCATTCCATCCACCTTCCTCCAAGAGTTCCTCATAAGCTCTTTTCCTTCAAACTTGCAAAAAACCCTCTCCAAACTTTCCAGTCAACTGCCTTGCATCGGTTTTGATTGGTACCACAACTTGCACTTGGTTCACCTTGTCTCAGTGTTCCCTTCCATTTCCTTCTGTACCACCTCCTTCCACTCCAACCCTTTCTTCATTTTTGTTTCATTCCTTTCTGAAGTTAAATTTCCTCCATTTTATTCATTTCTTTCCTCCTGTTCCATTCCAGTTCCTTCTTTTACTTCCACCCATTCCTCTTTTGCCTCCCCAGTCACTGCTACAATTTTCTCCTCACCTTGCAACTTGCTTCATGCCTTGGGATTCATCTGGTTTGCTTGGAACCTGGACAATGGCCCAAAATGCAGTGGTGATGGTGTTTCTGCATTGGTGGTATATCTTTGGAACCTTGGCAATACTACAAACAGCAATGGTTACATTATATTAGTTTCATCTTTCCCATTCACTGAGTCTCTAGTATTAATTACCTTGGTTCTGTACTCCCAATAATTCAATCTCTGGAACTTGCAGGATGTGGTAACTCACTTTGTAAGCAGACCATAAACTTTGCACTTCACTTGTGAACGCCACTGGGGTATTGGTTTCCAGTTTGCAATTTAAATGAAATTTAAAGTCCACCTTTCAAAGAATTCATTGCTTGAACTTCCCTTGGAGATCCTGCGCAGCATTACTAGGGACACATCATTCATTTTGAAAAATGGAGTTTTTGCAACCACATGATGATGATTACATATTCAATTCAAATTTTATTCTAGAAAGTGATGAAGTAAAGCAATAAACTAAAGCGTATAAAGTAGGGGGGAAAAATTGGAATCAATGGGAAAATCATCTGAACACTCACAGGAGCCTGCAGCTTTATACCCAGGAAAATTTCAAGCTTCAAGTTTAAGTTTTATTACCTTCTCCACTTCAAAATATCCTTTTCCTCATTACCATCTACCTCAGTCCATAGACGTGACAAAAATAAAGCACAAAATCAATGGTGCCTTTGGACCACTTCTGGCTTGCATAAAAATTTTCCAATCTTGGTGAATGACTTGGTATATACTTGCAAATCTCACAGTGAACTCTACACCGGTTGACCATCAATTTGAGCTTTGCTCTTCTACCCTGGGTATCATCAGCCCTCAGACTTCCATTCTTGGTCACACACTCACACTAGTTCACACCCATGCCTTGATAGCCACATCAACTGTATAGTTTTCAAATATACTAATCCCTTACCCTGAATAAACTACAACTTTGCATTTGCATTGTCTTTACATGACATTCTTTCCTGTCTCATCCGTTACGCCCTTGTATGCTCAGATTCCATTGTCTTTCAACTACTCCACAACCTTGGAAACAACTTTACTGTTATTTCATTTCCCATTCCATTCATGTCATTCATTGCCTCATTACCTCTTAACTGTAGCTGGCCATCCATCAGGTTGTATCTAGTCACCTTTAAGTTTAATTATGAAGGCTGCATTGCCTGTCTGAATATTTTCTCCTCAGTTAGTCAATTTCATGCATTCTTGCATTTCCTAAATCCAGTGATCACATTGGGCTTGGCTTTAGTTTCCTTCCATTGGAACACCTCCCTCTTTTTGCTGTTTGTTGAGTCACCAAATCATAAGTTTTCACTTTGAAGTTAGCCTTGCTAACTTGCATTGTCCCTTGCACTTTGTCTCTTCCTTTGTGCTCACAATCATCTAAGATTTCCCTATAGTACGTGGGGCGGTTGTGTGACACAACCAGAAGCTGAAACTGGCTTCTTTTTTTTTATTATCAGATCAACCAAGTTGAGTAAGTTATCTTTTATTTTTATTTTTTTGTTTTTTTTTTCCTTGTTTCATGATTTGGCTCATTATTTTGCAATAATAACATGGCTCAAAATATTTTTTTACCTCTTTTCGACTCCAATGGCCCTCCTTTTAGGTCAGAACCTCCTTGAAGTTTTGAAATGAAAAAGAAAATTGAAATTCCATTGTTGATGCATAAACTCAAATATTTCGCCAAAACCTACCTTAGCTTATTCCTCAGATTCTTGAAATTTATTTCCAAATGATGATCATCCTCAAATAGAACGTTTTACAAGGCAGCCTCTTTCAAATTTGTATCAGAAATTCCATTTAAATGCTTTTGGTGATTCAAAGAAGTTTCACCAATAGATTTATTCAAAAGCAATCTGAAAAAAAACCTCTCAGCATCTTCAGTATAAACAGTATAAATCCTTCCAATTGAAAAATCTCTCTGTCTTGGAATTCATTCTCTTCTCTGGGGATGCCATGTGAAATATTTTGGAAATTCAGAATATTTGATGGTCCTTGCATGATGGTCAATTGAATGCCTTTTGAAATGTTCTTTAAGCATAGTTTTTGACTTTTTTTATATTTTGAACACTTCAACCAGGGCTTCATGAGGTAAAAAATGACTTGTTTCTTGTCAGGCAGGTAAGTTTCCAGTTGTATGACAGCAGGTGAGATGAAAGACATTTCAAATTAAAACAAAATTCTCCAGAGTGCCTTAGGTGCAGCAAGCCAACTTGAATCCCTAAAATGTTTTATTTTATCCAATTTTTGACCAAAACTCACAGTAACATGGTCATGCCACTTAAAAAAAATTTTCAGAGATATTTGACAGCTTAGATAACTGCACATACTTCTCCATTGATTTAAATTGGTATTTTGCAAAGAGATAGAAATTTTAAGGGATAAAACAGGAATTATCAATGGGAGGCCTTTTTTGTTAGTGGGAGTTTTATATTCTAAATACATATTGGTGTCTTTGATAGATACACTACAGCAAAATCAAGGCACATGCTGGCATGTGCCCCCTTGGTAATGTTGGTGTTACTGGCAGGAATAATGCTGGTGTAACTGGAAGTTATGCAAACCATATCTACAACATAAAAAGCATGTAACTCTTTCCCAAAAAAAATCAAACTCAGTTCCCATTCTGATACAATGGACATGGGTATGTCACACAGAGATATGAAACAGAGCCAGGGTGGCAGTAAATAGCAGAAGAAGGAAGATTAGTACCAGGGGGGGAATCCACAATGGATTGTGCTCAGAGATTCAGCATGGAGGATTGAGGACTCCAAGGTGGGTAAGAACACAAGGAAGACTCAAAATGAGTCTGGGGGGTACTAGTAGGAAGGGAAATTGGGAAAGGAGTGGAATTTAATTCAGGGTGAAGAAAAGGAATAATTGATTTAATAATGAAAGGAGGAGAAAGATCATCAGAGTTGAGGTTTATATACTGCTGGAACAAATGTTAAGTCTCCTACTTGTAACATAATTTTAAAATATCAAAAGAAATAATAAGAAAATAATATTTATTTGAATAAGATATACTGAATATGTCACAAGTGTTAAAAAATTCCCCAATGAAAAATAGGTGTACCCCTTGACACCTTTAAAAAACAAAGTAGGTTTAGAAAAACATTTTAACCAAGAGATTTTAGTATTCTCATGTATTAAGTTACTGCATTCAAACATGATACTAGATTCTGGGTTTTTGAATTGAGTTCATTTGATTACTGGGAGCTTTCTATGAAGTTTTTTTTGAGTTTCTGAGGATATTGAGTTTATTTGGAATTCATATTACTGTACTTCCACTACCACTCCCACTCCCACTTGTCAAGAAAAGCATTTTTGGACACCCTAATGAGCTATTGAGATTATTTTCAAACAAAAATGCCAGCCCTGCAAACCATAATGCTACAAAAATCAATTCAAGAAGTTTATGAAACATCTTCAAACTCACAGTCCAGATACCAATTGGAGCAAGTAAATCATTCAAAATAGATTACAGATCAATAATAGGGGTTCTATAACAAGGACAAAGAGAGTGGAAGAGCCAATGGAGAATCTGAAGCAATGGAAGACCTAGAGGCCATTCTAGCCAAACCAATGGCACCACGACTGGCATTGAAACCACAGCTGGATTGATATCCAAAATCCAGTTTCTGATTGGTAATAGAACCACCAAAGTACCTATTTTCAAGTGGAAGAAGAGGGGAATCAGTCAAGGGACTCATGTTTTTAAGACTGAATTCACTACAAGCACTAGAGTGGCACCAACTGCCTATATTATTCATGCTGTAGTATTCAATGAATATAGTCTCCCCCAGAACTTTTCCCAAAGTTCTGAGGGACAGTTCCGTCTCAATTTTAAATCTTGTGGTGAATCAATTCATGTCAGGAATATTTGAAACAGGCAATTAAACACCAAATCCTATATGCTTAACATGGACAAATCCATCAAACCTGGATTTTAATTATATCTTGAAGGGGCTGAAACTCAATTGCCAAAATTCAAAATACCTTGAACCTTTTTTACCCCTTCTCCAAGAGCAACACTGTGTTTTTTTTTCTGAATTATATCTACCTGTAAAAGCATTAAGAGATATTTCAAGAAAAGTGATAGGTGCAAAATAAAACAAAAGCATTCTACTCAAAAATTCTTCTAGACCATTCACTGGTTGGAAATAAATTGACCAAGGTTTGTGGAAGGGTAGCCGCTGGTACTTTTGAATATTTGAAGTATTAAAAAGTTCATTTGATGAATTTAGCAATGATGTATTATAAAAATTCCCTGTTCAAGAAATTTCAAAATTTATTCAGTACAAAGAAGATACTGTGGAGTCAATGAAAAAACCCAAAACCAGCTTACACTCAATCATGAAAATATACCTGATTAAGAAAGCTGCAGGTAAATCAGGAGGGATGGTACATAATCATAGCTTTAGAATTCTCCTAATTTATTGGTGTTCTAAAATGAAACCACCAAACAGGAATATTAGCAAGGGGAAAAAAATTGGAAAGAAATTAAAGATTGGTTTTTCTTGACTTAATCACCAATTACTTCTATCCAATTCTTTTCTGGGTTTTATGAATCTAATGATTCAGCTCTTCATAATACGCCAACAAGATTAAACAATAAAAAACTATTTTTTTAATTTGAAATTGGGGTGCTTGTTTAAAAATTCGACCTAAAATTATGCTTTTATTGTGTAGTTAAATCATGCCCTTCATGGATCAATTTTTCAGAAACTCAATGTTGACCAAACTTACCATGATGGAAAATCAGAACCAAGAGTTATGGTTCTATTCAATATCAACCAAAAACATGGGTAAAAAGCCCCTGAAAATTTTTTAAAATTTTATAAATATCCTTTTATTATAAATAAAGTAGGTGATTAAACTCTGGATATCATTTTTTTTCTTTTTTGAAATAATGAGCATATTAGGATCTCTTTCAATGCCTAAATCCTTAATTAAATATTCCTGCAATACTAATGTTTGAATCAAAGTTTTTCTGCACATACAGGTCCATCCTGGTGAGTATATGAGCTCAAAGAACCAATTTGAAAACAGGATATTTTTTTCAAAATGAATAAAGACCCAGCTGGGGTGTTTTTGTGTTCTGAATTTCAAGGTCCAGATTTGAAAAATTCACATTCTCCAAAGATTTATTGATTGATTTTATTTCAATTTTTTTTTTTGAAACATACTTGAAATTTTATAATTAATTTCCAAGAATGAGAAAATTAAAAAAAAATTGTATAATCAATATCAAACTGATTTTTTGATCATACATCACCAAAATATATTATCAATTTTAAAGAAACCATGAGTTACAATTGAAACACCTTTCAAGCATGAATAATATTTGATTAAACATTGGTTTCAGAATATTTCAACATAATTTGTGGTGTGGGTATTTGGGATTTATTTGAATATATTTCCTGAATTAGACCATTATCCATCAAAGGGGATAAAAAATTTAAAATATCCTATTTTTCATGTATCATGTGTCTCTTGACTTCTTGAAAAATATGAAACTGATTAATTTCATTAGGAACTCTGCAAAAAAAATAATTTCAAAGTTTTCAGGTGGTCCTGGCTTGTGGTCATGATACAGGCTCATAAAGATGTGAGAATGTGGAAGGCCTGTCTTCTGGGATTCTATGGCATGAGTGTGTCCCATTTTGGTTCCAAATATTCTGTTGTTGAATATTTCATCACAGATCATTTTGAATTTTGAGTTGAAAAAACATGTTGCAATATCTGGCCTATCCTGTGCTTTTTGACCTGGAAAAAGATTGTTAAAAATTTCTGGCCATTTCAGGTCAAACATGAATGTAATAAAAAAATAAGTCTTTCCCATATGCTGAACCATTGCCATAGAATCTAGATATATATCCTTAATTTCACAAATAAGGAAATCACAATTTGTGCATAATTATTGATAGAAGATAGGCATAAATATCACATGAAAAATTGAAGAGAAACCAAATTAAATTTTCCCTGAACCATCCAAAAACCATGTTTGATTGCATAAAAAACAAAAAAGAACCTCTCAATCCTTAAATTGATTTAATGATGAAAAAATAGTATAATATTTCTTTTTTGATTTTTATGTATTGTTCAACAAAATATTTTTAGAACAGCCAACCATCCCAGTGCAAAAGTGAATAATAAGAATGACAAAATGCCAGAAAGTTTGAATGATAATTCATGGCAGTGGACCTATTCTTTCCTCATTCTTTTCAATCCTGGAAACCAATAAAATTCACCATGAGGATGAAAAACAACATAGTTCAGAGGTTCATGCAATTTTCTCAGTTCACTAATTCTCTTAAAGGAGCCATCTGATTTCCTGATGAAAAAATCTCCATGACTCAATTCAAAAGGATCATCACCTGTGTACAATAAAAATCCATTATAAAAGTTTAAATTTCATTATCAGGGGGCAAGAAATAGTAAAAACCATACATTCTAGCTATATTGCAGCTATTTGGTCTCCTGTTGGTCTTCTAAACTTTTTGATTCCTATTTTTTGAAGATGTATCAGCAATACCAATGGATTGATTTGGACCAACCTCACAAGAAAAATTTTAAAAAATTTCTATCAAACCATTATTTTAGTATAGAATATCTTTGACCATGAGAAAAAGATTCTGTGGCACATGTGAGCCTTATCTGTGCCAATTGTGCTTTTAATTTTCCCCGAAAAATATAAAAAATTGGGGGGATGACTGGTGGTTTCCACCAATGAGATTTAGAGTACCAACGTTATGATGAATAATCCCATTCAACCTAAAAGCATAAATACACCTTGTCTGGAAATTGAGTGTGTTGCAATTATTTTGGTTAACACCAATTGATTTTAAGGCAAAATTGTATTTTATCAGCCTGAAATTTGAGAGCAGTTGATTCTCATGAGAATGATGATTGCTAGTAGCAATCTTGAAAATAGAGAGAAACTCCTGTGGTGGTCTTTTCTGTGGTTCCAACACCTTTCCATTTCTACAGCACAGGGAGATTGTCTCATTTTGGAAAAGGATTGCTTGGCAATTTTGGTATTAACTGGTGTTTTGCAAAGTGTATGGTTCAAAAAGAGTAAATTCCATCCACCCCCAGGAAACAGGGTGGCTATTTTGTGCTTTTTGAATTTTCTCTTCAGTTTCAACCAGGATTTGATTGTTTCCCAATGTTTTGATCTCTTGTCAAGTAGTATTCAATTTCAAGTGATGCAGATTGTGGGGAAACTTGGTAATTCTCATTGTGTAGTTGATCAACATGTACATTATTTTGATATTGATTGAGCTCCAAATGACCCAAAGCAAAATTAAGATCCTAATTGATGTGAAAAAATGAGGTTGAATTTCAAAAGAAATATAAATGTTGGGAATTTAAGGAGTTTTATAAACATTTTGGTGAGGATGTGGATGAAGTGCACTTGAATTTGGTGGGTTATTGAATGAATAAGGAAGGGAAATGTTTGGATTGGACATACAATTACAAGGCAGTTCCAATATAAAATGATTGATGTGGCTGGAAGGGAAAGGTGGAAAGTTGTGAATATGATGTGGGATAATGATCATGTGTTAATCTGGTATGGTATGGAGATTATAATAAAGAATTGTGCCTTCTATGAAGATTATGCTTGGGGAGGTATGGTGAAGGTGGTAATAAGGAAGTGGTTCCAATATGATGTTGATGGGTATTATAAAGAAGGGAATCGGAATTTGATTGGTGCAGTGAATTTGAAACCAAGAATTAAGGGGAGGAGGAGCTTCTTCTATGTGAATTTGTAAATTCATGCATTTTTTTTGGATCACCATGATAAAAATTGCTGTACCTGCTGGCAGTTTTAGCACCTGGGATTGTGAGTGAAAACTGTTTTGACTTATTTGCAGTTTTGGAGTCAAAAATCAAATTGATTCCTGGATGTTCTTGGAATATTTCTGTACCACATTTATGTTATTCATGAATTGAATTGAAACTTTTTACATAACAGGATGAATTGGGAATTTGTGTATTTACTTTTAATGCCATATTTGTTTTACTGCTGTTAATAAATTTGGGTCAGATCTTTTTTGCATGCAATTTCTTTTGAATTTGTATCAAGCTTCAAGATAAAAATTTTAGCAGTTTTATTGAAATGAAGGAAATTAAATTTTTATTTATAGACTAATTTTAGTATTTTTTTCTGTTCCTCCTTCAAGAATAAATTTCATCCAAGTGGCACATATTAATCTGATTTTTGAGGAAGGAAAATTCAGATTTTTCCCTTTAAATAATTTGAAAAAACATGGGCTGTGTTCCCTCAGAGCCATAAACCACATGGGAAAAGGAATCAATTCTATAAAGAATGACTACCTTTTGCCAAAGTTATTCACTCAATTTTTTGTCAAATTTAGCTTTTCATAAACATTTGAAATTCAATTTTTTGTTCCTGTTTTGATTTTCATTTCAATTTTTCATTTTTATATTTTTAATTTATCCCTTTTTTTCTGTTCTGCTGTTTTTTTTTTTTTTATTTTTTATTTTTTTTAATATTTTTATTTTTAATCTTTTTCTTTTTGATTTTGTCCATTATTTATTTCTTCCAACCCTTACCCTTAAATACAAAAATATTATGCATCTCCATTTTGTGCACATACAGGCATTTCCTTGAAAATACAGGCATTTCATAGATTTTTTTTGAAATTTATGACACAGCCTTGTAGATTGGTAGGAAAAGGCCCTATGAAAAATATTTCAGATTTATCAAAGTATTTTGATACCTTGGAAAACCAATCCAAAAATCAAGGCAATTAAAAAGAAAAAATCTCAATGAATTTTTGAAACTGTTCCTTTGCCTTTTCATTTGGCTTTTTTGGTGCTTGAAAGACTCAGAAAGTGTTATAATCTATTCAACAGCTCTGAAACATTTTTTTAGGAATTTGTTTATGTATTATAGGCTTCCTAAAATTGATCAAATGTAAGAAAGGTTCAAATATCACATCCTTTGCAAAAAAAACTTTCAACATCAGGAATCAAAGTTTAATTTACTCTTTTTTTCAGGAATTCAGGATATGATTAAAGGATTGAAAGAAAAATGATTTTTTATTTTTATAAAAGCTTTAAACCCATTAAAAATTTGTCACCCTGATAATAATGGCAAATAAAAGGGGTGAAAAGGGGGTTGTCTAAGTTTTAATTTTTTTTATATATTTTAATAAGAAATACAAATATGTTCCAGGAAAATATGATGAATATTTCAGAAAAAAGCTTTAAAAAGCTTTATCATACACACAGATTGGTATTTAAACTGTTTTTATAATTTTTTTTCTATTTTTTTTCTTTAAAATATCAAAAAATATAATTTAAAAGAAGGTGAAAGTATCCCAAGTACCTAAATAATGCTTCAAAATTGGCTAGGGGTTCTGAAGAAATAATTCTCTTTATTTTTTGCTTGTTCTTATCATTTTAAGTTAAATTTATTTTTGTTTGATTTTTTTTAGTTCTTTCAATTTCTTTCAATCCTTTTTTTCATTTAATTTGTAATTTTTTTTAAAAAAAATGAAAGTTTTTTTATATTTTTACAATTTTTTTGGTGACAGGTGAAAGTTTTTTAGAATTTTCATGTTGATACTAAAACACTAGCTCATCCTTGTTATGAAAATTGTTTGTGAAGTATCATCAAACATTCAATTTTTGCATACTTGCTGGACTTTTTTGCACTCCTGTATAGTAGGGAAGGTCAAATAACTTCAGCTGGCAGAACCCAAATGTGAACCAGTGGTGTTCCCCCTCCACCTTGGTTGAGTTCCCAATACAATTATTTGTGACCCCCCATACCAAGGAAATGCACATGTGTGAAAAATTTCATGTGGACATAAGATAGTCATGTATTTAAGGGTAAAGTTCATGAAAGAAATAATGCTCTTGATCTTTCTCTAATTTTTTTTATTTTTATTATTATTCATTTATTTATATGTTATTTTTTAATGTTATTTATCATTTATTATTTGATTTTTTTTATTTTGGTGGCAGACTGAAAAACATTCTTTAGAATGTTTCTGTTGCTCTTCAAACACTAGCTCATCCTCACTAAAAACCATGTCTGTGAAATGCTAAGTTGATGAGTCTGTTAAGTTCTGTAACACGCGACTGTACTGTCAGTGAGGATACTTCAAATGTATATGTCTCAGATTCAGAACAAAACCTCTGTTTCTCCTGTTGTCTCTCAGTTTCTGCATTCTCTTTAATTTCCATTTGATCATCTTCTCTTGTCTTCAAACCTCATTGTCTTCTCTTATTTAAATCATCCCCTTGTCTTGTCTTCACTCCTTAAAAGCCTTGTCTCTCATAAGACCACCTGTCCTGTCTATGTGCCTGTTGAGATATTTTTGTCTTCTTATTCTCATCAAAATTCTTCTGTTGACATCTTCTTGTTCAGTGTGCTCTTTCCTTCTCATCCTTTCCTCAGATGTTGACTTTCTCAGCTTTCAGTTCCATCAATTCATCACTCTAACACGGTTAAAAGCAGAAAGGCTCATTCAATCCTCAAGCCTCACATCTGGATCTGAACAACTGAGAAATGTTGGAGGCCTAAAACTCCAAAGGATTTCAACAGGCAATGCTCAAGTCTGCACTTGAAACCATTCCTAGACTGAGCAACAACAAATATGGCTTCTGGAAAGACAAGATGGATGCAATTCTGGATGTCTGCGGATGCTCAATTCCTATCAATGAAAATACCTCAGTTTTGGATAACGCTGTCAATGACAAAATCAAGCTAATCATCATCTACAGGATAGAGGCATCAACGCACAACAAAATAGTGACACCTCAGAACAAGAACTCCACAAAAATCCTGTGGAAGGCAATAATTGACAAATATGCATCATCGCAGGCATCCAATCAAGCTTGGGTTTTCAATGATTTTCTCTATCTAAGATTTTCTTCAGAGGAAATTGAAGACTTTATCACCAAGACTAAGGTGTTTCTAAAGAAGATGTCTAAAGTAGGAATTGTCCTTCCCAACAACATCCTGGTGTATCTTTTGCTTTCCAAGTACCCAATGTTGATGAAGGATTTCAAATGGCAAATCATGCACACAGACAAGGAACTCACCTTTGATTACGTGCTCAGTCACCTGATTCAGCTGAACCACAAGTCCAAAGCGCAGACTAAACAAGACAATCAACATTCAAGGATGGAGGTTGCACTGACCAATACTAAACCAATTTGAACAAAATCCAGCAGCAAACCTGGAAAATGTTAGAGGTGTACCAAAGGCTAACACAACCCAAAGCAAGAAAAGCACCACTCAGTAGAAAATTTCTGGCACTTGCACCCCAAATTTGCTCCCAACTGGTGGAAAGAGGAACAGAAAAAGTGGAAGTCACGGAAAGCTCAAGGAAAAACCAACCCAGTCGCTCACTATCTTGCCCTTCTCTCACTGTGGGTCGATCATGGAGACCCAAACTCAAGGTTCATCCTGGACAGTGGTGCTTGCATCCATATGATTAATGAAATTCAATACTTCAAATATATGGAACCCTGAAACAACCAGCTCATCAAAACCGGCAAGAAAGGAGCTGAACTCAAAATAAAAGGGAAGGGGACAGATGTGCTGATCTGGCACAATTTCACTCTGGAATTGTCAAATGTGTTCAACGTGCCCAGTCTGACAATCAATTGTATCAGCACAGGGGCTCTCAATCGAGCAGGTTGTTCACTGCTGCCAAACAAGGATGTGTTCACTTTCTCCAAGAATGGACTCAACATCTTTGGTGGGACCATCATTGAAAACCTATACTCACTCCCAACACCCTTGTTTGATTGAACTTGTCTGCGCAGTCATTGTGCAAACCTGGCAGTCACTGCTGAAGAAGAACTCATGGAAATCAACCATAACTAAGCTCATTCCTTTATTGCAAGACTGAAGCAACTTACAACCCACATACCACCAGAAGTGAAAGGAAGATTCAAGTTTTTACACTGTGTCAAAAGCAAAATAACCAAGTTGACATTCAGAGAAACATCAACAAGGGTGAGCAAGGTATTTGAAGAAATTCACTTGGACCTCATGGGTCCTCTCAAAACCCAGTCCAAGGGAGGCCAAAGCTTCATTCTGACACTCGTAGACAATGAGTTGGGATACGTTGGCGCATTTCCCCTGGGCTCAAAAGGGGAAGCGCCTGATATCATTGTCACTCTCATTGAAAAAGAGCATTGGAGGAGAGGATACTTCCTGGCAGAAGTGTGCTCAGACGGTTGGCTGGAATTTTTCAACCAAAAACTACAAACATTCTTCAACAACAATTACATTTGTCAAGTCATCTCAGAACCATACCATCCTGAACACAATGGACAAGCGGAATGTGCAAACAGGACAATAATTGAATTGACCAGAACAATCTTGAAGGATGCTCAAATCCCTGCCTACCCCTGGCACAAAGTAATCAAATCCAGTTTGCTGATGCTCAATCAAATCCCCAGAGAAGACAAATCTGACTCACCTTGGACTCAGATTCATGGCTAAATTCTACTGGACTCCTTCCTCAAACCAATAGGGATTCCTTGCGTCTATCTATTGCCAAGGCGTTCAAATGGATACAGGTTCAGAGAAAAGGGGTAGGAAGGGAACTTATTAGGCTTCAATCCACTTTTCCATTCATATTGGATTCTGGCCAAATCTCATTCCATTATCTACACCAAGCATGTGAAGTTCCTGAGAATTCCAACTCCTCAAAACTCAATCTTGACAATTCCATCCAATGACTGGCTAGGAGACTCTTGTGAAGGTGAAGTGTCCGCACCTAAGGAGCTACTTCTGGATGACCATTGACAGAAAGATACTCCTTCCTTCACTCAGTACAGATCCACCCCCAAAGACAAGTCATCTTCTGACACCAAGAATGGCTATTCCAATTCCTTGTCTGACTCATATTCCTTGGAAGTAGATGCCTCTAATTTACCAAGTCATCCTCCTCTCATTGCACCTCCACCTCAGCCTCAACTTCCACATCAAACAGGCTGATTGAACAGTATTCTTAGGGATTGATCTTCAATCAGACCCACTCAGCTCTATTTCTTCTTCCATTACTACAAACCCAGAAGCTATGAAGACGCAATGGAGTGCAAGGAAAGCCTTAAATGGATGTCATTCATGGATGTTAAGCTTTAATCTATAGAATAACTTGATTTCTGGGAGAACTATCAAGGTCCAGAACCCCTGCATCCACTTTGAACAATGTGGATATACAAGTTAAAGGAAAAATGCCACAGGGATGCTTTGAAATACAGGGCTTTTCTCTGCGTTCAAGGGTTCAATCAAATCCAGGGAATAGATTATTTCAAAACCTTTGCTCCCACCGGAAAACCATCAACTGTTTGTCTCCTGCCTGTGTACGCACTGAAATACACTCATAAAATAAGGCAGTTTGATGTAAAGAGTGCCTTCTTGCATTCAGCAATAAACAAGAAAGTCATTATTTGCACTCCCAAGGGATAAGACCACACTTCAAAATTCCTTAAATCAAAAAAGTCTTTGTATGGATTGAAGCAAGCCCCCAAGAACTGGTAGAAAACACTGACAGCCTGGTTCAAGTAGATTTGCTTCTATGAATCCACATGCAATCCTTGCCTGTACATGTCAGAAGATGGTAAATCTTTTCTCTTCTTTCACATTGATGACTTAATCCTGGTGGGGGACAGTCAAGGCTTTGAGCAAAAATTTCTACAGAAATTTGAGGGATCTACATGTCAAGATCTGAACACAATTCTTGGAATGAAGATAGAAGTGATCACTGACAAAATTCTACTCAGCCAACCGAACCACATCCAGAACGGCCTGGAAGAATTAGGCCTGTCCAATTTTAAAGGGTCATCCACCCCTCTGACTCAAAATCTTGAACTCAAGCCTGCCACCAATGAAGAGCATGAAGCCTTCAAGGCTCTGAATATCAACTATTGTTCTGCCATAGGATCACTCAACCACATAGCTTGCTACACTAGACCCAAGGTTGGTTTTGCAGTGTCTAGTCTGGGGCAATTCAACATGAATCCTGGGATCACTCACTGTAACAAACTTATGAAGATGTGTAAATACTTGAAGGGGACTCAACACCACAAATTGCAACTCAAACTTATCCCTCTAGCAAACACATTGGAAGTCTTCTCCAATGCATCCTGGGCGGATGATCCCAGCACACAAAAATCTCAAACTGGCTATCTTTGTGTAGTCTATGGTAACCTTGTCTTGTGGAACAGTTGTAAGCAGAAGAACATCATGTGGTCCTCCATGGATGCGGAACTGAATGCTTTGGTGGAGGATGAATTTCACAAGGCAACGTGGATCAAGGCTCTAATTAACAAAATCTTTGGCTCTACGCCATTGGAGACTATTTCCTTGAACATTGACAACAGCGGGTTGCACAACAAGATCCGCAAATTTGGCTCAAACTCAAAAACAAGACACCTGGATCTGAAGACCAAGGGAATGAGAGAGGAACTCAGGGCTGATAGGATCAAGATCAAGCTTCTGAAATCTGAGAAAATGCCAGCCAACTCATTGACCAAGGCAGCTTCCTTTCCAAGTATCTCCCTGCTTTCTCCCCTTCTTCACATTGAAACTGAATGACTGCTCTCACCTTTTTGTGCAATATCTCTTCAGGCATGGTGGGGTGTTAAATTGATGAGTCTGTTAAGTTCTGTAACATGCAAATTTACTGTCAGTGAGGATACTTCAAATGTAGATGTCTCAGATTCAGAACAAAACCTCTGTTTCTCCTGTTGTCTCTCAGTTTCTGCAGTCTCTTTAATTTCCATTTGATCATCTTCTCTTGTCTTCAAAACTCATTGTCTGCTCTTATTGAACTCATCCCCTTGTCTTGTCTTCACTCCTCAAAAGCCTTGTCTCTCATAAGACCACCTGTCTTGCCTATGTTCCTGGTGAGATATTGTTGTCTTCTCATTCTCATCACAATTCCTCTGTTGACCTCTTCTTGTTCAGTGTGCTCTTTCCTTCTCATCCTGTCCTCAGATGTTGAATTTCTCAGTTTTCAGTTCCATCAATTCATCACTCTAACATGAAAAACCTTCAAAGATTCAATCTTTTTACACTCAGTGCACTAGTATGCACTCCCATATAGTAGTACAAGACCAATAATTTGAGCTGGAAGAACCCAATTGTGGTCCAGGATTTCTTTTGATTTCTCTTTTTTTTTGTTTTTTGGGTTTTTTGAATTTTCTGTTTTTTTTTTTCTTTATTTCTTTATTTTCATTTTTCTATAATTTTTTATTTTTTATTTTATTTTTGGGTAATTTTACAGTCACAACTCTTTGAGTCGTGTATACAACTCCAATGGGCGGTGTGGCATGCTACACGACTCAAATGGGCTGTGTGGAATGCTACACGACTAAAATGGGCCGTTTGGCATGCTACACAAATCAAATGGGCTGTGTGGCATGCTACACAACTCAAATGGGCGCTGTAGCCTGCCACACGTCCCATTTGATTTGTGTGGCATGCTAAACAACTAAAATCAAGTTGTTTAGCCCCCACATCATGGTTCATTTTTGTGTGGCACCACACAGGACTACATACAAGTCGTTTAGGGTTGTAAAAAACTCAATTCTAGTTGTGTTCCGTGCCGCAAAACTAAAATAATTTAAGGCTTAAAAAAACTAAAATAAACTGAATAAAAAAACAGAAATCAACCAAAAAATCAAAAAATGTTGATTTTTTGGTTTAAAAACAAAAACAAATATAGAATATAAAATATAAAATAAAATAAAAAATGACTAAATTCTTGAACAACCCCAGGAGGATTGTATACCCCCATACACAGGTCTAAATGGTTGTGTACAGGGGTAAAAAAATCAAAAATGCCCATTATGGGGGGTATATGCCCCCCCAGGGGTTGTGCATGTTTTGAACAACCCTTTGGAGTAGTGTGTGGGAACCTACAAGTTTAGGGGCCCTAAACAACTCCCACAGGTTGTGTGGGGCCCTACACGGCTCCCACAGGTTGTGTTGGGCCCTACATGGCTCCCACAGGTTGTGTTGGGCCCTACACAAATCCCACACAACTGTCTGTCATGAATTTATCATCACCCTTTCTTTTTTATTATTTTTTATTTTATTTTATTATTTTTGATATTTTATTTTTTGTTTTTGATTTTTGATTTTTTATTTTTTTTTATTTTTTTTATTTTATTTTTTGGGTGATGTTAAATTCACCACTCCAGTCGTGTGGGAGTTGTGTAGGGCACCACGCAACCTGTGGGAGTTGTGTAGGGCCCATACACTACTCCAAAGGGTTTTTCTAAACACGTGCAACCCCTTGGGGGGCATTTACCCCCCATAAGGGGCATTTTTGATTTTTTTACCCCTGTATACAACCATTTTATTCACTATTTATTATTTATTATTTATTATTGATTATTTATTATGTATTATTTATTATGTATTATTTATTATTTATTATTTATTGGAGGCTACAAAACTTGATTTTTGTTGTTTAGCATGCCACACAACTCAAATGGGACGTGTAGCGTGCCACATGGCCCATTTGAGTTGTGTAGCATGCCACATGGCACATTTTGGTCATGTACACGACTCCACGCGGCCCATTTGATTTTTGTACACAACTCCACACGGCCCCCTGAGTGGTTCACACAACTCAAAGAGTCGTGAATTTAACATTACCCTAATTTTTGATTTTTGATTTTTTATTTTTCATTCTTTATGTGGGTGTTAGGTTTTTCACGCCCCCAAACCTGGAAAAAACGCTTTTTGGACGTCCCCACACCTGCGACATCCCCCACCCAGGCAGTAAACCTGGAAAAAAGAAGTTTTGGGGGGTCTTCAAAAAAAAACAAGGGGATAGGGGGGCATCTCAAACCCCTGTAGGATAAATCCTAAGAATTTTGACGATTTTGCAGGCCTTCAAATTTGCCCCCAAAAAACTGAAAAACAAAATGCACCACGTCTCAAATCTTTTCAAATTTTGAATCTTTTTTTGTTTATCATTTTGAAAAAACTGCAGAGGCAGAAATTTTCCAAATATTGCAGGCCATTCAATTTTCATTTTTTTCAGAATTTTAGTAATTCACTTTCCCGCCAGAAAATGGGATTTACATAAAAAATGAGACATTATTTTCAATTCTGTTTTTTGTTATTTTTCCATGAGATTTTCCAAGTTTTTAGTTTGCAGTATTTTATTGGGCATTGTGAAGGTCCCAAAAATATTATTTGAGGATTTTTGGAATCAATTATTCACCCAAAAAAATTGATTCATCTACAACAGTAATGGGAAGTGTCTGTTTTGGGGTGCATTTTGAAGAACTTTCTGATACTATTTTGGTCCTTTTTATGGACAAACTGAGTTTAAAGTTTTGAAATTCACTTCAAAAGAAACATAAATATGGTTTTTTTCATATTTCTTGGACCTTTCTTTGGCCCTCAAATGTGTAACCACAAAATACCATTTTGAACCCCCTTTTTGGGGTAGGTCCGCATTTTTGGGCTCCTCTATATGAATAATCTGATATTCAATATGATTTTGAATTATTTCCTGCCTACTCCTCACCTCTTTGGGAGGTCCAATCCTCTCCTCAACCACAAAATCACCTGTCAAAATCCATAATCCACTCCACACCACACCATCATCACCAATCATCACAACTCAACACCAATCAACCAATCACACATCACTACTCAACAAAACTCAACCAATCAAATTCAAAACTCCACCCCCACTAAATAGACCCCCTGAATCCAAAAACTAAATCAAAAATCAAAAAAAATCAAGTCTGCATAAAAAAACATCTCAAAATCAATCTCCCAAACAAAAAATATCTGAACAACACATCAACCCAATCTAACTATCTGCCTATGTTGCTTCTTCTTCTGCTTAACTATCTACCTCTGCTGCTTCTCCTTCCACTTATTCAACTAATTTATATCACCCCCATGATTCCACCCCTCTGGCTCCTACACCTGAATTATCATATCATTCAAAGGGGGACCTTTTGGATGCTGTTGAAGAGGGGGCTAAATCCCATGGATATGCCATTTCCACCAAAGTCTCCAATACTAAAGAGCAAATATATACTTACCAATGTGACAAATCTGGGGAATATAAACCCAATTTGGATAGAAAAAGACTTTCATCAACTAGAAAAGCAAGCCGTCCCTTCATATTCTCTGGAAGATTTTACAAGAAGTCTGGTCTTTGGGAAATAAAAATCCAATTCCCTGATCACAATCATCCACCATGAACTGATCCATCCACCCATCCAGTTCATAGAAGGATTCAGGGTGATCAAAACAATAGTTTTAATTCTTTAACCAAAGCTGGGATTGCTCCCCTGAAAATTCTTAATTCCTAAATGCAGTCCTCCAATTCTGCTTTTCACACAACCCTTAGTACAATCTATGACAAAATATCAAAAATCAAAAAAGAAAAACTGGAAGGAAAATAACCAACACAAGCTTTAATAATGGAATCAAGAAAATCTTCTTTCACATATGAAATCAATAATCAAAATGGTCATATTAGTTCTTTCTTCATTTCTCACCCAGATTCTATCCAATTGATCAAACTCTTTCCAAAAGTATTAATGATGGACTTTACGTATAAAACCAACAAGTTTTAAATTCCTACTCTTCACATTTTTGGTTTCAAGAATTGTGCTAGAAAATTCTCTGTTGGTTTCTGTTTCCTCTTGCAAGAAAGAAAGGAAGACTATAAGTGGATGCTTCAAAAACTTCATCAATTATTAGAACATGAAGAACCCAAAGTCATTTTGACTGACAAAGAGCAAGCCCTGATTCATTCCATTGAAACTTTATTTCCCAACTCTCATCATTTACTCTGTGTCTGGAATATCTTCAAAAACATTCAAACACATTGTAAAAAACACTTTAAATCTGAAGAAAATTGATGATATTTAGATAAAACTGGAATATGCTGGTCAAATCCCAATCAGAAAATTCTTAGCAAGATAATTTTACCAAACTGAATTTAGTCTTGAATCCCCTTAGTTCTGACTAACTTCTTAAAAACTGGCTTCCTCTAAAAATAAAATTTGTTTCATATTCTGCAAACAAGCACCTGAATTTTGGAAATACCAGCGCATCTAGAATATAACGGCTTCATGCTTATTTCAGACAATTTATCAAAACTTCTTCTACTTCCTTCTATGATGTAGTTCACCAAATATATCATTCAGTTTTGATTCAACTCCATGAAAATTCCATTGAAACTTATCAGCAAGACTTCAAGAAATTGATTGGTCTCCCATATTGTGTTGAACACATCTCAGGAAAAATAAGCCACTATGCCCTCAAGATTGTGAATTAGTTTCACATTTCAGAAGAAAAATTAACCACCTGTTCTGATTGTGATGATTATTCTTTCATTGCAATTCCTTGTTTACACCAAGGGAAGAAGGCCAATATCAAGGAGCAAACATTTTTTCTTGATGAATTTCATTCCCAGTGGCATGTCAAACCTCCTATTGCAGTATTTTTTTCTTTTCTTGGAGAAAAAAAATAATTCTAACATTGATTTCTGAAGTTTTTTCTAATATTTGGGATGATTAATAGCTTGCTGAGAAGGGGTAATGCCTACCTTCTCAATCATCTCATGAATCACCTTCCCAATCAACCAACATACACTGGTTTCAGAATGAACTCTTTGAAGAATTCCTTAAATTGCGCCCAGGAGAACAACATTTTTACCTTGGAGGAATGATAAACCTGTTAAAAGGGAAGTATCAACTGACTCCCATTCAAGAACCCCTATCAAAGGAAGAAAGGAAAATTTGAGGAAGACCCAAAGAAGCCCCCAATAAAAGCAAAAGATTTTCTCAGCTTTCATTCAAGAGAGATCCATCTGGGTTTGAATATGTTGAATCACCTAAGAAAAGAGGAAGACAAAGGTAGCACCAAGTGTTTAGTTGAATGGTAAGCTTTATATTTTTGTGGTTTTTTATCCCTTTCTGTTGAATTTATTTTAACAGCATATGGTTGGAAATTGGTTTTCTCTAATTTCAGACTCTGAGGAAAATTAAAGGAAATGAAGACCATGAAAAGGCCATGGGAAGAAAGAAACAGTAATTGGAGGAAGAGGTGTTTTTTTTTCTAATTAGGCTAACATTGCATGGTGAACAGGATGAATTTATAACAGAAGAGGAACTGAGTGGAGAATAACTCAAAGATCTTGAAGAATTGGATATAATAAAGACAGTTAGTAATTTTCTTTTTGGTTGGGGGGACCGGGATTGTTTTTCTAGTTTCCATTGATTGACATATTTTCATTTGTCACTCAGAGGTCAGGAACCATCATCAATAAGAGGTTTTTTTCACAGAATTTGATTCCTGGGACTTTAAAGAATATCAATAGAAGAAAAAAAAAACATGAAGATGAAGATGCTTATAGGCCTTGAGGGAATCCAATCTTTGCTGCCACAGCCACAGCCTCTGAAATAGAAAAGGTGAATAAATTTCTAAATTAATCTTTCTTTATGGTTCTCTTATTGACCCCTTATTATTTGGGATGATGGTCACAACATTTTCTTATTCATCTTCTGATAATTTTGAAGTGGTGTCTATTGATAAATTCATTATGAATTGTTTTTTTGTTTAATCTTAAATAGTACTGATCTTTTTTTCCTTAGTATCAATAAAAAAATTTCATTTTCCCAAAGACAGCCATACCACAAATTTCACATGTTCAGTATTTGATGGGTGATGAGAACTGTGGGTTTAGATGAGTAGCAGTCAATTTGGGCCGTAAATCTGAAGATCAGAGCTCAATACGTCAGTAAATGATCAAGGAAATGGAATCCAACTCTATCTTCACAAATGAAAACTTCATAGATCAAGTCTGGGATGAAAATTTTGACCAAGCAAGAAAACATCTCAACCACAATTCTGGAACTTCCCCTCAAATTTACTGGATGAAATTCCCTTGCCATGATTTCCTGCTTTCAGATACATACAAAAGGCCAGTGGTACTTTTATCTAATTTGATTCCATCAACTTATTTGCCACTCAATTCACCTCCAACTGCCAATTCTCAGACATCTCCCATATGTTAAATTATTTTGGAAGGTTTTCAGCACATATTTTCTTTCCACTATATTTCTGAACTGTGGCCAGCTTCCCAATTACATCCCCTTTGGAAGGCTTTTGCTAGCAAGGAATCACAAAAATGGGAATCTTTGATTCTCAATAACTAGGAACTTTGTTTGAAGATTTTCTTTCCTTGTAGTAAAAATAATAAAGTAGTAAAAATTAATCTTGATTGAATCATTTTTCTGTTTCTTTATCACTCAATTTTTTATAATTTTTTTACTCATTTATTTAGAGCAAAAACCATTGATTTTGAGAATAAAACACCACTTTTGTGTTTTCAATTATGAGTTCTGTGGAAAGCAGCAAGCTACAAAAAATCCCCAGATGATTTTTTTGGTCCCTTCACAATTCCCGATAAAATACTTCACACTGAAAATTTGGCAAATCTCATGGAAAAATAACAAAAAAAGAATGGAAAATAATGTCTCATTTTTTATGTAAATCCCATTTTCTGGCTGGAAAGTGAATTACTAAAATTCTGGAAAAATTATAATTGAATGGCCTTCCATATTTGGAAACTCTCTGTCTCTTCATATTTTTCAAAGTTATCAACAAAAAAAGATTAAAAGTGTGAAAAGATTTGAGACATGGAGCCTTTTTTTTCAATTTTTTTGGGGAAATTTTGAAGGCCTTAAAAATGGCCAAAATTCTTAGGATTTATTCTTCAGGGGTTTAAGATTCCCCCTTATCCCTCAGTGTTTTTTTTTTGACAACCCCCAAAAACCGCATTTTTTCCAGGTTTACCACGTGGGTGGGGGACCTGGCAGGAATTTGTGGGGATGTCCCAACCGCTTTTTCTCGAGGTTTGGGGGCTTGAAAAACCTAACACCTGTTTATTTTTTATTTCTTTTTTGTTCTCTGTCCTTCAGGATTTTGGAAAAATTAGCCTAAGTGGTCCACCTCCCTTAAGCCATTTAGGTTTTCTTAGTTTTTTTTAGATCTTTCCATTTTTTCTATTGTTATTTTTTTCTTCTAATTTTTTTGAATCCCCTCACTGTTTGAAAAATGGAAAACTTAGCCCAATTTTTCCATCAAACTGATAGTATTTCATTGTAAGAATGACCCCTTTCTGGCTCACCCTTCCTGTAAGGGAGGCATGTGGGTAACTCCTGAAGAGAGTGGATGATTTAGCCTAGGTTTCTCACCATCCTGACGGAGAGCAAACATAAAAAAAAAAAATTGAAAAAAGGGCATTATTTTTTTTAAACCCCCAATCCTTATTTTTGCAATTTTTGGACTTCCCCAAAAATTCCCCCATCCACACAGTTTTTTTCAAATTCAAGTGGTTTTGCGGGGTTTCAAAATATAAAATAAAAAATACTACCGTGTAGAGGGGCATCTAAAACCTCTGCCAAAAACATTTGAGATTTTTTGGTCAATTTAAATGCCTTCAAAATTAGAATCAAAAAATTGGAAAAAAAACTGTTATGTCTCAAATCTTTCCAATTATTGTTGTTAATTATTTCTGAAAATTCAAAGAGACAGCAATTTTCAAAATATAAAAGGCAATTCAAATATGCCTTTTCAAGGGGAAATGTTAAATTCAGTGCTCATTGAGCCGTGCAAACGGTTCAAAAGGGGCCGTGTGGCATGCCACACGGTCCAATCCAAGCCATGTACAACCCCACATGGCTCAAAGAATTGCATGGCTGTCCCAGCCTGGTCTGCCGGCATGTTGAATCCCACACGCCACGGGACCACAATGATCCAAAAAAAAGGGAAAAAATGGAATGAAAGGGCACTAACATAACCCATGAATCAAATAGACTTTCCAAAAAACAGGAATCAACCAAGAAATCAAAGAAATCAAAAAATGTTGATTTTTTGGTTAAAAAAAATAAATGAATAAATAAATAAAAAAAAAAAAAAAAAAACTGGGAATATCCAATGGACTAGCCCTAAAGTAAAAAGACCCAAAAAAAAGAAGTAAATGGACTAGCCCTTAACTAAAAAAAACCAAAAAAAGACAAGTAACTTGAAAATCTCTAAAGTAAAAACACAAAAAAAAAAGACAAGTAAAATGACAAGCCCTGAAGTAAAAACACCAAAAAAAATACAAGTAACTTGACAAGTGCTAGATTAAGTTCAACTTGACTATCCCTAAAGTAAAAGAGCTCAAAAATTAATAAATTCTTTTGACAATCCCTCAAGTAAAATTGCCAAAAAAACAAGTCTTTTAACCAGCCCCAAAGTAAAAACACAAAAAAGAACAAGTTTAACTTGTGTTAAGCTGATCCCATACCAAGCTTAACATAAGTTAAGCTTGTGATGAAATCAGCCCAACAGAATTTGAGCTGACTTACCTTAAAATCTCATTCAAAACACTCAATATAATGATGTTAACTCAAAACACTCAACATAATGATGTTCAAACTTTGATAACCCTTTATATTAATAGAAATTGTTAGCTGCATTAGAACTACAATTTATATGAAACCCAATGATGAAAGAAGTCAAAGTCGATAGTCTCAATAATCTAGAATACGTTTGCAGTTGATCTTTGAGATGATCAACCCAACCAGAGGCTTTTTTAGAAATCAAGGAACGTGGTTTTGCTAAAATGGGTGGGATTGGAATCATTTCTCCCTCAAGTACTCATAGAACCCAGTGATAATTGTTTACAAAGGAAATGAAAATTGGATCTGATTGATCAGTAACACCATTTTTCATTGGAGTATAAGTATCACATGACTCCAACAAAATGAAAAATATAGGTCTGGAATATGTGCATGCTATGATTTTACCCACATCTAATTTAGCCAGCCATTTTGAGGAGGGAATCTTTTCATTTATGTCTTCAACATCAATTCTTTGTTTAATCTTTTCAACCTCCTTTGCACCACCAAGAATCTTAATGTAGCATGCTTTATGTTTCTCTAATGTTTCAATCATTTCTTTCCTAACTCTAAACCAACCATGTTCTTCATAACCAAGAGATTTAGAAATTACTCTAAATCCGCAATTCCCATATCCAATTGGATCCCAAAAATGACCCAAGAACTCATGGAATTTCTTGGGTATTTGATTGAGGTATTTCACATTTTTTTCCTATCATTAAAACTAACTTAGTATTCATTTCTTTAATCAGATTTCATTAAATGAATACTCAGCAAAGATGAGCTTCTGGTTGAGCTTTGCTGCACATTATCTTCCTCCGAAGAGGATTCTGATTCCAAATTAAGTGATCCCAATTTACTTTCAGTCCCTTCCTCTGAAATACAAAATTCAGATTCAGATTCAGATTCTGCTGACTTTGACTAACAATTCATCATTAGTTGGTAACTAAGTTCATTAAACAAAAAAAATGAACATATACCAAAATAAAAGACTTACAATCTTTTGTCTTTTCTTATTTGGAGCCCTTCTAGTCCTTTTTTCCCCCTTGAGTTGTTTTTCAAAATGCTCAAACCAAGATGGTTCTTGCCGGGTATCTGTCAATTTTGGCCTGCCCCTACTTGATTGTTAGACTTTAGGTTCAAGTCTTGGCTTTGATCAATATTTTTTAATCTTCTGAATGATATTATTCAATAGGCCCCTATTCTCATGATCTGGAGATTCCAAGATCATTTCATTCAATTTTTCAGGTAACTGAGGAATTCTTAGAATTTCATCAACATTGCCCTTGAAAAATTTAAAAGGATCAACCATTAGTGAATTAAGATTCATTAATCAAAAATCATTAATCAAAAAATCATTAATCACATAGTGATTTGAACAATTCTCCTTGAAAAATCCAACTCAAGCCGACTTAAATAACTAGAACTGCAAGGGTCATAGTCCAACCTCCACTGAGGATTAACATCTTTGGGTACCACGGATACTCTGAATGCTAGATTGTCACCTATTTGGTGGGAACAAGGCAAACCCATAGTCTTGGAATATGACTTGGTGCACACCTTGCCATCATGATCACGTTTTAATTTCTCAAATTGTTCCCCAATAAGATGAATTGCCTCTAAAGACAATTTGTAACCCAATGGTAACAGTTCAGGTGGAAGAACTGTCCCTAACCTAATTCAAGAGTTATAAAGTGATGCATGAACCAATTTAATTTGATTTGAAAATGTTCTGTCAAATCTTTTCCAAATATCCAACATTTTTCCCAGAGAGTTTGCCAGGAATTTTTTGAGAGTCACATGGGCCCCTTCAACCCAAGATTTTGTTTTGTTTCCAAAATCTGGGTTTATACAAGTCCATGCTGTTACAAACGTCTCTTTGATAGGGAAAATATTATTTTCCATATACTTGAGTACATCCTCATAGTCTTTCAAGAAACACTATGAAAGTCAAAAGGTAAGAACCCAAAACTAGAAAATATAAGAAGCAGTGATTTGGGCCCACTCTGAGTTCCGCATCATTTCCCTCTGCCTCCTCCTTGGTCTTTGAGGCGCCATAATTTGCACACAGAGTCATAAAGCTTTTCCATCCTTCAAAGTCATTAACAAAGTGCACTTTACAGTTTGCTTGTATGTTTTTAGACAAGTGCCAAGTGCAAAATTTTCTTGATGACTCAGGAAACTAGATTCAATAGCACAAATCAGAGATTTTTCACTGTTGGCACAAAGAATTTTGGAACTCTCTAAGGATCATAAGCCAACTCCTTTGATGCATTTACAGACTAACTGTAGAAATCAAACTTTTCTTTTGTTATAGAAACAAGAGCTTTTGTGAAAGTTTTCCGATTGGCTGACATTCCTACAACATGAAATAGCGGGGTTTTGTACTTGTTGTCTTATAATTACAATCCAACATAGAAATATGATGGAGTTTTTTTTTGAAAGCTTTACTGCCTCAGGATGTGCTAAGTACAGGGCCTCCAAGTGACCCTCTCCACTGAAATTTGACCAGTCAATCCAACTGGTTTCTTCAATCTGTTCATAGAGTACCTCCATAACACTTTTACCCTTTAGTTCTGCAAATTTTACCTTCTGCTTAGTGTTATAGATTGTTTTGTCATCAAAATAATCCCGCCCATCAATCTTGCTCAATTTTCCCTTAAGTTGTAAAGTATTGAGACCATCTTTCATGCCTTCATTAAGTAGATCCAAGGCTTGCCCAGAGATTCTCCTCAGTTGAGGATGCAAAGAGGGATTTTCAGATGGTTGATGGTTACGTTGGGTTTCTTTATAGGAGATTTGCCACAAGGGGTCTGCCTTTGTGCAACTTGCATGGATTAAAAACTTGCACCCAACCTTCCTTGTGTGATTTTGTCTAGACCTTTTGGTAAGAAGTTGTCCTGAATAGGAACCATGGAAATCACAGGCCAAATCCACATATTTATCTTTCATTGAGTTAAAAACTGTCAGGGAATAACCATGCTTCATAGCCCATGTTTGAAAATAGTTTTGTGCCTCTTTCCTAGTAGGAAAAGCTCTCACAGGAGGTGTGTCAAATGGATCTGTCATAGTTACATAGTAATATTGATGGCATGCACTCCATCAGTTTCAATCAAATTAAATATGGCAAAGACCAGTAACATAAAATGTTACTTGTGACCAGAGGTCAAATCCCACTGTGAAAACTTTTGTTCCTCAATTATCACCCTTGATGAGGATGCAATTGGGGCTTCCAATGTTTCATTACCTAAATCCTTTTTTTCTTTTTCCAAAGCTTTGTTGATGGCACTATCAATGTAGAGCTTCCATGCAGAAATGTCATAAGAAGGAGGGCTTGCCACTGTTCCCATGCAAAAAATGCAATGGTATACTTCAGTATTCAATTGAACTTTCAATTGAATAAACAAATTTTACTCACTTTTGAGTTGAGAAAGAATTGTTTTCAGATTTTTATATGATTTCAATTTTCACTTTACTTCCACTTTGGTTTCACTTTAAAGTTGATTTGCAATTGCTAGGTGTGGAAAAACAGTCCCACAAAGTATGCGTTGATCCCAAATTTGGGTTGAAGGAACCCAAGTGTGGTCCAGGGGGGGCCCAAAATTCTGGAACAACTTCCAGGGGTAAACGGCTCCTACACAACCCCCCGGGGGTTGCCTGTGTTTGAAAAGGCCCTTTGTATTTGTCTATGCGCCCCCAAGGCTCATTTCAGCTGTTTAGGGCCCTACACAACTACCACACGGTTGGAGCCGTGAATTTAACATCACCCCTTTTCAAGATTTTTATTAATTTATTTTCCTTCCACAAAATGTGATTAATATAAAAAATAAGGTATTCTTTTCAATTTTTTTTACCTTATCTTTCCAATGCATTTTCCAAATTTTGAGCTTGCATTATTTTTGGGGGCATTGAGAAGGGCACAATAAAATTACATAAGGAGCTTTTGTAGGATTTTGTTTTCCCAAAAAATTCAATACTAAAAACACAAAATTTGCATTTTTTTGCTCTCAGAAATTGATTCAATAATCAATAGAAAAAGAAATCATGAAAAATTCAGTAAAAAAAAATAATTTAGCCCATATCAATCTCTATCACTTTACCTCTGGGATGTGCAGGAAAAGGCCCTTTGTAGTTATCTATGGGCCCCCAAGGCTCATTTGAGCCATGTAGGGCCCTACACAACTACCACACGATTGGAGCCGTGAATTTAACATCACCCCTTTTCAAGATTTTTATTAATTTATTTTCCTTCCACAAAATGTGATTAACATAAAAAATAAGGTATTCTTTTCAATTTTTTTTACCTTATCTTTCCAATGCATTTTCCAAATTTTGAGCTTGCATTATTTTTGGGGGCATTGAGAAGGGCACAATAAAATTACATAAGGAGCTTTTGTAGGATTTTGTTTTCCCAAAAAATTCAATACTAAAAACACAAAATTTGCATTTTTTTGCTCTCAGAAATTGATTCAATAATCAATAGAAAAAGAAATCATGAAAAATTCAGTAAAAAAAAATAATTTAGCCCATATCAATCTCTATCACTTTACCTCTGGGATGTGCAGGAAAAGGCCCTTTGTAGTTATCTATGGGCCCCCAAGGCTCATTTGAGCCATGTAGGGCCCTACACAACTACCACACGATTGGAGCCGTGAATTTAACATCACCCCTTTTCAAGATTTTTATTAATTTATTTTCCTTCCACAAAATGTGATTAACATAAAAAATAAGGTATTCCTTTTGATTTTTTTTACCTTATCTTTCCAATGCATTTTCCAAATTTTGAGCTTGCATTATTTTTGGGGGCATTGAGAAGGGCACAATAAAATTACATAAGGAGCTTTTGTAGGATTTTGTTTTCCCAAAAAATTCAATACTAAAAAACACAAGATTTTCATTTTTTTTGCTCTCAGAAATTGATTCAATAATCAATAGAAAAAAAAATCATGAAAAATTCAGTAAAAAAAATAATTCAACCGATATGAATCTCTATCACTTTACCTCTGGGATGTGCAGACTTTTCAGGAGGAAAGAAATCTTTGAAACCAATTTATACGTTATCCTGAATCAGATCCTCCCATTTTTGTGATTCCTTGCTAGCAAAAGCCTTCCAAAGAGGATCTACTTTTTGAGCTGGCCACAGTTCAGGATTAAAGCTGAAAGAAACTCTGAAAGAAACTTTGTTCTTAAAATATTCCAACATAATTAAAAATATGGGAGATGGTTGAGAATTGGCAGTTGGAGGGGAATTTAAGGTAAAATGATTTCATGGCATCAACTTAGATAAAAGTAACACTGGCCTTTTGTATGTACTATTCATTTTGAAAAAACTTCCCTGAATTTTTGAAGCGCATGTCCAGATTGGCTGGCTTCCAAGAAATTAGGGCCTCACTGGGGAAAAACCAGATGCGCAGGGTTAATAACACTTTGACAGGATTCACTGTAACAAGTTTCTTGTTTTGGGTTTCCTTTCTGGTTTTTGCTCAAACCGGAAAAGAGGCCAAGTGGGTGGAATGAGGATAACCAGCTTGGAGCTTTCAAAGGACTTGATGGAGGCCAATTTTATAATCAATGATATACCCCCAGGTTTGAAGTGAGACCAAGAAGGCATGAGGGTTGCAATTGGTATAAAGGATGAACCAAGTTCAGCCAAAAGACCTTCTTGTAAGTAAGTAACAAGTTCCTCAAAGCCATCCTCTCCTAGAAAGTCTGGGTATCTGGTTTTTTTTTCAAGTTCACTTTTTGATTTATTGATAAAGAAAACCACACACTATTGCCCTTATATCCTAAAAAAATGAAATATAAGTAATTGATTAATAAGAAACGCTAAGCTTAGAAAACCAATCCAAAAATGCATAGTAAGTATCATTTTATTTTATTTTTTTTGTACTTTTATCCTCATTTATTTATTTCTAAAATAAACTTATTTGGGGATTCTTATTTCAGTTTGAAAGCTTGAAAATATATTTTATCCAGATCCTCAATTTCAATTTTTTTTTACAAATTTTTGCAAGCTGATTTTTTGTCAAAAAAAGTTTGTCCGCCAAAATAAAAATGAGGAAAAATTACTTGAAAAAATAGGACAAGTGAAAGAAAAAATTGGACAGTTCATTCTGAATGACCAACCGCATTTGATTGAATTCAGGAAATAAAAATGAAATTTGGGAAAAATGGAGATCAAATAGGACAAAAAAAAAACTTAGGACAGAAATAAAAAAAGAGCAGACAAGATTTACAAAAATTCAGGAAAAAATTTTCAAAATGCATTTTATTTTCCAGCAAGAAACCATGGAAAGGGAATTTTATCCATTAACTTTGAGAGGCTTTTCCAGAAGGGTTGTTTAAATTTTTTCTTGCTTTTGCAAATTTTTCATCCCAGACTTGATCCATTTTTTCATCCTTGAAGAGAGAGTTTTATTCCATTTCCTTCACCATTTCCCAAAATATTGAACTCCAATCTTCAGATTTACAGCACAAATAAACTGCAACTGGTCTAAAACCACAGTTCCCATTACCCATCACATCTTGAACATTTGAAATTTGCGGTAGAGATGCATTGGAGAAAATGAAATCTTTGTATGGATCCTAAGGAAAAAAAATCATAATCATTTAAGATGAAATGAAAAAAAACACTCACTTTATCAATTTTTACCACCTCAAAATTATCAGAAGAAAATAAAAAAAATTGTGACCTTTAATATCATTACCAAAAAAAAGGGAAATTATAATAAATGAACCATAAAGCAAGATCATTTCAGAAAAATTTCACCTTTTCATTTTCATAAGCTGTAGCTTTGGGAGCAAAGATTTGATTTTGTGAAGGCCTATAAGCATCTGCATCTAAATCTTCTTTTTTTTATTATCTTTATCCTCTTCAAAGTACAAGGAAAAATGAAATTATGGGGGAAAAAAACTTATTGATGATGGTTTCTGAACTCTGATTAAAAAAGATAAATATGAAAATGAATTAAATTAGAAAAACTAGAATGATCAACCCCAAATAGAAATTACCAAATGTCTTAATTATATCAAATTCTTGGAGCTCTGGTAGCTCTTCTCCACTTAATTAATCCTCTTTTATAAATTCATCCTTATCAGAATGAAATGTTAGCCTAATTACAAAAAAGAAATTGAGAAAAAAAATAAAATAAAAAATCACCTCTTCCTCTGAATCCTGTTCCTTTTTTACTTTTGATTTTTCTTGGGCTTCCTTTCCTTTCCTTTCCATCAGAGTATGAAATTGGAGAAAAATAATTCCTAACCAAATTCTGTGAAAATACATCCAAAATAAAGATAGCAAAAAAATAAAAAACAGAAAAAGAAAAAGAAAAAACTAGCCATTGATTTACCTACTTGGTGCTTCCTTGGTCTTCCTCTGCTCTTAGGTCCTTCAACATATTGAAACCCAGATGGATCCCTCTTAAAGGAATTCTGAGAAAATATTTTTTTCATTTATTGAGGGCTCCTTTTGTTCTTCCTCAAATTTTCCTTTCTTGTTTTGATAGGGGTACTTTAATGAGAGTTGTTTGATAATTCCCTTTCAACAGTTTCAAAATTTCTCCAAGTTAAAAATGAAGTTCTCCTGGGAAAAATTTAAAGAATTCTTCAAATATTTCATTCTTAAACTAATTTAAATTGGTTGATTGGCAAGGTGATTCATTGGATGATTAATATTTTTGGAATAATTCATTCTCAGAAATCTATTAACAATTACAAAATAAACAAAAAAAATTGTAATCAATTTTGGGATTTTTTTTCTTCAAAAAAAAACATACTGAAATAAGATATTTTAAATGCCACTGGGGATAAAAATTGTCAAGAAAAAAATTTTTCTTCTGGAGTTTTGCCTTCTTCACTTTTTTTAGGAAAGGAATTCCCATGAAAGTAGGATAATCACAATCAGAAAATGTTGTTGATTTTCCTGCTGAAATTTGAAAGGAATGATCAATCTTGAGAGCATAGTGGCTGATTTTTCCAGATAGGTTTTCAACACAATATGGAAGACATATCCAGTTCTTGAAGTCTTTTTGGTAGCTGTTGAAGTATTTTTCATGGATTCGAATTGAAATTGAATGATAAATTTGATAAACTACAGTTGAAAATGAACCAGAAGGATTAATGATAAATCTTTTGATATAAGAGTGGAGCCCTTCCATTCTAGATGTGCTTTTATTCCCAAAATTCAGGTGATTTTTTTCAGCATGTGAAACAAATTTCATTTTGAGAGGAATCCACTTATCAAAAAGATAGTCAGAAGTGAGGGGATTCCAAAATAGAGTGAGTTTGGTAAAATCTTCTTGATATGATTGCTGAGATTTGGATTTGACAAGCATATTCCAGTATTTTCTATAGATCATCCATTCTTCTTCAGCTTTAAAGTTTTTCCTACAGTGTTTTTGAATTTTTTTGAAGATATTCCAGAGACAGAGTAAATGATGAGAGTTGGGAAATAAATTTTCAATGGAATGAATGGGGCTTGCTCCTTGTCAGTCACAATGAATCTGGGTTTGTCATGTTTGAATATATTATTAATTTGAGTGAGAGGGCATATATAGTCTTCCTTCTTTTTCTTGAGAGAGGAAACAGAAACCAACAGAGAATTATCTAGCACAATTTTTGACCTCAAAAATTTGAAGAAGAGGCATGTGAAATATTTTTGTTTTATAGGTAAAGTCCAACATTAATACTTTTGGAAGGAGTTTTATTAACTTGATAGAATATGAATGATAAATGAATAAAGAACCAATATGAAAATTTTTATTATTTATTTCATATTTAAAAAAATATTTTCTTCATTGCATTATGAAATATTCTATTGGTGATTTTACTTCTAGTTGTTCTTTGTCAATTCTTTATACTTTGCTATAGATGGTAGTAAGGCTTTTGTGAATGTGAAAATTAGAGGATTTCATTTGGTTATTGAGGATTTTGAAGGGAGAAACCCCAGCTTTGGTACAAAATGGAACACATACTCTTGATCCCCCTGAATAATTCTATGAACTGGATGGGTGGATCAATCAGTTGATGGAGTATGATTGTGATTAGGGAATTGGATATTTATTTTCCAAAGACCAGTACTCTTTTAAAATATTCCAGAGAATGTGAAAGGAAAGTTTGTTCTTGTAGTTGATGAAAGTCTTTTTCTATCAAAAATTGGGTTTATATTCCCCAGATTTCTCAAATTGTTAAGTATATCTTTGCTCCTGAGAATTTGAGACTTTGGTGGAAATGGAATATTCATGCAAATTAGCCCATTCTTGATTAGCATCCACAAGTTCTACCTTTGAATGATAAGATAATTCAGGTGGAGAACCCAAAGGGTTTGAATCATTGGGCTGATATAAATAATTTTAAGCAGCAGAAGAAGAAGCAGAATAAGCAGATAGTGGAGCAGAACAAGAAGAAGCAGAGACAGATAGTAAAAGTGGGCTGATAGGTTGTTGAAAAATGTTTTGATTTTGATTTTGAGATGATTTTTTATGAATAGTTTAGAGTTTTAGATAGAGTATAAATAGAACAAAGATTAAGAATTTTAGAGAAAAGAAGAGTTCAGAGACTTAAGATTGGAGTTCATAAAGTTTTTCTGGTCAGTTTTTGATTTTTTATTGATTTGTTAATGATTAAAAAAAATCAATAAAAGTTGAGAAAAAGTTGTTATGGAGTGATTTTGTTTTTGATTTTTGATTGAAATCTTGGATTTAGGGGGGCTGGTTTAGTGGGGTTAGAGTGCTGAATTTTTTTTGTTTAGTTTTTTTTTTAATTAGTGATGTGTGATTGGGTGATGGTGTTGAGTTTTGATGATTAGTGATGATGGGTGGTGATGGGTGATGATTGGTGTGGTGTGGTGTGGATTCTGGATGTTGAAAGGTGAGTTTATGGTTGGGGAGAGGATTGCACTACCCCAAGAGGTGATTAGGAGGCAGGAATTCATTCAAAATAATTTTAAATATCAGATTATTCATATAGAAGAGCCCAAGAAGGCGGACCTACCCAAAAAGGGGTCTAAACAGGGTGATTTGAGGTTAGAAATTTGAGGGCGTAAAAAAGGTACAAAAAATATGAAAAAAATATAATTGGGTGTTATTTGAAGTGAATTTCAAAAATGGAAACCCGGATTGTGCATAAAAATAATCCAAAAAGAATTGGAGATGGCTCCAAAACACACCCCATAACATAAATTTTCTGTTATTGTTGTAGATGTATCAACTATTTGGAGGTAAAGAATTATCCCAAAAATCTCCAAATAAATTTCTTGTGCCATTTTCAATTCCTAAAAAAATACTGATAGCTCAAAATTTGAAAATTTCTTTGGAAATGTCAGGAGGAAAAAAATTGAAAAGAATGTTTTATTTTTATGTGAATACCATTTTATGGCAGGAAAATGAAGTACTAAAAATCTTGAAAAATCAAATTTAAATTGCCTTTTATATTTCAAAAATTTCTTTCTCTTCAGATTTTCCCAAAGAATTGGAAAGAAATTCTTAAAAACAGTGAAAATATTTGAGCTGAAAAGGTTTTTTAATTTTTGATTTGAATTTTGATGCCCTTTGAATTGAAAAAAACTCTCAAACATTTTCGGAAAAGGTTTTAGATGCCCCTGTACATGGTAGCAGTTTTTTTTTTTTTTGAAACCCCAAAAAACTGTGTTAATTTCAGGAAAACAGTGTGGATGGGGGATGTTTGGGGACATCCAAACTGTACAAAATTAAGGATTGGGGTTGTGCAAAAAATAATGCTAAAACAATACAAAAGATAAAAAAATAAGACAAGGTCTGAATGGCTGAAGGGATCTGAAAAACTTGATCTAAGTTTTCCACTTCCCCAATAGAGAGAAAAGAAAAAGGGTTAGCAAATTATAAAAATTTAATAAAAAAATCACAAAAAATCACAAAAAATCACAAAAAATCACAAAAAATCACAAAAAATCACAAAAAATCACAAAAAATCACAAAAAATCACAAAAAATCACAAAAAATCACAAAAAATCACAAAAAATCACAAAAAATCACAAAAAATCACAAAAAATCACAAAAAATCACAAAAAATCACAAAAAATCACAAAAAATCACAAAAAATCACAAAAAATCACAAAAAATCACAAAAAATCACAAAAAATCACAAAAAATCACAAAAAATCACAAAAAATCACAAAAAATCACAAAAAATCACAAAAAATCACAAAAAATCACAAAAAATCACAAAAAATCACAAAAAATCACAAAAAATCACAAAAAATCACAAAAAATCACAAAAAATCACAAAAAATCACAAAAAATCACAAAAAATCACAAAAAATCACAAAAAATCACAAAAAATCACAAAAAATCACAAAAAATCACAAAAAATCACAAAAAATCACAAAAAATCACAAAAAATCACAAAAAATCACAAAAAATCACAAAAAATCACAAAAAATCACAAAAAATCACAAAAAATCACAAAAAATCACAAAAAATCACAAAAAATCACAAAAAATCACAAAAAATCACAAAAAATCACAAAAAATCACAAAAAATCACAAAAAATCACAAAAAATCACAAAAAATCACAAAAAATCACAAAAAATCACAAAAAATCACAAAAAATCACAAAAAATCACAAAAAATCACAAAAAATCACAAAAAATCACAAAAAATCACAAAAAATCACAAAAAATCACAAAAAATCACAAAAAATCACAAAAAATCACAAAAAATCACAAAAAATCACAAAAAATCACAAAAAATCACAAAAAATCACAAAAAATCACAAAAAATCACAAAAAATCACAAAAAATCACAAAAAATCACAAAAAATCACAAAAAATCACAAAAAATCACAAAAAATCACAAAAAATCACAAAAAATCACAAAAAATCACAAAAAATCACAAAAAATCACAAAAAATCACAAAAAATCACAAAAAATCACAAAAAATCACAAAAAATCACAAAAAATCACAAAAAATCACAAAAAATCACAAAAAATCACAAAAAATCACAAAAAATCACAAAAAATCACAAAAAATCACAAAAAATCACAAAAAATCACAAAAAATCACAAAAAATCACAAAAAATCACAAAAAATCACAAAAAATCACAAAAAATCACAAAAAATCACAAAAAATCACAAAAAATCACAAAAAATCACAAAAAATCACAAAAAATCACAAAAAATCACAAAAAATCACAAAAAATCACAAAAAATCACAAAAAATCACAAAAAATCACAAAAAATCACAAAAAATCACAAAAAATCACAAAAAATCACAAAAAATCACAAAAAATCACAAAAAATCACAAAAAATCACAAAAAATCACAAAAAATCACAAAAAATCACAAAAAATCACAAAAAATCACAAAAAATCACAAAAAATCACAAAAAATCACAAAAAATCACAAAAAATCACAAAAAATCACAAAAAATCACAAAAAATCACAAAAAATCACAAAAAATCACAAAAAATCACAAAAAATCACAAAAAATCACAAAAAATCACAAAAAATCACAAAAAATCACAAAAAATCACAAAAAATCACAAAAAAACACAAATGAGAAATCAAAAAACAACCTGCACCATGTTTGGGTTCTGCCAGCTAAAAATCTGGGGCCTACATTGAGTATCAAAATATTGAACGTTTGATGGTGTTTGACAGACATGGTTTTTAGTTAGCATGAGATAGTGTTTCAGGAGCAACATCAACATTCTAAAAAATGTTTGTCAGTCTGCAACCAAAATGAAAAAATAAAAAAATATGTAAAAATATATAAAAAAAATAAAAAAAATGAGGGAGTTGTTTTTTCCATGACCCTTCCCCTTTAATACATGGGTATTTCATGTCCCCATGACATTATGCACACAGGGGAATTTCCTTGTTTTGGGGGGGTTACATATACTGGTATTGTGAATTTAAACAAGGTGGAGGGTGAACACCACTGGATCACAATTGTGTTCTGCCAGCTGAAATTCTTGGTCATAACCTACTATATAGGAGTGCACACCAGTGCAGCCAGTATCCAGAACTTGAACATTTTGATGCTTCACAAACACATTTTGTATTGAGTATGAGCTTGTGTTTGAGGAGCAACATAAACGTTCTAGAAAAATTTCACTTCTTACCAAAATAAATCTTAAAAATGTGAAAAAAGTCATTTTTTAAAAAAAAAAAAAAAACAAAAATTAAATGAAAAAAAGGATTGAGAAAAGTTTTAAGAACATCCAAAAATATCAAAAAAAAATTAATTTAACTCTTTATAAGAACAAGAATAAAAGAAAGGGAATTATTTTTGAAGAACCCCTAGCCAATTTTTAAACATTATTTAGGTACTTGGGCTGCTTGCATATTCTTTTAAATTCTTTTTTTTTTGATATTTTGAAGAAAAAAAAAAGAAAAAAAAATATAAAAACAATTTCAATACCAATCTGTGTGTATGATACAGCCCTTTATGAATTTTCACTGAAATATCAATCATGTTTTACTTAAATATTTTTTATTTTTTTTGATAGAATGCAAAAAAAAGAAAATTTTGAAATTTATTCCAGCCCGTTTACCACGGTTGATGTTAAATTCATGGCTCAAATGAGCTGTGTGGCACGGCTACACGGCTACACCTGAGCTTTGCAGAACCCACACAATTTGAGTGTGGTTGGGCTGTACTCCACATGGCACTGGACTGTTGTGTGGGGGCCGCAAAGCTTCATTTTAGATGTGTAGAGCCCCACACAGCTTGAATGTAGTTGTGTTGCAATGCCATACGGCCAGCCCGACCACATTTGAGTTGTGTGGGGCTCTACACAGCTTGAATGTAGTTTTGTAGCCGTGGTACGGCTACAAGTCTGGTGGGAAAAAATAAAAAATAAAAAAATAAAAAATAAAAAATAAAAAATAAAAAATAAAGGGTATAAAATAAACCTAAATAAATTAAATAAAAATACAACAAAAAAAAACAGAAATTGACCAAAAGATCAAATTTTGATTTTTTGGTTAAAAAAACAAAAAAATGATAAATATAATAAAAATAGGTAAAAATAAATGAGTTTGGCACAACCCCTGGGGGCCGCGTACCCCTCAACATGGCTCAAAACCGCCATGTAAGGGGTGTATACAGCCCCCCAGGGGTTATACGTGTTTCAGATGACCCATTGGGCGCGTCTAGACGCTTGTTTTCACCCGCACGCGCGTCTTGGACGCGTATATGGGCCCTCACGCGTCCATTGGGCTGTGTAGGGCCCTACACGACTCCCACACGACTGGCAGTTGTGAATTTAACATCACACATTTACCACCCATTTTATTTTAAATTATTTCTAGGGTGAAGAATGTTTCATTTGGTGAAAGCTTTCATAAAAATCAAAAATCATTTTTTCTTGATCTTTCAATGATATTCTAAATACATGAAAAGAAAGAAAATTTGATACACAATTTTGAAAAGAAATATGTAGAAGGATGTGTTATTTTGAATTCCTTTTCATGTTGAATCCAATTTTTGTGTCCAAGAATACACTTCAATAACCAAAATAAAAAAAAATCAATCTCTTGAATTTATTATTAATCTGAGAATTTTAGCCCCCAAACAAATAAATTGAAAACACAAAGGAATCTTTACAAAAATTCATTGTTATTTTTATCTTCTTTTGATTTTTGGATCAATTTTCAAAGGTCTTGAAATACTTCATCAAAGCTGAAAGAATTTTTGTAAAATTTTTAGAATCTAATGAACAAGAATGTGGTGTCAGAAATTCCAGAAACCTTTGTGAAATAACTGTATCTTCAAGCAAATGCCAGTTTTTTGAAGAAAATCACAGTGACTTAAAATACCCACATATTTATTTAAGGCCCAAATTTTTTCATTTCATAAAATTTAAATTCCCCATAATTCCAAATCTTCTGTATTACATGTATGAACCAAAAATAACTTGGAATATTCAAGAAACAATAAAAAGAACTTTTCTAAGGTTCCTACTCAAGTTAGAAACAGATTTTTTTCAGAGTCAAAACCAAACCAAAACAAGTTTCAGGTGCTACATCTTCCAGCAGGTGCATCCATTTCTTTCATGGTTAATTTTAATATAATAAAAGCCTGGTTGAAATTGATAAGTGAAAATTAACCCATGTGTGCTGAGTAATGTTTTGAGAGGGAATTAAATCAAAGCAGGATCAAAGGTGGTTTATTTAAATGTTCAATTTCCAAAAACAAATCTTCAAAACCAGTGAGGAATCAATGTTCATTACATGTATTGTCAATTCCCTCTTTCAAATCTGTTCTGTTACATGTTATTTTGTTGTTACATCTTTTGTACTTTTCAAGTTATTTTCCTTTTTAAATCTAGTTTCCTTGTTAAAAGTGTTTGATCTGCTTTCCTTGTTAGAGGGGTTTGATCTGCTTTCCTGGTTATATTTTTTTCCTCTTTATATACATGTGTTGTGCTTGTTACATAAATGTTTTGTAAAAAATGCATGGATCAGTTTTTGTGAGAACTTTTTCAAAAAAAATAAGACTTGAAAAAAATCTGATTGATATAAATAAAACAGACTGAAAAAAAGCAGACTTGAAAATAAAATAAAAGTAGACTGAACTGGATGCAAGAGGTGGATATAAGAATACTTTGGTAAATGAATACAAAGCAAGGACATTGATTCTGTTGGAGTTGTGCAAAAGTTTTCAATCTTTTCATATTTATAGATATGATAAATAAAATCAATCATCAACTTCTGTTATCTGTTTTTACCTCCCAGGACTTCTGGGATTGTAATGAAACTCCATCCCAAAATCCAAATTCTCATGGATCCAAGGTATCCACCCTTTGGATTCCCTACTTTCAAAGCCCTTCCAAATTGGATTCAATTTTGGATCTTTCCAAGGATAAGATTTAAAATTGGATGCATATATATTTTGAAACCTTCTAAAAGAATAAGACATATGGGTTAATTTTGGTAATTTTCAGTTTGTGGGGAATTAAGTGGGAAATAGGTATAGGGAATCAAAGAAGATCAAAGAACCACTGTTTGTTGGAAATTGAAAGCAGGGGAAATACAATAGAAATTAAATTTTGTCCAGAAAGGTGCCAGAGCTGGTCCCAATTGGTTTTTCCAAGACATCTTGAACATATGATATATGGGTGATTGACTCTTCTGGGTGAAAAAACCTTTTTATTAAAACTGAAATAAACAATTCAGATTGATTTCAGGATCAAAAAAATGTAAATATTTTATTACTCACTTTATCCATATCCCCTTCATCAAAAATTCCAGAGGATGAAAAATATAATTTTTGAAACTAAAAATTATCAGAAATAGCATTGATTCATGGAATGGAAGAAAATTAAAACAAAGGGAGAAAGAAATACTCACAAATTCACTTTCACCTGTTTTAATGGGTACAGTGGGCGCAAAGTTTTGTTTCTCTGGTTGCCTTTGAGGTAAATTTTCACTATCATATTGTTTTTTTATCCTCTCAAGTTTTCAAGGACAGTGGTAATTTAAAACAAGTCCCTTCTTCATCACAAGTTCAGAGATCCTAGAATAATCACAAAAATAAATACTTATGATAAAATTCAATCCCATAAAAAGGAAAAAAAACCAAGTCTTTTTTAAGGAATCAGAAACAGGAATTTCTTCACCTAAAAAAACTTTTTATTTGTAAAGTGCTTATTCTCCAACAATTTTACCACCAGTAACAAAATTAATCTTTTTTGGGGGGTTAATATATTTATATATATATATTAAAAATCAGATTCAACATCTGTTTTTCAAATAAAAATGATTTTTATTTAAAAAGAATTATTCCTCTGATTCATTCTTTATTTAACACTTGATCCTATTCCCCCAGAAATATCCAAAGATAAGTGAAAAAAGGGTCCATAAAATAATTGATCAAGGTCCCCCAACAGCCCTTCATGAGGCTAATTTTGGGTTCAAGGTTGAGTTTTAGGTGGTCAAATATGCTCCAAAAAATCTTTATTTATATTTTCTGAGTTATTCAAGTTTGCTGTACAGGCTTTCAATCTCAAAATAAAAAAAATCAACAGAGAAGGCCTTTGAAAATCATCACAAAAAATGTGTTTTTTATGACTTTTTTGAATTTTGATAATTTTTTGAGAGGAAAAACCAACTTCAAAGATTCCACAAATTCTTTTCTTGCGCTCTTTGATATACTGGGAAAAAATTTCAGCATAAAAAATAAAAAAATATTTAAGAAAAACACTTCAAAATAAGGGTCAAAAATGCAGAGAAACTGGCCATTATTCTTTATTTTCTTATTTTTTCTGGAAAATGAAAGAGCCTTAATACCATTTAAACCTTCTGATAAATAATTTTTGGGATTTTTAGAAAAACCTCTATATGACTTCAACATCACATATTAATATAATCAAATATTTCAAAGCCATGTGCATTTAAGGGTTTTAGCATGGGTCAAAAAAATCCATGCAACATGAAAGCCACATGGGTTGAAGGATTAAGGGCCTGAGAAAACTTATTCCCCAAAATAAATACCTCTTCTACTATCAAATTCCTGATATTATATCCCATCAAGGACTTTATTTTAGATATTCCATCTTCATTTTAAAATGATTTTGAATTTTCTCTACAATTTTTGAATTTTCAATAGGGCATATCAAATTTAAGAAAACCCGCCATTTTTTAATGGCGGGTTCCAACCCAAATCAGCCATTTCAAACCCGCCATTAAAAATCCAAAGGAACCCAATTATTTCACATCAGGCGTGTCAAAGTTACCTGAAAATAAATTGTTTTTTTCAAATAAAGTATATAAAGGCCTTCAACAGCTCAAACATGCGTCATTCCACCTCATCACCCCTGGTTTCATCCTCCAACCTTATTGGAACACTTCATTAATCTCATTGCTTCATTGCTATCCTCATCAATTCATAACTCTCATTGCTTCATTGCTATCCTCATCACTTCATCACTCTCATGGCTTCATCCCTATCCTCATCACTTCATGACTCTCATTGCTTCATTGCTATCCTAATCACTTCATCACTCTCATTTCTTCATTGCTATTCTCATCAATTCATCACTCTCATTGCTTCATTGCTATCCTCATCACTTCATCACTCTATCCTCATCACTTCATCACTCTCATTTCTTCATTGCGCTTCATCACTTCATCACTCTCACCTTGCTTTCGTGCTGTCATCACTTTATTGCTCTCATCACATCCATCCTCTCATTGCTTCATTGCTTCATCACTTCATCCCCCCTTTCATCACATCCTAACTGTCCTTGCTTTATGGCTTCATCACTTTGTCCCACTTACTCTTTTTAAATGGCCCCTCAGCAAAGCTGCCCCTGCAATTCCACTCAACAAAAGCGCACATCCCCAAGGAACTCAAAATCCAAGAATCCTCCCTCATCAGCTTCCAAAGGCTCAAGTCAGCTCAAGAGAGCTGATCACATGATCCTGGTAAAGTGGCTCAAAATTTCATCCAACTACAATGCTTGCTTTGGATCCAACAATGAAACACAAGTTGGCTGACCTCCATCCTCTAAGGTTAATGGTTATCTCCTGATGGCCAATGAACTCAAGAACAAAAAAAAGGTAGGCTGGATCTTTCATTCAAACAGATGCGGGAGCGATTCAAGAACTATTGAACCAAGTACAAAAAAGCCCACTCAATTTCAATCTCCACTGGCTTTTGTATCACCAACTCCATTAAAGCAAAGAGAATCAACTTGGTGGTTGATAAGTTGGACTCCATTTGTCCTTTTTATATTCAAATGCATGGAATCTTTGGAAAGAAGGCCAATATCACCCCTTTTGCCACTTTTGATGCCCAACAATCAGATTCAGTTGATGCTGAGGACCTAGCTGTCTATGCTTGGCCTAGAAATGATGATCCTGATGAAACCTATGAGTTGCCCCAATCTGATGTGGAGGAGGGTATTCCAACAGAATCAGCTCCAATCACGTCTACATCAGCATTGATCAACAATTCAAACCCTTCCTTGGAACCCTCACTTCCTTCTTTGGATTTCTCTCTTCCTGGGGTGGAAGAACTTAAAAACTTGGCCAACAAGGAGCAATTTATTCCTGTATCACCTCCATTGTAATCATCTGCTGAATTAAGGAACCAAGATCATTTCTCTTTTGTTGGGTTGATCCTGACTGATTTAGATTATAAAAAAACAAGCTCATACATTCCTGAATGGCAGAATACTCAAGCCAATGGGGCCTCCCACATCCCCTTCAAATGAGAGCAATGACATTCCCACACAAGCCTCCTCTGCAAAGGGAAAGCAAAAGGCCTCCAATTCCATCAACCTCAACCCTAATAGCTGTGAAAAGCAGAGAAACACTTCAAATTTTTCAGGCTTTGAGGATATCATGGAGAAGCAAGATTCAAGTAAGTGAATTGATTGAATCTTCTCACTTTCAAAATCAAGCTCATTCCTATTCCCCTCCAAAAAACAGTTAAATCAAAAATAGAATCCAAAAAACTTCAATTTGAAAAGGAGAAGTGGGATTGTCAACTGGCTATGGATTTTCAAAAGTGGAAAGATGAGAGTTTGCCTCATCAACACAATTTGGATGCTGAGTGACAAATCAAACAGGCCAAGCTGGAGTTTCAAAAAGAGGAAAAAGAGAAGGATTGAGAGCAAGACTAACTCAAAAAGGAGAGGGAAAGGCTAGCCTCAAAAAAAAATATAGCTTATTGGTAGCCATGGCATGTATTTTTAGCCATGGCATGTATTGGTAGCCATGGCATGTATTGGTAGCAGTAGAACTGTGGATGAAATAAAGAAAATTACCCAATTTCTTGGTTTTTAAATATATTTACTTTGCTAAAAATTTCAAAAATAAAAACAAAAGATTATTTTTGATTTCAACAACATTTGAGAGTATCTTTAACGCCACAAATGAACAAATCTTTTTTATTGTTATTTATATTTTTTCCTAAGATATATTTTGCCAATGGCCAAGTCCTTTCTAGTGTTTTGAGTTGTTCTATTGATTTGCATGGACATTGCCATCCTAGTATGGGTGGCATTATCCACTTTGGGAAAATTACAGTGCTTGTACTTGTTTGCTGCCCAAACCATTTTCACAATACCTTTTTGTTTGATCAATCCCAAAACCCAAGTCTTGGAACACAAATTGGCTGTTGGATACATGATATTCATCCTTGTTGTCAATAAGTTGTCCATTCAATTTTTTGGTTGGGACCACAATTAAAAAGGGATAGTCAGAGACATCACCTTGGTCAATATGGGGCAAGTTGTAGAAGGAGTCTGAGGTGAAGGTGATGTGAGGTGAGCAGTCAAAAGCAGTAAGGCCAGATCCAAATTCCAATGTGGAGAACAAAGGGATTTTGTGGTCCATCATAGCTTCACGGTTGGAATCAAACGCAAGTTTGGCTAATTTTTGAAACATTTGGCCCAATATTTGAGAGACCTTTTCAGACTTAAGGTTCAAAAAATAATACTCTTTAGGGGATGATTTGACAGCATCTTTCTTCAAATATTTTTTAAATATTTCAGAAGGGTCAATCAATTTTTGCCATCCAATTGCCCACATTTTTCCAACCCAAGATCTTGAGGGACCAAAAGTGTTGACAAATTTTTTGGATTGTTGAAGGAATGTTGTTACTGAGTTGATGTCCTTCTTCACTTTCTCAGAGAGTTCATTCAAAGGGATAAATTGGATGATGGCAAACATAGTCTCATGATCCAATTGATCTTGAACATATACTTTTCCAGAGCTGAATAAATGGAATGGTTTGATCTTCTGTTTGGCCTGTTCCAACTCTTCAGGGGTGGTTTTCTGCCTTTTCTTGACAATGGACGGATAAAGTTTCATGGGACGTAGTTTGCATGAAGAACAAAAAATCTTTTCATTAATTGTTTCCTCAGTCACTTCCAATGAAATTTTTAAATCAAGCATTTGAGCCTTCCTTCTCTGGTAAGCCCTTTTTTTCCCACTTCTCTTGATTTTTTTCAAACTATCTTCTTCCATCTTTTTCCCTCCCAACTGTATACTTTGATTTGGGTGAGTATCAAGATGGAAATCCATTAGTTGTAAAATTTTGAGTTTGGTGGGTGAAGAATGGGCCGTCAAGAATTGGTGGTCAAAGCGGTGGAATGTCCAATTTCATTGCATTGAATCAAAAAAAAAGCAAAAAAAATGGTCATTAGTCCGGTATAAACCACTTAGAGTATCAAAAAAAATAGAAAATAACAAAAACAATACCAGCAATTCTCCCGCCAAAAAAAACAAAAAATAATCATTGTTCTGTTATAAACCACTTGGATGATCAACCAACATAGAAAATAAGAAGAATGTTACCGGTAATTTCCTACCAAAAAAAAAATGTCAGTCAACTTCTCAAGAACTGGGAGGAGGAGGAGGAGCAGAAGGGGGGCACGTCACTGGTTGGTCAATTGATTGATTGATTGACTGGCAAGCGGCAATTGCTTGCCAATCAATTTTTATCTTTTGCCTATTTAAAAACCCAATACTACTCATCAAATTGAGCAAGTGTAAGGGTTAGAATCTGCTCTCTCATGGTCAAAGATGAGGTAGAAGATGAGGCTGGGATGAGTTGAGGAGGCTCAGGAATATCTTCTTCAAATATTTTGTCCCATTCATCTTTGATTTTGGCAAGAAGGATGTGAAGTATTACACAACTGATGATCCATTTGATGAGGAACTTTATTTCTTTGGAAGATTGGAGCTGGTTTTGAATCTCCTGTAAGCTGTCCCATCTTCCTTTCAGGATTCCTATGGCATGCTCAATCCAAACTTGTGATTGTGCAAGATGATAGTTGAAATCAGTTTTGGCTTGATCATTGGTTGAAACATTGGGGTATGCCAGAACCACATATTTCCCGCTAGCATAAGCTTAATTGGCCAGAAGGTATTTATCTTGGTCAAAGTAGTTATCTGGTTGTTGGGCAATCTGCATCCAATTGAAAAAATATGAATCATGACAAGAACCCGGAAGGCCAGCATGTTGGGATATGAACTTCTTTTTGTTATCAAAAACAAGTTTTAGTGCCACAAATTATATTTAAAAACTGATAAAACAAATTTGGTCAGTTTTTTATCAAAGCCTTTGGGAAGGAAATTAATCAATTACCTTTTTTTCCAATCAAAATAATGGTTGCCATCTAGCTTGGCTTTTTGACTCAAGGGGATAGTGGTTCTATCAACAAAACCAATGCAACCAGGAAATCCTTCAGTCTCCATTACTTGAGATATCTCCTTGCAGTCTTCTTTGGTTTACCAACAAAGGACAGAGAAACAAGAAGATAGTATAGCAATAATGACTCTTTTGGTGTATAAGTCAATGGATCCATAACTGACTGAGAAAATATTTTCTAATTGATGAATTGCTGCTCCATTTCCATTTGATCCCAATCTACAAAGAGAACCAGCCATTTGGATAGCTGTATTGCATTGAGGATTCTGACAATTTTTCTGGAAGATGTGGTGGTCTTCAATCATCCCCAAAGTTTTCATGAAAGAAGGCAAGAAATTTCAGAACAGTTGCTGGAAGCTTAAGTTGGGCAGTAGGTGAAGCCTTTGCCTTTCATGCATAGGTTTGTGGAGAGTGTGTCTTTGTGGACCCATGTATTGGTTTTCCAATAGAGAATTCAAAGCTAAGCAAGTTGATTCCAAATTGGAGTCTGAATCCAAGTCAAATAATACAAAAAATTCAGTCAGCTTTTTTGTGTTTTCAACTTGCTGCCGGGAAGTTTGATTGGACATGTTGAGAAAGATTGTGATTTGATGATGATGGGATTTGTGTGAAGCAATGGAGATGTGAAGCAATAGAAATGTGAAGTGATGGAGATGTGAAGCAATGGAGATGTGAATTGATGGAGATGTGAAGCAATGGAGATGTGAAGCAATGGAGATGTGAAGTGACGGAGATGTGAAGCAATGGAGATGTGAAGTGATGGAGATGTGAAGCAATGGAGATGTGAAGCAATGGAGATGAGATGTGTGTCATGCATATGGATTTGATTAGTTGGAGGTGTGGATGAATGTTTTGCATGCCATGGATGGTGGATGGATGAAATGGCAGGTTTGATGTTTGAAACCCACCATTTTCATGAAACCCACCATTTTAAAATACACCAGTTAGGGGGTATTTGTATTTCAGAAACCTGCCATTCAAAATGGTGGGTTTCTAATGGCAGTTTGGCTTACTTTGATACGCCCTAATCATAAAAAAGGAAGTGTTTCATTGATTTATTTT
>CM062628.1:39525136-39570136 GCA_025617555.3 Puccinia polysora
AATAAGGCATTCATAAATTTCTTCAGAAGTTTCAGAGGCAGGCATTAATGAAAAGGTTGTATGTTCTGGACAGAAAAAAAAACTTTGGATCTGTATGCTGCCATCACTGCCAAAAACAAAAAGAACAATCAAAAACACTCACCTTCTGAGTTTGAACATGCCAAGAAGACAATCAAACAATTCCATTTCTTCACCTGTGGATAATTAATTCCTCTCAATGAATCTGATCACAAGTTTCTTGTTGCAATAATTGAATTTGTCGCATTGTTTTGAAAGCAAGCATAATCCAATGGGAATACTTGAATCTTTCTTCTCCATGATCTCCTCAAATACAGAAAGATTTGAAGTGTTTCTCCTCTTTTGAATGCTATTATGGTTGATGTTGATGGAATTTGAGGCATTTTGTTTTCCCTTTGTAGAGGAGTTTTGTGTTGGAAATTCATTTCTCTCATGTGAAGTGGATGTCAGAGGCCCCATTGGCTTGTGTTTTTGGCCATTCAGGAACAGATGAGCCTTTTTTTTACAATCTAAATCAGTCAGGATTAACCAGAAAGAAGAGAAAGGAACTTGGTTCCTTACTTGAGCAGATGTTGCTGGCAATGGTGATGTAGGAATAACATCCTCCTCATTGGCCAAGTTGTCCAGTTCTTCCATCCCAGGAAGAGAGCAATTGAAAGAAGTAAGTGAGGGGTCCAAGGTTGGGTTTGAATTATCAATCAATGCCAAAGTAGATGCAATTGGAGCTGGTTTTTTTGGAATATCCTCCTCCACATTGGATTGGGGCAACTACTAGGTTTTTTAAGGATCACCATTTCTAGGCTGAGCATCCCCAGCCAAGTCATCAGCATCAACTGAATTGGATTTTTGGTCATCAAAAGCAGCTAAAGGGGTGATTTTGGCCTTCTTTCCAAAGGTTTCATCCATTTGAATATAAAAAAGACAAATTTAGTCCACCTTATCAACCAACAATTTGATTCCCTTGGCTTTATTGGATTTGGTGATACCAAAGCTGGTGGAGATTGATGATGATTGTGCTTTTTTTACTTGGCTTGATAGTTTTTGAATCACTCCCTCATCTGTTTGTATTAAAGATCCAGCCTGCATTTGGTTTTTTTTTTTCATTTCATTGGCCATCAGGAGATAACCATTAAGCTTAGAGGATGGAGGTTGGCCAACTTGTGTTTAATTGTTGCATCCAAAGCAAACATTGTAGTTGGATGGAATTTTGAGCCAGTTTACCAGGATGATGTGATCAGATCTCTTGAGCTGAATTGAGACTTTAGAAGCTGATTGGGGAGGATTGTTTTATTTTGAGTTCCTGGGAGATTTTTTGTTTGGTCCATTGGATTTTTTAGTGAACTTGCTGGGGGAGTTTTGCTGAGGGGCCATTTAAAAAGAGTAAGAGGTATGAAGAAATGAAGCAATGAAGTGATGAAGGGGTGGGATTAAAGCAGGGATGAAGTGATGAAGTGATGAGAGGATGGATGTGATTAAAGCAATAATGTGATGAGGTTGATGAAGCTATGAGAGGTTTAAAGTAGATTGATGAAGCAAAGAGGATAGGAAGTGATAAGATTGATGAAGTGAAAAGAGGGATAAAGCAATGAGAGTTAGGATGTGATGAGAATGATAAAGTGATAAAGTCATGAAGTGATGAGGATAGCAATGAAATGATGAGGATAGTGATGAAGAGATGAAGAATGGTGAAGAGATGAAGAGTGATGAAGAGATGAAGAGTGATGAAGAGATGAAGAGTGATGAAGAGATGAAGATTGATGAAGAAATGAAGAGTGATGAAGAGATGAAGAGCAATGAATCAATTTTTTCTTGGATGAGGTTGGAGGTAGAATTTTTCCAAGGTTGGAGGTTGAAACCATGGGTGACGATGTGGAATGATGGGTTGAGGCAGTGAAACCCTTTAAATACTTTATTATAAAAACCCATGTATTTTCAGGTAACTCTGACACGTCTGATGTGAAATAAGTGGGTTTTCTTGATTTTTAATGGCGGGTTTGAAATGGCAGATTTGGGTTGAAACCTGCCATTAAAAAATGGTGGGTTTGGTTAACTCTGATATGCCCTAATATTCTGCCCAAGACAGATCCCACAGGGGTCTGGGGGCCTTATTTTTGCCACCCAAGGCCCCAATGAATGTTCAAAGGCCTCCCTCCCCCTAGGTCCAAAACATCCTCAAAAGGCATGCTTTCCCACACCCATTTCCCCTTTGAGCCTTAAAAGCCATGTCTTCCCACCACAGGGAGCCTCTTGAAACCTAAAAGGCCTGCTCATTCCCTCAATTGGCTTTTTTTCTCACTCCAAAGATCCCTCCAAACCTTTAAAAGATGTGGCAAACCTCAATTGTCTGTATTCATGCCTGTTTTCATATTTTCACAACCTTTGAAAGTTTAAACATCTCCCTGGAGTTGCAAAATATGCCAAAGGCATGAATTTAGGGGGGGAAAAAAATACTAAATTCATGCCTTTCTTTGAAGAAGGGCATGACTTTAACAAAATAATTACTCAAATCATGCCTTCTACAAAAATAATTTGTTAATTTACTGAATTTGAAGGCATGAATTTAGCCTGGTCCAAAAATAAATGAAGAAAAAAACACCAGATGAGATGAAGGCCAGGATTGTTGAGATGTAAAAATCAAGCACCTTGGGGATCAAAATTGGATTGAATTTGGGAATTCCAAGGACCACAATATATAATTTCCTCAAGAGGTTGCATGATCAAGGAATCATCAACTCTGAAGATTTACAAGGACAACTTGAAATCTATCCAATTAAAATCTTTTTGAGCCAGTCCAAATAATCCTGAGATATTTGAAGCTGAAGGCCCCCAGGGTTTGAAATTCCATCTCAAAAGGTGTATTGAATGAAATAAATGTATTATGCAAGGGCGGCTGCCAAGAAGCCATTTCTGCAAAAAGAGCAAAATAGAATATGGCTTATGTTGGCATTCAAAAATATGAATTGGATCCCAGAAGAATGGAAAAATTACATATGGAGCAATTAATCTAGCTTTGAAATTGGCAAGGACTTTCAGAAAGTATTTTTCTAAAAACTGACCAAGAGAAATACAAATCCAAATGCTTGGCCCACACATTTGAGAGTGGAAAATCATCCATCATGTCCTTGGGTGTTTTCCTGTGTGATAGAATCTCCCCACTCATCATCATGCCTCCAAAACAACAAAATAACCATTACTCTATAAATTATTCTTATGAAAGGGTTTTTATTTGGAAAAAAAGCTTGATCCAATGTAAGAGAGATAAGAAAAATGATAAAAAAATTAATTTGCTTGAAAAAAATGAGATATATCCAGTGGAACATTCATAATACATTTGTAACAAACATAAAAAAACATCAAAAAATGCTAAATGTACCCATCTTATTCTGGGAATGCAAATAATTTGAAATATCCAAACAGAAATATCATCCATTAGATAAATAGTCTTAAAAGAAATATATAAAAAAAAAACATACTTCTTTAAAGAAAATTCAACATTTTAGATGGAATGTAAATACATTTTTACCAAGCATAAATAAAAACTTTTATATAAAAAAAAACAATATATACATTGGTTTCAAAAGGAAAACCCAAATATTCTGAAATATTTCAACAGGAGTTTCATCAATTACAAAAATAAAAACATCAAATTTAAAAAATTGACTATTGAAAAAAAAAATAAACTCTTGATATTTCTTTGATCATTTATGAACTTTGTGGACTTTATGTTGTAATTTTTGATTATATTTAAAATATTTTCCTTAAATGCATTTATTTTATTTCTTTTAAAAATTTGTTTTCAATTTTTGGTAGAAGATATCTACATTCCATTGCATAATTAATTTTTTATTCAAAAGGATTGATTGTTAATTTCATTATTCTTGTCATGTTACTCAATGAATTATTTGTTGGAATGTTTTAACAGATTATAATTCCCCTCAGATCATATTTATATATAGAATGTTTCTACTTTATTTTATGTTTGTGGTAAGGTATTTAAATCTTACTGGAAATTTCAACTCTTATTCAAAGAAACCAATTATTTACATTGGATTTTTTTATTTTTGTGCTTGAAGAAACTTTTGTTGAAATATTCCAACATATTTGAGTTCTCCTTGTGAAAAAGATATATGTATTTTTTGTTTTTGATTGTTTTTTGTTCTTGGTACTGAGGCATTTACATCCCATCACAAATCTTGAATTTTCTTCAAAGAAGTAAATTTTTCACATTTTTGATAAATCTATCTGAACTGGATGATATTTGTGTGTGAAAATTTTGAAATGTTAGAATCCTCAGAATGGAATTGGTATATTTGAAATTTTTTCATGTTTTTTCATGTTTGATACAATTATAATTATATCCCACTGGATTTACCTCACTTTTTGCAAGGAAATCAATAGGGCCTATCAGAGTTGAAATTTTGAAAAATTTAAAAAGCTGATTTCGGGAAAAATCATCAATTTTTCAAAAAAAAAAAATTTTTTATCAAAATAAACAATGAATCAATAGTTTCAACTGAAAAGATAAAATTTTGAAAAAAAAAATGATAGGCCTGAAATCAGCCTTTCAAATTTTTGAAAATTTTATTATTTTCAAATCTGAGTTCATTTTCAAATAACTTGCAAAAATTTGATATTTATAGCATTTTTACATATTACACTTACTCAATTGGGGTCCATATTTGAATTCTCCCAATAATTTTAACCCAGACAGTCCTCACAGGAGGTCTGGAGGCCTTTGGGGGCCCAAAGCCCCATAAAATAGTGGGTTCTTCCACCCTTGGCACACCTTTCAACCTTAAATCCACTGGATGCCTTCCTGGGGTGGGAAAGCACACTAACTGGTTTGGATATAGTAAAAAAATTACTATAATCTTGCCAATCATGCCTTTTGATGTCATTGGCATTATATTAGTAATTTCTTTTGGCATGATTTTAGCCTGGGCCCTTTTATTTTTCAAAAATTTCAAACAGATAGATTGAAATTTAGATGATAAATTGGTTAGATACATCAACCTTCTTTTTCCCATTTTTCCCATCTACCTTGAGAGAGAGAAAAAAGGAGTAAAAAAACATAGGTAGACAAAAAAAAGGGGAGGTGCCAGTTGCATGATGATTGTCCACTCACTGTACATAAATATCTCTCACTAACAACAAAGATAACAGTTCATTTCAATCAATCAATTCAATCATAGAGCTTGATTGTATCATTAGAACTTGAATCTCAACTAATCTCTCAAACATTCCTTTTCTTTTTATCCCTCCCCCCCACCAACTATTTTTTGTTTGTTTGTTGTTGTTTTCTCTCTTACTCAACCTGCAACTTGATTTTTTTTTTCAAAAACCTAATCAATAAATACAAATGACAAGGGAAGGGGCAGGGGAACTCCAAGCAATTGGTTCTCAATTATTAAAGCCTGTTGGCATCCAGTCCTGCCCACCCCCAGTTCCCCATGGGGATGAATTTACATACAAATTCTCCCGGTAAACAAGTCCAGTTGACCAGTAAACCCTGTCCAGCTGTCAAGTGAGGAGGGACCCATAAAAACCAATGAAGACCTCTGTTCAATTCATTCAAGGCCAGTCATCAACAGGATAAGGCCTTTCAACAAGTGATTGAAGGCCCCTTGGCAATTTCTCAAGTCCACTCAACAAGGGTTGCAATTCCACTCAATAATTCAAGTGGCCACTGTGGTCTTTGACCAACAAAAAAAAACCATTGATTGGTGTAACTGTTTTTATGAGGGTAAATAAAATTTGATTGATTACAATGACAACAACAAAAAAAAAAAAAAAAAAGTGGATTTTCTTCAGGAAGATATTGTGTGGTAGATCAAAGGTTGATCTGGTAGCAGACCTCATGCCCAATCCTGTTGACCACTGTCCTTTGCACCCAGGTCAACAGGCATGATTTCATTGGTCAACAGAACAAGGCCTGTCTTCAAGCATACAAGGCCATGACACCCAGTAAACAATCCACCAGGCTTGATCCACTTGTTTTGTGGACCTGTTTACTGGGAAAAACAGTATACTGACAGATCAATGTCACTTGAAGGGGGTGCATACATATGGTGTATCAAGCTTATTTGGGCACCCAACCAAATTAGTCAATTTTTTGCTAAAGCACGGTGGACACCTCCTAAAGCCCGCTTGGCACCCAACCAAGTTTGGGTGGGTTGGGCCAAAGCTTGACTTGGCTGACACCCACGCCAATCGGCCATGCCTGCCAAATCAATGATTGGGGGCATTTTTTTTTTCTTTCTTTTTTTCTTCAACATACTAGTAGTTACAACTTGTTCAATTAGAAAAAAAAAAGATGAACAATTTTGGGGTTGAAAGGGTGACAAGGCAAACAGCAAGGGGGTGTGCCAACAGCTTGGCCTCAGCCAATCAGAACTTGGCTGGGTGCCAAGATGCGCAGCGCAACCTGATGCGGAAATCAAGCCCGCTGGGCACACTCCAAAGCCCGCTGGGCACTGTGCCAAGCGGGACTTGGGAGTGTGCCCAGACAAGCTTGAAGTACCATACATCTCAGGGTGTTCATGGGTTGGGCCGACTGATGATGATATGATCTTAAGAGGTCGCTTGCTTGGTAGGATGAATAGATATGTACGCGTATGGATCAACGTAGACTATTTATGTGTAAGTATATATACATACACACACACACACATATATATAGATATTCCATAAGATGATAAGATGAGAATGCTTTACAAGCGCAAAAGAAACCGAAACAAAAAAAGTCTCCCGACTCCTGAGAGGAGGGGAGAAGAGAGTAAGGATCGACCGCGATCGATTCACTATCACATCGCTTAGCTACCAATAAGATCACGAAGAAAAAGAAGGAAAAAGATGATCGATCTTGATGAACGAATGAATAGGGAAAGGAAGAAAAAGAAGGAAAAAGATCATTGATCTTGATGAGCGAATGAATAGGGAAGGAGAAAGAGTGAGTGAGTGAAAGTGAGAGAAAGATAGTCGTATGGTAACAAAGGAGGGGGTGATGAACCGCAGGGAAAGAAAGCTGATATAACGATTAATCAAGTCTCAAACAAAAGCAAAGCAAAACAATATATAACTATTTTTTTTTAAAAAAAAAGAATATTTTCTTTCCCCCTCTGCTGGATTCGTTTGCAGAGGTGGCATCCTTCGACCAATAACAACACTGCCATGTGTTTCTCTAAGCAACCGACTGACCAGCTGACTGCTCTTTCATCATCGTTCTATAATCTAACGTTTCACCTCCACCAGACCCTAGAATCCTATCACCAACTTGATCGCCCGTCTACCTAGCCAACAAACTAAAATCAAATAGAAGAAGAAGAAAAGAAAACAGACAATTATAGGTCGACACACCACGGCCACATACACATCTTGGTTTAAGTTTTTATTACTATCAAGAACTTCTTTTTCGATTTTAAACAAGCGCGTTGAAGGGTAATCATGACTTTCGACTTCATAAAAACGATTTTAAAAACAGCTGGATGGGGAGAGGGCGAGAAGGTTCAATTCGGCTCAAAGTTAGTTTCGACGCGCAACACGAGGTTCATTAATAGTTGGTTTGGATCGATCTCCGGGTTAGAGAGGTTTTTTCCTTTTCAAAAGGTACTTCCAGCAAAAGAAAAACCCGCCTCGACTCACTTGAATTTACTCTTCCTAGTCATTCTAGCAGCTTGCATCTCTTCCATCCGAGCCTCCAACTGCTTCTTGGCGTTCTCCTTAGCCCTTCGTTCCTCACCCAGCTGATTCTCGAACTGGACCTTCTCGGCCAATACGTTATTTCTCACGTTCTCGACCTCTAGGTTGGCGGCCGCTAGTTCCCTCCTGAGGGATTCGTTCTGAGTTGATATCTTGTCCCGCTCCTTTGCCAATTCATTCATTTGTAATCTCGACTTGCGCAGATTTCTCTCCGTCTCGTTCAATGCCGATTCGACTGATTGGATGCATAAATTCCCAAACCAAACCAAACACACCAGTCAATCAACCCAACGTTGTTTGCACTCTCGGTAGCTCTATGACACTTTTCGTCTGACTTCTTGAGAAGAGTCTGGACCAAATATGACTTCAACTCACGGTTCGTCACTAAATCGATGTTTCCTTTCAGATCGATTTCGCATTGAGATAATTGTTTCGTAAGCTTGGCGATCTGTTATGAAAACATTCAGATCAACGATTGTCAGCACCACGATGACGCGAGTGATCGATTGCGGCTCGTATTCAAGTCGTGTGTGATCATCAAGTCCGTGCTAATTCTCAAGCCCAACACATCGACTTACCGCACTCTCCTGCTCTTCTAGCTTTTGGACCATCCGTGGATCAACAACCGTGGCATCGATAAGGCAGCTCGTCGCAACACTCGTGGAGGATGATTCACTTCCACTGATACTATTATTGGTATGACTTAGTTGGCTAGATGAATTGCTAGTTCGAGTCGGCTTGCAGGCGATAGGAATAGAAGATGCCGCAATACCATTAGGCACGGGCAGGTTACCAGGATTATTACCCAAGAGCGTTGATAACGAGCTTGGTAAAGGTGGTGGTGGCATGGAAGGAGGGGGAGTCGGTGGGGGCGGTTTGGCAGTACCGAGAAGTTGAGTTCGGGACGGCAGACCTGGCAGGGAGGGTGAATCTGAGTTGAGTGGAGCAGATCGGGAGATCAAATTATCGGAAGGAGGCTGCGGTTGATCCGAATTGATCGAATCTTTAGATCTCACGAGTTCATCGCGTTCCTGCTTGACACGATCGAGTTCGCTTCGTAGATTATCCATCTCTTTGGTCAAGGCAAGTTGATCACTAGAGTTAAGTTCCTTCATCTCCTCCAGCTGTTTCAACAACCGCTCCCGCTCGGCTTGGGATTCTAAGAGAGCCTTGTCTAAAGTCGAAAGCGCATCGAGGGCTTCCTGTAACTCAACTTCAGCCTCACTCGGAACTGACTCTTGGTTCAAATCCTGATTTTTTTGTTTCTGGAGTTCTTCTTTCAAGTAGTCTTATGTGAATTGCATCCATCGAGCGGGAAGGAGAGGGAGAGAAAAAGTGGAAGGGTTGAATGAACGGCGGACACAAGCGCTGATACGATCGATCTATTATCTCACCTAGTTCATCGGTTAGAACTTCGATCTTCCGGAGATTGGCCTTCCGCTCTTCCTGTAAGTCGACTGATAAAGTAGATGATAGAATGCTTTCTTCCAACGCGTGCAGATCGGCTTGGTGCTGAATCATCAAACTGTCGATCTTGCGTTCGTAGCTATCCTTCAGTTTTTCCGACTACGTAGCGTATCGTCAAGTATAGGAAAGTAAAAGTTAAGCATCTGATGATGTGGTACCTTGCTCATCCGCAGGTTATCGAATTCACTTACCTCGGAGCGTAGAGTGACGGTTGCTTCATCATCCGGCTTTTTCAAGCCCATCAGGCCGGTGCTACTAGCAGCCGATAGTGAGGAGTTGCCCTGAGCATTGGAATCGTGTAAGGCCTGGAGTTGTTTTTGATGCTCGAGTTTGAGTTCCTCTATATGAGTGGAATGTTGCTCTTGCATCATCTTGAGATTGCTCTCGAACTTCCGAGTCCGACGCAAATCTAACTCAGTTAGTGATGCTACCAAGATTTCCTCGTGCTCGACTTTCAACTCAGATAGTTCGGCCTGGTGTTGAGCTCGGATGGATTGGAGTTGCTCTTCATGTCGAGAGATCAATTGAGCCTTCTCGGCTTCGAGTTCGGATCGTTGAACTTTCAGACGCTCGGTATGGGAGCTGTGTAAGGCATCTAGTTCGGCCTGATGATCTTTCACTAGCTTTTTAATCGTACTGTCTCCCTTGTTCTCCTGAAGAGTGAGCGTGCTAGTAACCTGAGTGAGTTCACGAGCGTGAGTTTGTTCAAGTTCCTCGAGCTCATTCTTAAACTTGAGCTCTGCGTTCTTCATCGCTGCATTCAGATCATTTTGGACCTTGTCGATTGACTGCGCATGTTGTTCTAGTAGTTCATGAGTCTCACGATCATACCGATTCTGTTGATCCAGTAGAGCTGCTCGTTGAGCTTGCGCTTGATCTTCGAGGAGCTTTTGCCGTTCATCATCGAATTCGAATCGGATCGCTTTCGCCTGGGCGATTAAGCCAGCATCCAATTTAGCCTGCCATTGACTCTCGACTTGTTTCAATTCATCCTGCTTGGCCCTTAACTTCGATTCGCTCGAGGCAATCAACTCGTTCAAGATTTCATGTTGCTCGATCTGGAGCTTTTCGACCATAGAGTCATGCTCAGCCTTTAAGGCCTTGATTTCGGCTTGCTTACTATCCAGTAACTTGACTTCGAGATCCAAGAGTTGCTTCTGGTTCTCAACCGTCTTACTCTCCAATTCCTGCTCTTTCAACAGCAAACGCTGCTCAAGTTTCAAAAGCCTATCGCTCACTTGGGAATCCACAGATTGAGGTTGAGTGAGCTTCGACCTTAAGGACTCGATCTCAGATGACATGTTGACTACCTGATCTCTAGAAAGTTTGACGAGCTCATCGTGCTGTCGTCTGGTGCTCTGGAGCTTATCTTTCAAGCTTTCAATCAATTCAAGGTGAGCGGATTCCTTCTGAGCCATGGAGCGCATCATGTTATCCAAGAGCTTGACATGTTGAGAGTCATTATCATCGACCCCGTCCAACAACATCTGAGATCGAATGGCTTCGAAAGCTCGATCGGAATATGCCGACCCATCTGGATCGACCGAGGCTGAGGTGGCCGATTTAGACGGTTTCGTCAACGAGATGCTCGAGGCCGATTCACGATTGGGTTGAACACCAGCGACCGTGCTCGCGCGAGCGTTGGACACGTGACGTTGCGAATTCGAAGTCTCGTCATCCAGCTCAACGGTCGAACCAGACCCTGGGGATGGGCTGATAGAATCGTCGAGGCGACGGATTTCACGAATAGAGACTTCGAGCGTCCGAATCTCATCCTCTCGATCCCTCAACACCTCTTGTAGCTTAATAACTTCCTTCTGCAAACTCTCATAGCTCCGCTCACCATTGTAAGGTCCGGATGCATCGTTGAGATGGGGAGGTCTCGATGTTGAAGGTGAAGCAGAGCGTGAGTCCGAGGAGTTTCGAATCTTGCTAGCAATGCTACCTCGATTGGGTATCACGAAAGAGTCCGAAGATACAGATAAGGGCATCGAACGCGTTTGCGGCTCGAGAGAGCCGGAACCGGATACGCCGTTGGAAGCGGTCGAATCGAGCTCTTCCAGCGTATCTTCTTCCTTGGGACGCAAGGGTGGTTTGCCATCTAGATATTTGCTGGATCTACCAGATGTGACTGGGGCTCCAAAGCCTCTAACGGGTAAGACGCCATGGTTAGAAAGTGGGTTCGAGGGTTGAACCAGGGAGGGGGATTGCATGACGGGTGATGGAAATGGAGAGCCAAAATTCGAACCCGATTGACGGAAATGATTGCTCGAAGTCGTCAAAGAGCGCCTAGGCATCCAGGATGAAGATTGGACGATTCGAGCATCTTCAAGTTGCGCAGACATATCCTCCATCTCTTTGAGTGAATTGTTATATTTGGCCCTTACCTGATCGAGTTCATTAACAGTAGCATCGTATCGTTCTTGAAGCTCGTGAAACTCTTCTAACAGCTGAGAACCTGCCTGTCCGCTGTTCGGTTGGCCAGGAACTGCTTCAGAAATAGCAGCAGGAGTGGCGGGAGGTGTAAAGTTTTGGAGGTGGACGGAGAGATGAGCACTCAAGCTGCTTTTCGAAGAAGCATGATCGGATCCCACGGTAATCGAGTCGGCTTTGTTGGCAGACTCCAAAGCTTTGAGTCGCTCAGCGAGTTCAAAATTGTTGCGAGAACTTTCCTGAGCAGCAGCCTCAACCTTTTGCCGTTCGATTTCGAGTTCATCCCTCTCGCCCTCAAGCTGCCGGAGAGTAGCTACAAGGAAGGATAATCGGATGGATTGAGCCTGCTAAACTGAGGCAAGAGTCAAAGCGACAGAGGGGAGGAGAGGGGGAGAGGGGGTTTGAGATAAGGATAGAAGGACTCACCTTGTAAATCGTTTACTTGATCGACTTGATCCTTGAGCTTCTTAGTCAACTCCTGTTGTTGGTTCCAGAGTTCAAGGTTCGTACCATTCATCTGAGCACTCAGATCATCGAATTTCTCTTGGAGTGCGTTGTACCGTTCATCCCGCTCACATAATTGGGCTTCAAGGGAGGAGATTTGGCTAACGAGGTCGCTGAGGTCCATCTTGGACAGTTTGGTCTCAAGATCTTTGATGTAAGCTTCTGAGTGGGCATCGTGTTCCTTAATCTTGCCGAGCTCCTTCTTGAGCTCGTTCGTCTGGTCGTTGGCGGTTTCTTGGGATTCGGTGAGCGATTTCAGTTTTAGCTCCAGGTCTTTGATGTACGATTCGTTCTCGGTTTCCCGCTCAGATAGGCGATTTAGACGGGCTTTGAGCTCCGTAACATAGTTGACTTGATTTTCGTTGAGAGTCTGCTCGTTGATGAGTTGAAGCTCGAGTTGCTTCATCGAGTGTTCAGAGTGTACTAAAGCGGCTTTGGTCAGAGCCAGTTGAGATTCGAGTGCAGTGATCGACTTCTCATACTCCTCAACGATCGGTTGAATCATGTCGTCAAATGCAGATTGTGAGAAGGTGGATGGTTGACCGGATGGATGGGAGGCAAGTTGAAGATTGTTCTGAGCTTGAGCAAGGTCTGACAACGTCTTGGCATACTTGGCTTGAAGCTCGGTAAAGTGACCCTTGAGGTCGAGGTATTTCGGACTACGCTCATCCTGCGCAGAATCTTCCTCATCGATCGAGGATAGCACTCGACTCGAGCCGGGGAAGTCAGTGGGTGAAGTACTACTCTTCAGTTGAGCTAGTTCCTTCCGCAGCTTGACGATGGTCGACTGTAAGTATTCCACGTCCTCCCAACCAACTTCTTGAGCATTCACCTGCGCTCGATTCTTTATGTTGCGAGCACGGTTGGCATACTTCAAGGTGTTCAGAGTCTCTCCCAACTATCAAAAGAATAGGTGGATTAGAACACTCCCGGAAACAGGCTGCACCTAGGCCAACCAGTGACAAAAAGACTTAACACTAACGTTGTGCTCGCTAGGAGATACGCATGCAATCATGAGAGTGTACGCATTCCCACCCAGACTGTCTTGCAAGAGGCGAGTCAGCTTGCTGTCTCGATAGGGAATATGAGTGACGGTCTTGGATTTAGCAGGATCGCCGAGGGCGGAGATGACGTTTCCTAACGCATGGAGACCGGCCTACGGAGCGTTCTCAAAGAGCGGGCAAATCGAGAATCGGGATGAACAAATCTTGAGATGTAGAGTAGACGATAGAGACAGGAGAAGAAAGACTGACGTTGATCGAGATCCCTTCCTTGACCCGTTCGCCGACGGCAGCGGTTCGCTTGAGACGCTCACTACCAGCCAAATCGACAAAGTGAAACTTGCTAGTGACCGTCGACCACTCACCCTCGTCGATAGAGTCGCGCCCGGAGGAGCGACTAGGACTGAGGACCTTGGAGAGTCGTTTGGTATTTGCAGGCGGAGGGCCGGCCGGTTTACGTTGGGTGAGGTTGATACTAAAGATGGCATGAGAGCGAGAGGATTGGGCGTTCATTTCGGTCGAGTTAGTCTGCCGGACGAGATTGCCCGCTTCGAGAAGGTTGAGGGCCTCGGAGGCTTGGGACACTTTGACTTCCTTCAAGCCAGACCAAATGATGTGGCCATCCTTATCCTCACGGATGGTCACTTGTGGCAGGGCGTTGGCGGGGGCGGTCGACGAGGAGATGAGGTCGATCAGATCTTCGTTATAGATTTCGACGTAGGACGTCCTGAGCTGAACCTGGTTAGATGGGATAGTTTGATGTTGGATGGTACTAAAGATGGTATGGATGGCACGAGGGATAATACCGGTTCGATCGGAACTGAGGACCTGATCGGTGGTGTCGGAGGTGGGATCGAGAGCGAGCTGATCGGAGAGGCGATCGGTTCCCATGGTGTAAGACTTGCCGGAAGAGGTTTGACCATAGGCGAAGATGGTGACGTTGTAGCCCTCGATGAATCGATTGATGATACCCTCGATCGAAGACCATACCGTCCGTTGGCCCTCCTCGGGACCAAAGACTCGGTCGAATATGAACTTTTGGGATGATTTCGAGGAAGGGTTGAAGGATTGGGATGCACTGAGAGATGCGGGGCTGTTCGAATCGACGGCGACGGTGGTAGGGTTGACCTAGGATCGGAGCGGGAGAGGGGGGAGGGGGCAAGGAGGAAGACAGGCGTTGGGGTCAGTGGCCACACCGGGCCGATAGCGCATGAGGAAGGGAGAGGAGGACTGAACTGGGCTGATGACGGTCCGTTGGAAGCGAGAGGGCACGTTGAGGTCGTAGGTGACTGGCCTGATCCGGAGGATGACTTGGACGCTACTCGAGGCCGAGCTTGCGCCGGGGGGCTGGTCGCCAGAGGGGGAGGCGGATCCGGGGGCGGATGGATGGATGAGGGCGGCGGCGGGGGCGGTGGCGGGCGTGGAGGAGGAGGAGCAGGAGGAGGACGAGGACGAGGCGAGGGAGGATGGATGGAACGAGGTGGGCGTGATGGGCGTGATGGGCGTGTGGGGATGGGATGGGCCGAGGCTCTGGTTGAGGATGTGGGTGGCGAGGGCCGTTGGATGGTGGTGACCGGAGTGGCGGGAGGGCGGGTGCGAGGGGGGTCGGTGGGAGGCGTAGGGCAGCTGGATCGAGTTCCGGGCAGGGATCCCGGAGGGGGTGTTCGATCGCGAGTTTCGATTCGAGTTGGGGGTTGTGCTCCGATGGGGTTGGGGCAGCGAGGAAGGTGTCAAGCGACCGGAGGGGGTCAGTCGGCCCGAAGGGGTCAATCTACCCGAGTTCGGAGGAAGAGTGGGCGGGTGGTTGTAGCTCGGCGAGGTCGCAGTGGCGGAGGAGGACAAGCAGGGGACGGGATGGCGCGGGTTGGGGATGGCGGGCTGTGGAGAGGACATGGTGGATGGAGGGAGGGCAGGGGATCTGGCCGGGGGGGGGGGGGGCGCAGGGGTCGAGGGGAGAGGGGGAAGTGGCGAGAGGATGGATTGCGGGCGAGATGAAGAGGACCGAAGGTGGGGGGGGAGGGGGGAGGGGAGGCAGAGGAACCAGAGCAGGCGGAAGGCGGTGATCGCTGGTTGGAAGCAGGACGAAGCGTCGAGTCGAGTGCTCGTGGTGGTGGTGGTGGCAATGGTTTACAACGGCACCGTGCAAGAGTACATAATCTTATTATCTATCTATTACTTACACTTCTTGATCACGGACTGGGCAATCCAAGACCAAGAGAGAAGACGGATTGGAGAGAGGGTTGCCGGGTTTGCACACACACCCACACCCAAATACACACACCCTATACTCGTGCGATACTAGAGGAGACTAATGATGACTGGTGACTACCATGACCACTTGGAGAGAGGGAGATAAAAGGGAAAAAAAAAAAACCCCGGCCGAGAAGGATTGAATGGATGATGATCGATCTGAGACTGAGGAGCATGTAATATTTAAATACATATGTCTACCCAATGAACGTCTAAGTACTCACGATTCGACCACAGGCGCAGACAGGTTTTCCTCCTTTGGTGAGTGGAGTAGTAGCAGTCCATCATGACATTGACATCATCCATATTAGCCCAAGAGCAGTCGCAGTGGTCAGCCCGACCAGAGGTTCGGTAGGATTTCGCTCGCGTAGTTAAACCCAATCAAGCAGTCGTCCACCAGATCGACACACACCGTAGCCCGCAGCAGGGCGTCGCTTGACCGCGACGGGTGTGCTCCAAACAGGCCATACCACACTTCAATCAAGCAGCAGGGTGAGACGGTGAAGCCCCACCGAGGGCGACCGACACTCAAGCTCGACCGAAGAGATCGATCCCCCGGTGCCCGATGAGGGCTGACCAGCATTACCCCTATCACGATCTTCACCACACGTAACGCATACTTACGCCCACCACGGCACCCCACAAGTGCATACACACCCCATTCTCAAGCACCGCTCCGGATCATGACGCTCCTCTAACCAGCAGCAGACTCACACTCACACCCGCATCCATGCAAATGTATCTATGTATGGATGTACATACATACAGCACATACATACATCATACATAGATACTTACTCGAGGCTCATTCATTCGAACCAATGCTAAGAGAGAAAGAAAACCGAGCAGAAGCTCGATGGGCTCAATCCTGATTCCCAGTTCATGCTAGAGCTATTGCGACGGATAGATGGTACTCATGCCCCCTCTTGGGTGCAGCTCGACTTTCCTGCATACATATCTACATAGTACTTACGATACGATCGAGAAGCACATCAATCTAACCCTCCACCGATTTATTTGTGTAACTATGTACTTAGACATCTACATACATGATCCACTACACCCAGTCATGACTAGGCCGGTTTATCATCATCTGGTCTCAAGGAGGGCTCGGGGCATGTAAGTATTTATGTAGATAGAGATACTTATGCACATTAAGATGAGTAGCAAGTCAATACTCATCACTACTAAGCCTGAGTCAGTCTATCGATGCAATCCGACCCTCTGCCTCCCACCCCGGAAGGGTGGGAAGGAGGGCTGGACCCCGAGTACGACCTTTCGGGTAAAACCCGGTACCCGCCCCAACCGGGTCGGTTATCGGGCCCTAAAATCGCTGTCGGGTATGGGTTGGGTAGAGATTGGGTCGGGCGTCGGGCCGATGCATTTGAGACCCTGGGTATCGGGTATTTTACAAATAGGCACCAGGATGTTTTGGGGCCAAGTTTTTATTGTTATGCTTCATTTCAATTCATCATTAATCTAGTCAGAAAAATGCATCTGTACCAGTCCCAGTCAAAAACACAAGAAAAGTAATGACAAAAAAGATAATGGATATCACAATATAACCAAAAAAAATAAGACCAAAAAACAACAGAAAACTACCATGAAACTTTTCCAAAACTGCAATAACACTCTTTTAAACATAATAAACGCTCAATGGAGTCAGAATCTAAGGAAGCGTGTTGGGGCCCAATTTTTGAAAAGATCCTTTCCAATGGTGCACTTGTTGCCAGAATGGCAAGAAAGTATTGAGCCATTCTAGAGGGGTTGGGGTACAATGAACCCTGTGAACTCCAATAATGGAGCACATTGGCTTCTTTGGGCTCCTCAAGTTCAGAGACAAACTGAAGGATCTTGGATTCAATGTCACCTCTGCCTTGGGGTGATTAAAAAACCTTGCTTTCAAGACAACTGGCAATCCTTCCTTTTTTATTGATGCTTGATCCTTTGGTAGAGTTGGAAAACAATTGGTTTGTTTGGAACTTGTGTGATTCTGTTCTGAATATGTTAAGAAAAGTTGCAGGACTGAAGTTGATGTTGAGGTGTTCAAGGATCATCTCATGATGATTTGCAAAGCATGATAACTTGATTTGGGGGTCAAGGATCATTGCACAAGTTGGAGCAACTTTTGCCAAAAACAAGGATAAATACTTTTTGAGTTTTGTGATCATATCTGTCATACCTTGCACAACTGCAAACCAACTGAGAGGCCAGCCCTTACCAAAAGGCTATGAAACCGGCTGAAAGACCAGTTCATTTTGCAGTTGTTATGGTGTCACATACCACCATGTGACAGTACCCCCAGGTTTAAGAGCACTTTTTCCAAAAGTGTGTATGGCTGGTGGCACTAACCACTTTGCAGTCATGGGGCCATATTCAGACATGATGTGGAAATTAAGAGAGAAATCCTCCCCTAGTTGTCCTTAAATTTGGAAGCAATGATCTCAGTGTCTTTAAGGTTAAGGATGCTCCTTTATTTGTTAAGAGAGAGAGAGAGAGTAAAAAAAGGTGATGTGTCAGTTTGCTACTATTGCAGAGCAAGCTGCAAAAGTAACAAAAATAACATAAAAATAATAATAATATAATTAACCTAAGGAGGAGTAGGAAAAACATAAATATTATTACAGTAATGGATTTTCCACCCATAATTAGGTAGGGTCACTCACTGACGCCACCCTTGAAATCCAACTCCTTATATTTTTAAATAATTAAGGAAAGAAAGACCAAAATACCACGGCTCCACTATTGAGCTTTTTGGTCAATTAAATATTTCACATGTATTTTCACGTATAGGTTTCACACCTAAAATTCAGTCAGAATTGAGGTGTTGTGTATATTTTAGGAGTTACCGGCGGAAATGTGTTTTGTCACAATTCCCCCACGCAGCCGCAGCAGCCAATTCACCGGCGCAGGGCTGGGATACAGCCCTGTCACTCCGTCAAGGTTGTGTACGCAGCCCCAGGCCTCTGACAAGTACGCAGCCGCGGGAGTATGGGTTGACAGAGTGACAGGCGGCCTGAGAGGCTTAGGTACCTTGTAAACATGCTACAACCCACACGGGAACATTCTACATATGTAATAAATGTTCCCGTCGATAGTAGATAGTCTAAAAGTACATAATACTATATAAAAATACTTAAATAACCCTTATACATATTTTTTTTATTAAATATAATTTAAAGTACCAAGAATGTCAAAAATAAGACAATGACAACTTTTAAAAATATATTAAAATACTTCAATATATTTTTATGAAAATTTCTAGACATCAATATCTTTGTGACATACTAAGAAACCTAATGATGTAAAAATATTACATGAATTCCCATTACTTATATTTTTAAGTAATTATTTTAGTAAATCAACTGGAACTCAAAAATAAGGAGTAAAATCAATATCATGACTTTACTCCAGTTATTTAATACATAATGAGAACTCACCTGAAATCAGGATTTCCGTAGAAATGTCTATTTTAATAATTATTAAATTACTGGGAACATTTACTAAGGATAATTAATTAAATAATACATAAATAGGACAGATTAGTGTTATTCACACGTCCTAATATCAATTATAGAGTAGAATAATTCACATACCCTGAGGAATTAGATGCTACCCGTGCTATAGCACCAAGAACATGTGACAGGGTACCACTGGTTACCCTGCTAGCCTTAGTGTCCATCCCTTTGAGCCCCTGTAACCCTCAGAAGGATAGTATTGGCACTCCAAAAGCTATAAATAAAGAACTCTTTTGAGGATATTGATGGGCAGAGACCCAGTTATATTTATATCCAGACATTGTGCCCAGGTAATAAAGTACTTATAAGAGATAAGTAAGTGATTTATGGCTAAGTCTGATCAATAATATCCATCCTCAATCTCTTTTTATCAATTAAAACTGCTGAACAACCTTATAACCCCAGTATACAGGTTTAACCCATCAGTGCATGTCCCAAACAGATACCCAAAGGATTTGATAATATGCAAGTAAGTTTTATTATCCTTTCTCTGTTGTGGCAGCTTGGTTACAAGGCCCTGCCACTCCACCGTGTATTTTATATACATATTATCTTTGGGTAAAATATCCTTTAAACTAAAGAGCCCAAAGTAACCAGGACTACATGTTTGCATACTGAAATCTCTGAAGAGATGTGTTAAAGATTCCCAATATAATTGTGGCCCCTCTATAAAAATATTTAATAATAAATTTATTCATATTGATTTATAACAATAAACTATAACCAAACCAATTAACCTTGCAATAAGCTTAATTCAAATATTTTATGGATTTTTGCTGCATTTATTGAATAATATATATATTATTTATTCTATCACCTCTGGTAGCTAAAGGATAGCAAGGGTCTTGGCATCCAGGAGGCTGACAATTGGGGGTGTGGCTGGGATATATTCCATTTTATTGTATTTAATACCTTGGACTAGACATTTCACATAAAAATAAATCAAAGATAAATTTATCTGACTTAATAACCGTGATTTATCATTAAATTATTTTTCAGTGGATTTAAAAACCAATGCAGAATCAATAATCTATTATTTAAATCTTCTAAAGATAAGAAAAGAAGAATATATTAAAAATTATAAACCTACTGGTTAAAAAGCTTTAACTCAAGCTGAGCAACTTAAAATCTCTTCTGCACGTAAACACTTAGATAAACTCCTTGAACAAGAAGATCTTGAGAGGTTTATCAACTTTCAGGCCCTATTAAGGAAACATAAAGCTTGGAAAGAATACCGTATAAATTAATTTTTGAAATATAAAAGTAAGTATACAACTTGTATTACCATACTATTTTTTTTAGAAAAAAAATAATATTAATATATTTTATTGACCAATAAAATAAACCCTTTTTTACATCAGTGAACCCTCCTGTACCAGAAAATACCGCCACTGAACTTGATTTATTGGATCAAGAAATCCCAGATATCTCTGGATGCCCTGAAAATATTGATTGGGCAGGTGAAGACCTCATTGGAACACACCAAGACCCCGTAGGATTACCTACTAAGGATCAATTTAATCCCAATAAAGTCTTGATACCTTTGAACATCAACTTAAGTGAGTTTTGAATAAAACTTATTTTTACAGATTTTTTTCTGTAAAATACTTATAAACATTTTATTCAAAAATGAATAGACGTAACACAAGAGCCTCAGGGAGAATTCCCTCCTATGGATATTTGCCAACAGCTCCCAGTAACCGTGAGACCACCAATAAGGACAACCATGAAGGGACTGGAACCTGTGAATCAAATGTTGATGGACAAGGAGCAGCACCAATTACTTCTGCCCTCTCCCAACCTAGAGCCGGAGAAGGTAGTAAAATCAAGCCACCCTCCTTTACAAGAAGATTCCCTGCAGCCACCCCAGCAGAATCTGGCCAAGAAAGCCAGGATCAAAGACTTAGTCAGAGAGCATGTGAAATATTGGGAAGAGTTCAAAGAAGCCCAAGCCAAGGAGGACATGGTGTCTATCAAAAAGATAATCTCCCAGGCAAAAGCTACCCAGATAGCTCTTCAGAAAATGATTCCAAGGAAAGAGGTAGAATCCTACGTAGAGAAATGGAATTCTTGGGATCAATTAGCCCAACTGAAAGTCAAAGGATCAGGAAAGAAGAGATCCTCTTCCCATCCAAAGCCAAAGGGAAAGAGACACTGGGATCAGATAATAATCCTAGCTCAAAAATGGAAAAAGTTTTAAAACACTTAGCTTCTAATTCTGAGCCCAAACAAACCTCTGATGTAATTACTTCCTTTTCTAATGATATGCCTCATAATTTCAAAATTGTTTGTGAAAATTTGGATGGTGTTTATACCCAAATGGATAAATTAACCTCAGTAGTAGCCAAATGGATTCATAAACAAACAAAAACAGTAGGAATGGAAGAAATAAAAGAACACACAGAAAAGTTATTGGAGACAATTAATCAAGTTAGGATCAGACAGAATCAGACAATTGAGAATATGTTATCAGGAATCCAAGAAGATTTTATTATGTCTTTCCAACCCTTAAAAGAAGAATTGCTAACCACTACTAACAGCTCCATTCTATCCCTTAGTGAAAAACTGGATGTTCTTAATAACAAAGTGGACCTGCAACTTAATCTGATAAACAATGATCTTAGAGACTTAAAAGTCCGTCTGACCAACCCCTTGGGAAGTACCACAGAGGAACCAAAACCTCCCAGACTAACCACTACTCCTTATGCACCACCCTTATTAGGAATGCATAGGAGTGACACCTTTAGGCCTAGTCCTACCCCTGAGATGGAGCAAGCTCTCAAACTGTTACCCCCTATTTCTGAATGTCCCATGTTCTCCGGTGAAGAAGAATACAATATAAATTTTATTAAATTTATTGACTACACTATTAACTCTTATGACCTACCAGAAGCTATAGATGTAGTCAGGCTTCCCAGACTATTTGAAGGAGTAGCCTTGGACTGGTTTATCAGTAAAACAGAAGAAGTAGGATCCTTACCATGGAATTCTTGGAATCTTCTGATTAAAGAACAATTTGGTTCTAGAATGTGGCAAAGAAAAATTATGAAAAATTTCTAAAATTCCTCATTTGACCCCTCCAAGGATAAACCTCACAAATGGTGCTTGGAACAGAAGAAAAGATTGGATTGCTTCTATCCAGATGCTGATAAAGAGGAAGTAAATGAAAGACTCCTCAACCTGTGCCCTGGAAATCTTAACCATAGTGTAAGATGTAGGATGAGTATGGATGCTGACTTGCCAACTCTAATCAATGTGCTAGAAGAAGTAATAGACATGAATGGGTTAGACAAGAAAGCCCCTTCTAGACCCAAAGAGAACTACAAGATTAACAAAACCAGAGAACAACCTCCTCTGATGAATACCTCTGATAATAAGAAACCTAATGAGAATAGGGATAAAGGGAGGATGCTGGCAACTTGTTGGAATTGTAACAAGACTGGGCACATGAGACAAGACTGCCCATTACCAAAAAGGAAGATAGCAGTCTTGGAAGGAGAACAGGAGGTTGAAGAGAATCAGAACTATGAAGATATAGCTGATACTGAAGGATCTCTTTCTGAATCTGAATTGATCCTGACCAACCCTGTTAATGCTATAGAAGGAGATATAAGCACTTCTGTAGAAATCAATAACATCCATGGGGATTCTAGCTTTCCCCAACAATGGGATCCTACCATAATTCCTAGACAAATTGCGGATTTCAAACCATTAACAGTTAAACCTATGAGTGGGAAAAGTTATACCACTGGTCAAACTTGTTATGCAACAGGATTTTATAAAGACAGACCTATAAGGTTACTACTGGATAGTGGAGCTTTTTGCTCATGTGTCTGTGCTGAATTCTTAAACAAATGGGATCCCAATTGGAAAGAACACCTTCTTCCCATCCCAAAAGCCAGGTTTAGCTCTTGCAACTCTACCATGAATGCTATTGGAGTATGGACTGCTCCTATAATACTACACCATACTAAAGGATCTTTGAGGATACAAGTGGAATTTGTAGTATTGCTCAACGGACTATGTGACTACCTGATACTGGGTAATGCTGCCTTATGTCTATATGGTATAGATGTGTTCCAGAGTAAATGGAGATACTTCACAGTAGGTGGTAATTGGGACAAATAGTTTAAGATATGCACCATTCAATCTAAATTCCCCTCCTTTACTTATCAAAAGCATTTAGAAGACTTTGACCAAGAATACTGCTCTCAAGCAGCTCTGAACATGAAACTTTCTGAGGAACAGAAGAAAGATATATTGACAGTCCTCTTTGAGAACCAAAATGCTTTTTGTACAAAAGATCATTCCATTGGTGATATTAAAGGACATGATATGGTATTGACATTGACCATGAAGACTCCTTATCCTCCAAACTCAAGAAGGACAGCCTATCCTTCTAGTCCTAAGTCTAGAAAAGCTCTTGAGGAAGATATCCAAGAACTAATAGACTTACAAGTATTAAGGAAAGTGGGGAATAATGAACAGGTAGATGTGACCACACCTGTAATCATAGCTTGGCATAATGACAAGCCAAGAATGGTAGGAGACTTCAGAATGATCAATAATTATACTCAGGCAGATTATTATCCTATACCCCGGATTGATCATGCTCTGCATAACTTGTCCAAGGCCAAGTACATCACTACTATGGATATGCTTAAAGGTTTCCACCAGATACCAATAAGCCCTGAAAGCAGGAAGTTTATGAGAATAATTTGTCATTTGGGAATATATGAATATCTTAGGATGCCCTTTGACATGAAGAATTCCCCATCACACTTCCAGAGAACAATGGATACAGTTCTAGGTACATACATCAGACAAGGATGGATGATGGTATATATAGATGATGTTATCATATACTCTGATGATTGGGATACTCATATCAACCAAGTAAGATTAGTACTCCAGACTATCTCCACAGCAGGATTGAAGGTGTCCATGAAGAAATGCAACTTTGGCTATGGAGAATGGAAAGCCTTGGGACATATATTCTCTGGTCTAACTCTAGCTGCTGATCAAAATAAGATAGCTGCTGTCATGAACAGACCTATGCCTCGAAAAAAAAAAAACAGAGTTACTGTCTTTCATTAGTTTTTGCAGCTATTACAGACAATAAATACTAAAGTTTCCTATGCTAACTAAGAGTATGTATGAAGTATGCAACAACAGCACTCTATTTGAAATGACTCATGAGAGACTGAAAAACTATGAGGAACTAAAAATAGCTATGACCTTTACTCCTTTACTCATCCAACCAGATTACTCCAAGCCCTTCAAACTGTACATTGACACCTGTATGGAAGGGTTTGGAGCTGCTCTACACCAAGAAATGATAGAAGAACACAGACCAGTAGAGAAATCAGTACTCTTCATATCTAGACAGATCAAAGATACAGAAAAAAGATATGGAGCCAGTCAGTTGGAATGTTTGGCTCTAGTATGGGCTTTAGAAAAGCTACACTATTACTTAGAAGGCACCACTTTTCAAGTGATCACGGACTTTAATGCTGTAAGAACTCTTATGAACATGAAAACCCCCAGCAGACATACGCTCAGGTGGCAAATTGCTATACAACAATATAGAGGTCAGATGACTATAATGCAGAAAGCTGGAGCTAAAAATTGGAATGCTGATAGTCTAAGTAGGAATGCTTTGCCTAATGACTCTAACAATCCAGCATATGACCCTGAAGATCAAGATATCTTTCATATCCTGAACATCAATCTTTTTGCTTTGAATGCTCCAATAATGGGGATCCACTTATGTGAATTAGATACTGCTTTCTTCAACCTAGTAAGTGACAACTAATCTCCTGAAATCAAGCTGCTGATTACCATTATGGAATGTGTATCCCCAGAAGCAGCTCTGATAAATAGTCTACTTGCTTCATTACTTAAACCCCATAAAGCAGGAAGGTTTACCTTTTGGGAAGGTCTCCTTTACTACAGACACCAACATTCCAGTGTATTAGTACTAAGCAAAAAAGAAAATATACAACATATACTCCAGGAATGCCATGACAACTGTTCATCAGGGCATCTATCCACAGAAAGAACCTTGGAAAAAGTAAGCTTATTGCAAGGTTAATTGGTTTGGTTATAGTTTATTGTTATAAATCAATATGAATAAATTGATTATTAAATATTTTTATAGAGGGGCCACAATTATATTGGGTATCTTTAACACCTCTCTTCAGGGATTTCAGTATGAAAAAACGTAGTCCTGGTTACTTTGGTCTCTTTAGTTTAAAGGATATTTTGCCCAAAGATAATAAGTATATAAAATACATGGTGGAGTGGCAGGGCCTTGTAACCAAGCTGCCACAATAGAGAAAGGATAATAAAACTTACAGGTATATTATTAAATCCTTTGGGTATCCATTTGGGATGTGCACTGATGGGTTAAACCTGTATACTGGGGTTATAAGGTTGTTCAGCAGTTTTAATTGATAAAAAGAGGTTGAGGATGGATATTATTGATCAAACTTAGCCATAAATCACTTACTTATCTCTTATAAGTACTTTATTACCTTGGCACGGTGTCTGGATATAAATATAACTGGGTCTCTGCCCATCAATATCCTCAAAAGAGTTCTTTATTTATAGCTTTTGGAGTCCCAATACTATCCTTCTGAGGGGTACAGGGGATCAAAGGGATGTAAACTAAGGCTAGCAGGGTAACCAGTGGTAGCCTGTAACGTGTTCTTGGTGCTATAGCACGGGTAGCATCTAATTCCTCAGGGTATGTGAATTATTCTACTCTATAATTGATATCAGGACGTGTGAATAACACTAATCTGTCCTATTTATGTATTATTTAATTAATTATACTTAGTAAATGTTCCCAGTAATTTAATAATTATTAAAATAGACATTTCTACGGACATCCTGATTTCAGGTGAGCTCTCATTATGTATTAAATAACTGGAGTAAAGTCATGATATTGATTTTACTCCTTATTTTTGAGTTCCAGTTGATTTACTAAAATAATTACTTAAAAATATAAGTAATGGGAATTCATGTAATATTTTTACATCATTAGTTTTCTTAGTATGTAACAAAGATATTAATTTCTAGAAATTTTCATAAAAATATATTGAAGTATTTTAATATATTTTTAAAAGTTGTCATTGTATTATTTTTGACATTCTTGTTAACTTGAATTATATTTAATAAAAAAATATGTATAAGGGTTATTTAAGTATTTTTATATAATATTATGTACTTTTAGACTATCTACTATCAACAGGAACATTTATTACATATGTAGAATGTTCCCGTGTGGGTTGTAGCATGTTTACAAGGTACCTAAGCCTCTCAGGCTGCCTGTCACTCTGTCAACCCATACTCCCGCGGCTGCGTACTTGTCAGAGGCCTGGGGATGCGTACACAACCTTGACGGAGTGACAGGGCTGTATCTCAGCCCCGCGCTGGTGCATTGGCTGCTGCGGCTGCGTGGGGGAATTGTGACAAAACACATTTCCGCCAGTAACCCCTAAAATATACACAAAACCTCAATTCTGACTGAATTTTAGGTGTGAAACCTATAAGTGAAAATACGTGTGAAATATTTAATTGACCAAAAAGCTCAATAGTGGAGCCGTGGTATTTTGGTCTTTCTTTCCTTAATTATTTAAAAATATAAGGAGTTGGATTTCAAGGGTGGGGTCAGTGAGTGACCCTACCTACTTTTGGGTAGAGAATCCATTTCTGTAATAATATTTATGGTTTTCCTACTCCTTCTTAGGTTAATTATATTATTATTATTTTTATCTTCTTTTTGTTACTTTTGCAGCTTGCTCTGCAATAGTAGCAAGCTGACAGGTATACCCAAGATTATAATCAGTGACAGAGACCCCAAATTCACCTCTGAGTTTTGGAGGAATCTAAATGATATACTGGGTACCACTCAAGAATTTTTTACCGCATACCATCCCCAGACTGATGGATTAGCTGAAAGAATGATACAGACCCTAGAAGATATGCTTAGAAGGTTCTGTAGCTTTGGTCTAGAATACAAAAACTCAGATGTTTATTGCCATGATTGGGTAAGCCTACTCCCAGCTCTAGAGATGGCTTATAACAGCAGTAAACAGTCTACTACCAAAGAAGCTCCTTACATACTAGAAAGAGGATGGATTCCAAAACTCCCTAGGAATAACTTAAACTATAACCTAGCCACTATTCATCCAAAATCTCTTGAGTTTAAGAAGATGATAGATCTGGCAAATAATCATTCTCAAAAATGTGTAGAAGAAGCAATAGAGTACAACAAACAAAGATGGGACAAATCACATAAAGAACCTGACTTTAACATAGGAGATCAGATTTTGATATCCACTACCAACTTCAACAATCTAGCAGCTAACAGAAATCTGAAACCAGCCTTTGTTGGACCATTTGTTATCAAAAAGATGCATGGCAAAAATGCTGTGGAAGTAATCTTGAGTGAAGAATTATCAAGGAAACACCCAGTATTTCCTGTTAGCCTATTCAAACACTTTCAACCAAGAGAAGGTAGCAACCTCCCTCCAGCAATAATCCCAATGGAACCTGACCCTGTGAAAGAAAAGGGGAAATTCAGCAGGATATTTGGAGACAAGAAAGAGAGAGTACAAGGAACAGATGTTAGACTATACTTAGTAAGATACAAAGGAGAATCTGCAGACAAAGATGAATGTTCACCAGAAAATAACATACCTGATGGACCAATACATCTCAGAAACTACAGGGCCAGCAAAAGGAACTGAAAACACACATGAAGTTAATTTTCTCCCAACATCCTCCAGATTTTTTTTTCAGATATGGCCATATCTTGGAGTGGGGGAATGTCAGCTTGCTACTATTGCAGAGCAAGCTGCAAAAGTAACAAAAATAACATAAAAATAATAATAATATAATTAATATAAGAAAGAGTAGGAAAACCATAAATATTATTAAAGAAATGGATTCTCCACCCAAAAGTAGGTAGGGTCAACCACTGACCCCACCCTTGAAATCCAACTCCTTATGTTTTTAAATAATTAAGGAAAGGAAGACCAAAATACCACAGCTCCGCTATTGAGCTTTTTGGTCAATTAAATATTTCACACATATTTTCACTTATAGGTTTCACAACTAAAATTCAGTCAGAATTGAGGTGTTGTGTATATTTTAGGGGTTACTGGCGGAAATGTGTTTTGTCACAATTCCCCCACGCAGCCGCAGCAGCCAATGCACCAGCGCGGGGCTGAGATACAGCCCTGTCACTCCATCAAGGTTGTTTACGCAGCCCCAGGCCTCTGACAAGTACGCAGCCGCGGGAGTATGGGTTGACAGAGTGACAGGCGGCCTGAGAGGCTTAGGTACCGCGTAAACATGCTACAACCCACACGGGAACATTCTACATATGTAATAAATGTTCCTGTTGATAGTAGATAGTCTGAAAGTACATAATATTTTATAAAAATACTTAAATAACCCCTATAAATATTTTTTTATTAAATATAATTCAAAGTACCAAGAATGTCAAAAATAAGAGAATGACAACTTTTAAAAATATATTAAAAGACTTTAATATAATTTTATGAAAATTTCTAGACATCAATATCTTTGTGACATACTAAGAAAACTTATGATGTAAAAATATTACATGAATTCCCATTACTTATATTTTTAAGTAATTATTTTAGTAAATCAACTGGAACTTGAAAATAAGGAGTAAAATCAATATCATGACTTTACTCCAGTTTTTTAATACATAATGAGAACTCACCTGACATCAGGATGTCCAAAGAAATTTCTATTTTAATAATTATTAAATTACTGGGAACATTCACTAAGGATAATTAATTAAATAATACATAAATAGGACAGATTAGTGTTATTCACACGTCCTAATATCAACTATAGAGTAGAATAATTCCCATACCCTGAGGAATTAGATGCTACCCGTGCTATAGCACCAAGAACACGTGACAGGCTACCCCTGGTACCCTGCTAGCCTTAGTGTCCATCCCTTTGAGCCCCTGTACACCTCAGAAGGATAGTATTGGGACTCCAAAAGCTATAAATAAAGAGCTCTTTTGAGGATATTGATGGGCAGTGACCAAGTTATATTTTTTTCCAGAAACCGTGTCAAGGTAATCAAGTACTTATAAGAGATAATTAAGTGATTTATGGCTAAGTCTGATCAATAATATCCATCCTCAACCTCTTTTTATCAATTAAACTGCTGAACAACCTTATAACCCCAATATACAGGTTTAACCCATCAGTGCACTTCCCAAACAGATACCCAAAGGATTTAATAATATACAAGTAAGTTTTATTATCCTTTCTCTGTTGTGGCAGCTTGGTTACAAGGCCCTGCCACTCCACCATGCATTTCATATACATATTATCTTTGGGTAAAATATCCTTTCAGCTAAAGAGCCCAAAGTAACCAGGACTACGTGTTTTCATACTGAAATCCCTGAAGAGAGGTGTTAAAGATCCCCAATATAATTGTGGCCCCTCTATAAAAATATTCAATAATCAATTTATTCATATTGATTTAAAACAATAAACTATAATCAAACCAATTAACCTTGCAATAAGCTTAATTCAAATATTTTACGGATTTTTGCTGCATTTATTGAATAATATATATATTATTTATTCTATCACCTCTGGTAGCTAAAAGATAGCAAGGGTCTTGGCATCCAGGAGGCTCACATGATGAGTTCCTTCCCTTCCTTTTCCTTTCCTTGTCCCAAAATCCAATGATAACATATATATCCTGAGAGCTGGGGTTGAGAGCATGGAATTTATGCCCACACTCTCAACCCTAACCTAAGTGCAAGCGCAATGAAAGCCCAACAACAAATGTAAAAGAAAACCCAGGCCTAGAAACCTACCCTAACCCAAATTCATTCCCTGCCTGCTTACTGTTACTTACAACCAGTTCATCCTTCTCATGATGCAGCCCTCCGCAGCGCCCTACTTGTAGCCCCCTGCTTGTCCATATCTGCCTTGCGCGCCGCGTGATTTCCTGCCCCCCAGGTCAGCCTGCCCTTGTGCATGCCCAGCCCTTGCCTATAGCCCCAATTTACCCGTCCTACCTCCCCAAACTAGCTGCCTGCAAACCTGTTTGGGTCAGCTCCATTCTTGGGTCCGTAATGTCCAAGCGGGCCGCGGCCCGCCACATCCAATCAAGCCCAACCCATGCCCGGTATGCCGTGCCCTGCGGTGCCTACTGCTGAGACCGCACGCATCCAAGTGCTGAACCTGATCTACCAAATGCTGAGCGCGCCAAATGCGGCGCAGTTACTGATCCAAGGCTATATAACAACACCACAACGCTCCTGAACACCATAAGGAGCCACCAAGACTTGGGAGTCTTGCTGTTGAAAGGCAAAAAACCCAACAATTTTCACAGGAACAAGCCTTCCTCATAAATTGTCCTGATCACAAGTTGAACCCACAACAGGGCCAGCCATTTTACCATCATACCTTGCACAACCGCAAACCAATTGAGAGGCAAGGCCTTACCAAAAGGCTATGAAACCGTCTGAAAGACCAGTTCATTTTGCAGTTGTTATGGTGTCACATACCACTGTGTGAAAATATTGCATGCCACTGGAACCAGTTGAGCTGAATCATATTTGGTCTTGATTTTGATCATGTCACCTACTGGGGCAATGAATATTGGGAGGAAATAGCTCAGAGTTGGGTACTGGGTGGAGCAGAGAAGCTTGGTTGAATCATTGAGTGGTTCAAGTAAGTTGATCATCTGCTCAACTTTCTCCCACTCTAATTGATTGATCTTGAATTTTTTGTTTTCCAAATGCTCACAAAGAAGGTTGCATGCATTCTTGAGGTCATGAGCCCTTTTCAACATGAGGTAAGTTGAATTCCATCAGGTCTTGACATCAAGGATCAACATATTGGCAGAGATTGTTGAATTAGTGTGAGAATCTTCACATATTTTCAGGAAAATTTGGATTTGTTCTGTCAGCCTCCTGGATGCCAAGATCCTTGCTATCCTTTAGCTACCAGAGGTGATAGAATAAATAATAAATATATTATTCAATTAATGCAGCAAAAAATATGTAAAATATTTGGATGAAGCTTATTGCAAGGTTGATTGGTTTGGATATGGTTTATTGTTATAAATCAATATAAATAAATTGATTAATAAATATTTTAATAGAGGGGGCACAATTATATTTGGGATCTTTAACAACTATCTTCAGGGAATTCAGTATGAAAACACATAGGCCTGGTTACTTTGGAACCTTTAATTTATATTCTTGAAGGATATATTTCCCAAAGATAATATGTATATAAAATACACAGTGGAGTGGCAGTGCTTTGTAACCAAGCTGCCACAACAGAGAAAGGATAATAAGACTCACTGGTATATTATTAAATCCTTTAGTTACCTGTTTGGGACGTGCACTGATGGGTTAAACCTTTTTACTGGGGTTAAAAGGTTGTTGAGAAGTTTAAATTGATAAAAAGGGTTGGGGATCAATATTATTAATCAGAATAAATCCATAAATCACTTACTTATCTCTTATAAGTATTTTTTAAAATACGTATGCACTTATGCGTGTGCTACGTATGAGTGTGATCCAAATGGGATGCACACGTGGGCCTCTGCGGCCCATTGGACACACACATGCACCATACATGCCTGTGTGGATGTCACAGATTTGGGGAAACTGGCCTATTGGTACACGGGCCCTAACGGGCCCGGTGGGGTATATGGGCAAATACAGCCAGATGGGCTTGTATGGGCATAATTGGGCCCAAGGTTTATTTTGGACATACTTGGCCAGACGGGCTGGCCCGCCAAAGTCTGTTAAACTCACTTTTTGGGTTCGGGGGCGGCCCATTGGGGCTGCCACCCGTGTCTCAGCCCATTTGGGGCTGTCGCCCGTGTCACAGCCCATTTGGGGCTGCCGCCCGTGTTGCAGCCCGCTTGGGGCTGCTGTTTTTGCTTTTGGCCTGTTTATGGGGCCCAACGGCCTGCGCAGGGCCATTGTAAGGGGCAGAGGGACTCAAGAAGAAGTCCCCCTACCCTGGTTGCGGCTGCCGCGCTGGGTGGCAGCCCGCTGTCAGAGCCCCAGAGCTGGGGCAAATGGCCCCAGCTCCTCCCCCTCCCCTTGCTTGCCATTGCAAGGAGGAGGAGGAGGAAGGGCTGGCTGGGTTGAACCAGCCAGAAACTGGTTGCAAGAGGCAACAATTCAGGGTGGGGGGGACTTCATCACCCCCCCACCAAATGTGGTGGCTGGGCCGGTTGCAGCAAGGCAACCAGAAGTGGGGGGGAATTGACCACCCCCCCACCACCAAAAGGGGCGCTCTCCCCCCCCCCTTCACCAAGGGGGAGGAGCAACGGGCTGGAGGGGATTTGACCACCAACCAGCCCACCTACCTTGACAACGCCCTGGGGGTATCAACCTCCAGGGCCCCTGGTAGGGGGATTTGACCGCCCCCTGCAGGGATTTGAAAGAAAGAGGCGGGACGGCATGTCCGCTGGTTACACCCCCCCCATGTGTGTCTGAGACTGGACCCAGGTGTGTTCTGGGTCCCACCTGGCCATTTGTATTGCCAGGGGCTGGTTGCATGAGTCAACCAGCCAGCATGTAAGGTAACAGGGCCGGTTTTAACAGACAACCGGCCAGGGGTTTGAACAGCTAAGGGGCTGGTTCAGCCCCATTAAGGTGGAAACACCAGAAATGACCAGAATAGGCTGGTTGTAAGGATACAGGGACTGATGCCATGTGGGCTGATGTAGCCCAAACCAAGTAACAAGGCCTGTAGAGCCCATAGAGCTCTTTTGGAGCGGAAAATTTGCCTTTTGGCTTGTTGTATCATGGGCTCAAAAGAGGCCAATCTTTTGTACTTGAGGAGCTCTTCTCCCTGCTGTTTTCCATCATCCATTCATCATCCAATTGAATTCATCACTGATATCATCCAACATATTGCCCCATTGTGAGAGCCCATTAGCAATTATTGACACATGGTGTCTGGCATTTCTTTTGCTTTAAATACTGCTCATTTGCCTAAGCTAATTGCTGGCCATAATTTTAACAGTATTTGATTACCTTGGCAGGGTTTATGGATATAAATATAACTGGGTCTCTGGGTATCAATATCCTCAAAAGAGCTCTTTATTTATAGCTTTTTAAATCCCAATATTTTCCTTCTGAGGGGTACAGGGTATCAAAGGGACAGAAACTGAGGCTAGCAGGGTATAAAGTGGCAGCCTGTCATGTGTTATTGGTGCTTGAGCATGGATAGCACCTAATTCCACAGGGTATGTGAATTATTCTACTTTATAATTGATATTTAGATGTGTGAATAACACTAATCTGTCCTTTTTATTTTTTATTTAATTAATTATCCTTAGTAAATGTTCCCAGTAAGTTAATAATTATTTGAATAGACATTCCTATGGATAGTATGATGTCAGGTGAGTTCTCATTATGTATTAAATAATTGGAGTAAAGTCATGATATTCATTTTAATCCTTATTTTCAAATTTCAGTTTATTTAATAAACAAATTACTTAAAAAAATAAGTCATGGGTATTAATTTAATACTTTTACATCATTAGTTTTCTTAGTATTTCAAAAAAATTTTTATGTCTAGAAATTCTCATAACTGTATATTAAAGTATTTTAATATATTTTTAGAAGTAGTCATTGTCTTATTTTCAACATTTTTGGTACTTTGAAGTATATTTAATAAAATAAAAAATACGTATAAAGGTTATTTATGTATTTTTAAATAACTATATTTATTTTTAGACTATCTACTATCCACAGGAACATTTATTACATATTTAGAATGTTCCCGTGTAGGTTGTAGCATGTTTACGCAGTAACTAGGTTTCTCAGGCCACCTGTCACTTTGTCAACCTGTAGTCCCGTGGCTGCGTACTTGTCAGAGGCCTGGGGCTGCGTACACAACTTTGACAGGGTGAAAGTGCTGTAGCTGAGCCACACGCGGGTCTATTGGCTGCCACGGCTGCGTGCGGGAATTGTGACAGAACACATTTCTGTCTGTAACTCCCAAAATATACACAACACCTCAATTCTGACTGAATTTTAGGTGTGAAACCTATACGTGACAATGTGTGTGAAACATTTAATTGGCCAACAAGTACAATAGTGGCGCCGTGGTATTTTGTTCTTTCTTTTCTTAATTATTTAAAATTATAAGGAGTTGGATTTCAAGGGTGGGATCAGTGAGTGACCCTAACTAATTTTAGGTGGAAACTCCATTTTTGCAATAATACTTATGGTTTTCCTACTCATTCTTAGGTTAATTTTAATATTATTATTTTTATGTTATTTCTGTTACTTTTGAAGCTTGCTCTGCAATAGTAGCAAGCTGACATTCCCCCACTCCAAGATACGGCCATATCTGAATAAAATCTGGAGCATTTTGGGAAAAAAATTAATTCAATATGTGTTTCAGTTCCTTTTTCTGGCTCTGTAGTTTCTAAGATGTATTGGTCCATCAGCATATTATTCTCTGGTAACCATTCATCTTTGTCTGCAGATTATTCTTTGTATCTTACTAAGTATAGTCTAACATCTTTTCCTTGCACTCTCTCTTTCTTGTTTCTCAATATCCTGCTCACTTTCCCTTTTTATTTCACAGGGTAAGGTTCTATTGGGATCATTTCTGGAGTGAGGTTGCTACCTTCTCTTGGTTGAAAATGTTTTACTAGGCTAACAGGAAATACTGGGTGTTTTCTTGATAATTCTTCACTCAAGATTACTTCTACAGCGTTTTTGCCATGCATCTTTTTGATAACAAATGGTCCAACAAATGCTGGTTTCATCTTTCTGTTACCAGCTAAATTGTTGAAGTTGGCAGTGGATATCAAGATTTGATCTCTTATTTTAAAGTCAGGTTCTCTGTGTGATTTGTCCCATCTTTGTTTGTTGTATTCTACTGCTTCTTCTACACATTTTTGAGAATGATTATTTGCCAGATCTATCATTTTCTTGAGGTTAAGAGATGTTGGATGAATGTTGGCTAAGTTATTGTTTAAGGTATTCCTAGGGAGTTTTGGAATCCATCCTCTTTCTAGTATGTAAGGGGCTTCTTTGGTAGTAGAATGTTTACTGCTGTTATAAGCCATCTCTAGAGCTGGGAGTAGGCTTACCCAATCATGGCAATAACCATCTGAGTTTTTGTATTCTAGACAAAAGCTACAGAACCTTCTTAACATATCTTCTAGGGTCTGTATCATTCTTTCAGCTAATCCATCAGTTTGGGGATGGTATGCTGTAGAAAATGCTAAAGTAGTACCCAGTATATCATGTAGTTTCCTCCAAAACTCAGAGGTAAATTTGGGGTCTCTGTCACTGATTATAATCTTGGGTATACCAACATCAGCTATGATCTTATTCCAAAATAGTAGAGCTACATCCATAGCACCATCTTTGTTGTGGTTAGGTAAGATTTTTGCCTTCTTAGAGTATCAGTCAACCATAACCAGGACAGAGTTATATGAATCAGTACCTCCAAGGGGGAGGCCGGTGACAAAATCCATATTAATGATTTCCCATCTGGTTGTAGGTTCAGAGATTTCCTGTAAGAGTCCAAACCTTTTGCCAGTAGCTTTATTAGATTTTTGGCAGGTTTCACAGCTAGTAACATATTTAATAGTGATTTCTTTCCAGTCTATCCACCAAGCAGTTTGTTTTACTTTCTCCAAGGTTCTTTCAGCGGATAGATTCCCTGATGAACAGTTGTCATGGCATTCCTGGAGTATGTGTTGTATATTTTCTTTGTTGCTTAGTACTAATACACTGGAATGTTGGTGTCTGTAGTAAAGGAGACCATCCCAAAAGGTAAACCTTCCTGCTTTATAGGGTTTAAGTAATGAAGCAGGTAAAATATTTATCAGAGCTGCTTCTGGGGATTCACATTCCATAATGGTAATCAGCAGCTTGATGTTAGAGAAGTAGTTGTCCCTCACTAGATTGAAGAAAGCAGTATACAATTCACATAAGTGGATCCCCATGATTGGAGCATCTAATGCAAAAAGATTGATGTTCAAGATAGGAAAGACATCTTGATCCTCAGGGTCATATGCTGGATTGCTAGAGTCATTAGGCAGAGAATTCCTACTTTGAATATCAGCATTCTGGTGCTTAGCTCCAGCTTTATGCACTATAGTCATCTGGCCTCTATACTGTTGTATAGCAATTTGCCACCTCGGCATATGTCTGCTGGGGGTCTTCATGTTCATAAGAGTTTTTACAGCATTACAGTCCCTGATCACTTGGAAAGTGGTGCCTTCTAAGTAATAGTGTAGTTTTTCTAAAGCCCATACTAGAGACAAGCATTCCATCTGACTGGCTCCATATCTCCTTTCTGAATCTTTGATCTGTCTAGATATGAAGAGTACTGGTTTCTCCACTGGTTTGTCTTCTTATATTCTTTCTTGGTGTAGAGCAGCTCATAACCCTTCCATAAAGGTGTCAATGTAAAGCTTAAAGGGTTTGGATTAATCTGGTTGAATGAGTAGAGGAGTAGATTTCATAGCTATTTTTAGTTCCTCATAGTTTTTCAATCTCTCATGTGTCATTTCAAAGAGAATGTTATTGTTGCATAGTTCATACAGACTTTTAGTTAGCATAGAAAACTTTGGTATTTATTGTCTGTAGTAACTGCAAATCTAATGAAAGACGGTAACTCTGTTTTATTTTGAGGCATGGTTATGTTCATGACAGAAGCTATCTTATTTTGATCAGAAGCTAGAGTTAGACAAGAGACTATATGCCCTAGAGCTTTCAATTCTCCATGTCCAAAGTTGCATTTCTTCATGGATACTTTTAATCCTGCTTTGAAGATAGTTTGGAGTACTAATCTTATTTGGTTTATATGATTATCCCAATCATCAGAATATATGATAACATCATCTATATATACCATCATCCACCCTTGTCTGATGTAAGTACCTAGAACTGTATCCATTGTTCTCTGGAAGTGTGATGGGACATTCTTTATACCAAAGGGCATCCTAAGATATTCATATATTCCCAAATGGCAGATTATTCTAATGAACTTTCTACTTTCAGGGCTAATAGGTATCTGGTGGAAACCTTTAAGCATATCCATAGTAGTGATATATTTGGCTTTGGACAAGTTATGTAGAGCATGATCAATCCGGGGTATAGGATAATAATCTGCCTGAGTATAATTACTAAGCATTCTGAAGTCTCCTACCATTCTTGACTTGTCATTATGCCAAGCTATGATTACAGGTGTGGTCACATCTACCTGCTCATTGTGCCCTACTTTCCTTAATAATTGTAAGTTTATCAGTTATTGGATACGTTCCTCAAGAGCTATTCTAGACTTAGGACTAGAGGGATAAGCTGGTCTTCTTAGGTTTGGAGGGTAAGGAGGCTTAATAGTCAATGTTAATACCATTTCATGTCCTTTGATATCACCAATGGGGTGATCTTTAGTACAAAAAGCATTTTGGTTCTCAAATCAGACTGTCAATATATCTTTCTTCTGTTCCTCAGAAAGTTTCATATTTAGAGCTGCTTGAGAGAAGTATTCTTGATTAAATTCTTCTAAATGCTTTTGGTAAGTGGAAGAGGGGAAGTTAGATTGGATGGTGCATATCTTAAATTTCTTTTCCCAAATACCACCCACTGTAAAGTATCTCCCTTTACTCTGGAACACATCTATACCACATAGACATAAAGCACAATTAACTATTATCAGGTAGTCACATAATCTGTTGAGCAATACCACAAATTCCACTTGTATTCTCAAAGATACTTTAGTATGGGGTAATATTATAGGAGCAGTACATACCCCAATAGCATTCATGGTAGAGTTGCAAGAGCTAAAATTGTCTTTTGGGATGGGCAGAAGGTGTTCTTTCAAATTGGGATCCAATTTGTTTATGAATTCAATACAGACACATGAGCAGAAAGCTCCACTATCCAGTAATAAACTTATAGGTCTGTCTTTATAAAATCCTGTTGCATAGCAAGTCTGACCAGTAGTATAACTCTTACCACTCATAGGTTTATCTGTTAGTGGTTTAAAATCCGTGATATGTCTAGGAATTATTGTAGGGTCCCATTGTTGGGGCAAACTAGAATCACCATGGATGTTATTGATTTCTATAGAAGTGCCTATATCTTCTTCTATTACATTGACAGGGTTGGTCAAGATCAATTCACATTCAGAAAGGGATCCTTCAGTATCAGCTATATCTTCATAGTTCTGATTCCCTTCATCCTCCTGTTCTCCTTCCAAGACTGCTATCTTTCTTTTTGGTAATGGGCAGTCTTGTCTCATATTCCCTGTCTTGTTACAATTCCAACAAGTTCCAGGCATTCTCTCTTTATCCCTGTTCTCATTAGGTTTCTTATTATCAGAGGTATTTATCAGAGGGGGTTTTTCTCTGGTTTTGTTAATTTTGAAGTTCTCTTTAGGTCTAGAAGGAAATTTATTGTCTAACTCATTCATGTCTATGACTTCTTCCAACAAATTGATTAGAGTTGGTAACTCAGCAACCATACTCATCCTGCATCTTATACTATGGTTAAGATTTCCAGGACACAAGTTGAGGAGTCTTTCATTTACTTCCTCTTTATCAGCATCTGGATAGAACTTTGATCAAGAGCGGACTGGATAACTGCAAAAATAAAAAGAGCGCAGAGGGAGAAAAATGGAGATAGATTAACACAAAGGCATGGGGTTGGATTGATGATGCCAAAGATATAATGAAAATGGAATATCAGAACATGTACATTCACCATCCAGCCATATGGAAATAGTTACCAGATCAAAGTGGTGGTCAGTGAGTCAATCCCATTCAAATATGAATGACTTAATATTGGGATATTAAAATACCTTGTGATCAATTGGGCTTGTGGATATAATTTATTGATAGAAGGGAGATGGTCAATGGATAGAAGAGGGGTGGTTGATGGATGGTTAATGGAGTAGATGAGTCGTGAGGGGGTTTGGGATAGAAAGAAGGGTGGAAAATGAAAGGAGGATGGGGGGATTATATGGGAATACCATCAAAACAATTCCCAAAGGCCATTTGGGCGTTGGACCTTGGGTATATACCCAATACCTATGGGTATTGGGTTGGGCCATCAAAATTTGATACCTGACCAATGGGTATACCCCCAGTTTGGGCGTTGGAACTGCTTTCTGGGGTTGGGTATGCCTTGGGGTCCAGACCTAGTGGGAAGACACATCCTCCAAACTGGTAAACATCCTTTGTCCCATTGTCCCCATTAATCCCAGATGGGGGGCTACTTAAATACTGGAATGTGATCAATGCCTGCATTCATACAATCAACTCCTGATCATTGATCAGATCATCTTCCAGACTAGAACTCTAGTCCATTGTAAGCTACACTCCCATATGGCCACTTGAGACAACAACAACACCCAACCTCCCTCCCTATTGGTGTCTGCCAGTAGGCCGCAAGGAGACAATCAACCTGGATGATGCCTGGGGTGGTCAGTTGATGCTTGGAAACTGATCTCTGGAGGTCACTTCTACATAAATACTTTCTCCCATGACAAGTCATCTTGTACATACATTTTTGGTATGATAGGGATCAAAAAGAGCAACAAAAACAAGAAGATGATGTGAAATGATTACACCCTTTCCCCTTTTTTTCAAAAAAAAAAAGGAAAACCCAAAAATTAATTAGAATCTAAAAAATAAAAAATAAAAGAGGCCTCTTGAGGGGAGAAGAATGAAATTCAAGTGTATTTTTTTGGGGAGAGGAAAAATTGGTGATTTTTTCTCCCTATTAAACTGATAATATTGCATTCAGACTTAACTTAAATGCCAGGTAACTTGAGGGGGGTGGGGTTGGGACATTAAGATAAGGTAAATGAAAAGTTGAAGATTATTTTGTGTTTGAAAAACCTTAATTTCAAAATTAGCCTCACAATCAGCATTTGAGAGTAAAAAAGAAAATCATCATCCACACAATCCACAAAATCACTGAACTTCTAAAAACAACCTGATTACAATAATCCCCCCTTGAATTTAAAATCAGTCAGGCAAAAATTTCAGGCCTGGACTCCAAAAAATCCTTTGAATCTGCCCCCATGGTCTGGGTTTGCTGAGTTTTGGGATAAGATCACTGATCAGTCATCAGATTTTCAATCTTTGATTGATCAAATAATTGATCTCAACAAAAGTTTTGTGATTTTTGGTGTTTGTCTCTCTCAATTTCTTTTCTTTTTCTTTTGTATTTGGGTATTAAGTTTTTTTTTTTTTTTTTTTTTTTTTTTTTTTTTTTTTTTTTTTTTTTTTTTTTTTTTTTTTTTTTTTTTTTTTTTTTTTTTTTTTTTTTTTTTTTTTTTTTTTTTTTTTTTTTTTTTTTTTAGCTGTTGGTTTGATATGAATGATGAAACAACTCATATTTAAAGACTACCATATTTTATTTTATGGATGATGGCTTCTCAGTTCCACAAAATCTTTGCTGCTGATCAACCTTAGATCCAAGATCTAGGCTTTGAATATTTTTGGTTGGCTGCTCACAAAAAGTTGAATCTATTGTTTCATCTGAATCCCTCTCATGCTCCCACAGCTTGCCATTGGTTCTCCTGATATATTCAGACTCCATTGGGATTCCTACCCTCTCAATCATGGAGCATGTTATTGTGATGGGGTTCCATACCGTAACAAGTGCCTATTGAGATCTAAGGTTTACAGGATTGAACCAATAAGCTATGGTTAAGTTTTTTTTGGATTTTGTACACTTCCGTTCACAATATAATTAGGCAAAAGGACTGACTATGAGCACAAAAAATTTAAAAATCATCTCTGGAATATCAAATATGTGGACTTGAAAAAAACTCCCCAAATTCCAAATGTATCAGATTGCAAGCAGGTTTTGGTACCTTAGGAAAATCACTGGTAACAATTTGATTGAATGCTAGCAGTGGATCTTGCAGGAGGGTACTCATATAGAAAGAGACTTGCAGAGAGAGGTGACTAGACAGAAAGCTGGAAAAAATCAATGATTTTCTCCTTGCAAATGAGAGAGTATACATACAGTTTAACCAAAAAGTTTCCTGGAGATAGATAACCAATAATGCCTGCATAGGCGCATAAGGCTATAAATACCACGTGTTCTGATTCTGAAACTCACTCAGGTCCAGTCATCCTAGTGGAGTTGGAGCGGCTCATTCAATCTTGAGTAGTCCTGGAGATGAAAAGAGCCAAAAAACTGCAGTAAGATTAAAGCTTGTCACAAAAACAAAAAAAAGACTGAATTTGATCGAAGCCATTTTGTTTTCCCTTGAACCAGTATTTTATCAAATTTGGAAGCAATCTAAAAAAAAATTTGATTTGCCGTGGCTTCTTTTTGTTTTAGTTCACTGTGAGAGTTTTTCATCAAATCTGAGCTGAAAACTTGAACTGATAAAAGATCATGAGAAGAAATCTGCACCTTGAGAGTAAATTGGCCAAATTTTATCTGCTGCATTTTTATGTACTTGAGCTTGGTCAGGGTATCATTTTTTTTACATTTAATCCATTTGTGCCATTGTTTTATTTTCTTCCTGATTTTATGCTCATCTTCTCTTCCACTTTTCAGGCAGAAGTATCTGATTATTTTTGATTTATTTATTTTTTCAACCTCTGATCAAACTTATTCCCACCATCCAATTGAATCCAACTTGAAACAATGTATTTAATGATTGGAATTCATGATTCTTCAAACAATTACAAAGAAAATGATGATCTGGTGAATGTTGCCTTGATTTCATCCATTTTGATTCAATAAACCCATTTTATCTCCCCTGAAATCATGTAGCCCAACAGTGATAATACCAAAAATGATTCAAAGCAGATATTGCCAAGTTTGATCAGAAGAATACCTCAAGTTATGATGAATATAGGTGGTTTTTCCTCAAATAATCAGATCCAATTCTGATGGAATTTTTCTCTCTCATCCCTCTCTCCATGATATGAGATATTTTTCAGTCATATTTCAAATTTTCCTTCCAAGCTTAGTAAGTTGTACATTTTTTTGGCCACTAATGTCTAAATATTTATATTAATACACTATGATGAATGGAATGAAACTCAATTGTGTGAAGACATATGATAAGCCTTATATTTTGAAATGAAAGTTTTTTTTTTGATTACCCATCATAGGAGCGTTTTTAAAAAGGAAATACATAAATGAAATATAGAAGTAGGACAGAGATTGATAAGATCTCACAGCAGGATAGAGATTGATCATATATTGAGAAGGACCTAGATTAATCCAATATTTAAGAAATAAAGGAAGATATATATTTATCAGATCTAAAAGATCAATAAATTAAATCAGATTTCAATGAAAAAGGAGTTTGATAAGATCTTGAGAAAGAGGTCAGTCAAATAATATCTTGAATGAGAATAAATATCAGAAATTTGGGAATAAGGGAGATCTATTGTGTATGGAAGAAGAGAATTGATTGGTTAAATTTCAAAGGAGAAAAGTGATTTCAAAACTCAAGGAGTAAAGGATATAATTCAGACTCAAATTATATTATTTTTCCTCAGCCATCTTTCTAATTTACCAGAAATCTTACGGCCATGATCAATGAAAAATTATCGGAAGGGTTTAGGTGTTGTTAGTTTGACCAGTAGGAAGGGGAAAATATTGAAGTGGATTGTATTTCCTGATGGAGTATTTTCACCTTGCAAAATTATCAGATAGAAAAAAAAAATAAATTTTGAATTTTAAATGTTCAAATACAGGCAGAAATATAAGGTGATGTTATTCACCAGCCCACAACTTGGAAAATCAAATTCTTATAGAATAAATAATTTTAACTGGGGTTTGAAAGAATAAATCTTACAGAGACTAATCATTAACCTATGGCATGGGAAATGCACCAAAAAATGTTTTTTTTTTCAAAAAAAAAAAAAACTTTGGAGAAATCATTAATTCTGACATTCATTACTTGAGTGATTCTTAAATTTGAATCTGTTAAGTTTTGCTGTAAATTGTTTTTGGTGTTGAAAATTTAGAGGGAAAAAGTTTTAGGATAAAGTGAAAAGAAAAAAAGTTAGATGGGATGGATTGAGAGGAATTCATCCAATTTGAGGTTGGAAAAAAAATTTCAGATGATGCTTTATCAAAGTTCCAAAGGAATAAAGAGTTGAAAGCTTTGAATTACCTGAACCAACAGATCTGAAGAGAAAAGATTTCAAAAAAATTATAACAGTAGAGTGATGAAAGCAAAGAAAGAATAAGGAATAGGTTCCTCACTCTGAGGGACAACAGATGAGAAGAGTTTGGATGACAAAAGACAGGGGATGAAAGCAAAAAAGGACAGTCTAAGAGCATGGAGACACATGAGAAATTGGTTTTGAATGGTTAGAGGTGGAGGCAATCTCACAGATGAACAAATAGAGAAGGAAATCACAGGTTGATTGTTGGTTGATTTAGTAGGGTGAATGTTGACCAGATGACAATGAAGTTTAGGAAAGCGGAGCAGGTTGAGAAGAGCGGAGCAAGAAGAGTGGAGTGTGAATCATGAGCCAAGGTAAGAGGAATGAAGCGGAGTTGATGATGAAGCGGATGGAGTTGATGATGGAGCGGATGATGGAGCGGAAGAATGAACAGAATGAGCGGAGTAAATCATGAAATGGGGATGGAGGAATGGAATTGGAGGGAGCGGAATGAGTCAAAGAGAAAGTATGTGGAGATAGAGGACTTGTGATAGGAGCTGCGACAGATTTGTGATACTGGGACGTCGCGCGGATGACAAGTTAATTGAGGGATTTCCTTCCAACAAGGAAGACAGCCAGAAAACATGTCAAAAACTCAGAAAAAAAAACAGTGCCACAAATGGATTCAAACCCCCCTCCCCCCCCAAAAAAATGATGCAACATCAAAGCTTAATAAAAACAAAAAATATGAAATATAAATTTTCCTTGAATTAATATTATATTATTTAAATTTGATTGATATTATTTAAAAGTGATTTATTCAGATTTGCATGAGTAATCTTTATTGATGCAAATTTGCCTCAATTCCCTTTATAAGACTCTGTTCAGGATTTGCTCAATTATATTCACCCAAATACTCAAGGATTATCCAAAATTTTATCTTTTTATACATCTTTCAATTCTTTTAAATCTCAAAATTTTTGAATCTCAACACATTGAACTCCCAAAAAATAAAAATATCAAGGTCAAATACTCAACTATTCAGCCTTCCTTACATGGAACAAACTCTCATTTAGCACATATTATTCCATGAAATTTCCTCAAACGTTTGTTTAAAAGTTTAGAACTCTTTGGAATTCTCATTGAATCATTATTCTTTATTGAAAGACTCACAATTCAATATTTCCCACAATGAAGATCAAAGATAAAAATGCCTTGAAAAATATCTTTTGATATCAATCTTGCGTGAATTACTGAGAAAAAAAACCTGATAGATAATTGGTTTTGCCTTAGGATGTGTTCTGCAACTGTGGGCATGTATTTTTATGTCTATGTGCCTGCAAAAGAGGCCCAAAACAATTTTTCCCAAAAAATATACAGGGTTTACCCTGTGTGTATTTCAGGCCACAGCGGAATTGTGGGCCTCAATTTACAGTGTCCATAGTGATGCACACTTACACATACCCTATTTCATATGGCCCTGTATCTCACATCTGGGAAATACAGGCTGTAACTTTGTTTTGGAGAGGCAGCACAAGTTACACCCCAGTTTCCAAACGGAGCCTTATTAATTTTTGATTGTTTCTGACTTGGAAGGAAAGAGTTCCAATAAAATTTAATAAATCCAGGATTGATCTATTCAACAAATTTCAATAAAAAAAAGGGGAAAGAAGAATGGGAATAGCATGAATTCAGTCAGGACAAGGAAAAGATTGATTGATGAATTGATGAATAAAGTCCCAATCTGAGGAATTTTTACCCAATTGAAGAAGGGTTTAAAACCTTTATTTCATTGAATGAATTTTCGAAATCATCCTTTAAATTCAATTGGGTTTGAAACTTATTTCTTTCCTGAAAAAATGTGTGAAAGGGCTAGGAATGATGGTTAAACTTCATTTATTGAGGAATTTGAATTCCCCTGTAATCTTGCTACTGTTTC
>CM062628.1:39575136-39805136 GCA_025617555.3 Puccinia polysora
AATCCAATGAAATGAAACATATAGGTCTGGAATATGTGTCTGATATGATTTGACCCATATCTAATTTAGAAAGCCATTTTGAGGAGGGAATCTTTTAATTGATGTCTTCAACATCAAGTATTTGTTTAATCTTTTCAACCTCCTTTGCACCAGAAAGCATCTTAATGTAGCATGCTTTATGTTTCTGTAATTTTTCAATCATCAAGATGTTGTTTTGTTTCCAAAATCTGGGTTTATACAAGTCCATGCTGTTACAAACATCTCTTTGATAGGGAAAATGTTATTTTCCATATACTCAAGTACATCCTCATAGTCTTTCAAGAAACACTATACAAGTCAAAAGGTCAGAACCCAAAAAAGGAAGAATAAGAAGCAGTGATTTGGACCTACTCTGAGTTCCCCATAATTGAACTCTGCCTTCTCCTTGGTCTTTGAGGCCCCATACTTTTCCCACAGATTCATAAATCTTTTCCATCCTTCAACATCATTAACAAAGCATGCTTTACAGTTAGCTTGTATGTTTTTAGAAAATTGCCAAGTGCAACATTTTCTTGATGACTCATGGAACCTAGATTCAATAGCTGGAATCAGAGCTTTTTAATGGTCCGTCACAAAGACTTTTGGAAGTCTCTCAGGATCATAAGCAAACTCCTTTGATGCATTTACAGACCAACTGTAGAACTCAAACATTTCTTTTGTTATAAAAACCAGAGCTTTTGTGAAAGTTTTCCAATTGGATGTCATTCCTAAAACATTCAATAGTGGGGTTTTGTACTTATTTTTCTTATAAGTACAATACAACATAGCAATATGATGGAATTGTTTTGAAAGCTTTACTGCCTCAGGATGTGCTAAGTACAAGGCCTTCAAGTGACTGTCTCCACTGAAATTTGACTGGTGAATCCAACTTGTTTCTTCAAGCTGTTCATGGAGTACCTCCATAACACTTTTACCCTTTAGTCCTGCAAGAGTTACCTTCTGCTTAGTGTTATAGATTGTTTGCTCATCAACATAATCCCTCCCATCAATCTTGCTCAATTTCCTCTTAAAGTTGTAAATTATTGAGCCCATCTTTCATTCCTTCCTTAATTAGATCCAAGACTTTCCCAGAGATTCTCCTCAGTTGAGGATGCACAGAGGGATTTTGAGATGCTTGATGGTTACGTTGGGTTTCTTGATAGGAGATTTGCCAAAAGGGTTCTGCCTTTGTGCAACTTGCATGGATTAAAAACTTGCACCCAAACTTCCTTGTGTGATTTTGTCTAGACTGTTTCCAAAGACATTATTCCTCTCTTGCAGGTCACCCTGGCCAACAGAAGACTCTCAAACTAATCAAGAGATCATTCTCCTGGAATGGAATGTCAAAAGATGTCAAGAACTATGTTTCAGCCTGCTACCTTTGCAACAGGAATAAGGCAAGGCACTAAAAGAAACTAGGACTTCTCAAACCGCTTCCAATCCCCAATTGCCCTTGGAATTCACTCTCTATGGACTTCATTTCTCAACTCCCTCTCTCCAATGGATTTGATTCTATCCTTGTTGTTGTGGACCACTTCCCTAATATGGCCCTTTTCCTTAAAACAACCTGTAAACTGACTGCAGTAGAGCTTTCTAACCTTTTGATCAGTCATGTCTTCTCTAAACTTGGCCTACCTGCTGAAATCATAAGTGACCAAGGCTCCTTATTCATCTCTCCTTTCTGGAAAGCACTTTGTGAAAAATTACACATCCAAAGGAATCTCTCCACAGCTTACCAACCGGAAACAGATGGTCAAAATGAAAGAGTAAATCAAGTACTAGAGCAATATCTTCAAATGTACATCAGATATCACCAGGACAACTGGGATACTTGGCTCCCCTTGGAAGAATTCTCCTACAACAACAGTGTTCACTCTTTTACCCAGCAATCACCCTTCTTCACCCTTTATGGAAGGAACCCCAGCTTTGACTTCCTGCATGTGTTGGATGACCAACCTGCTAGTCACTACTTGTATCAGATTCAGAAGAACCAGGTTCACCTAAAGAAAGAATTAAAAGAGTCTATGGATAAGTATAAGTACTATGCTGACCTTAATAGGAAAGATATCCCAAAATGTATTAGCCCTGGGAATAAAGTTTGGTTATCTGCAAAGGATATCAATACTACAAGACCTTCCAAGAAGCTCTCTGAGCTTTGGTTAGGTCCTTTCCTCATTACTGAAAAAACAGGGTCTCACGCTTTCAAACTCCAACTACCTGATCAATGGTCCTCCATCCACCCTGTTTTCCACGCTTCACTCCTCCAACCCTACTCCCCGGAAAAAAGCTCTCCTAACCATCAACCACCCCCAGAACAAGTGGAAATTGATGGCCAAGAAGAATGGGAAGTGTCTCAAATCCAGGACTCCAAGATCAGGCATGGCAAAATCTTCTACTTAGTCAAATGGAAAGGTTTTTTCAAAGAATCTGAAAGAACCTCATGGGAATCAGTGTCCAACCTCACCAACTGTTCAGCCCTACTCCAAAATTTCCACTCCCTTTACCCTTCCAAACCCAGAACCTCATAAAAATCATCCACTTCATTCCAAATCAAATTCCCTTCTTCTCCACAAGTCTCAAATTTACTCCATCTCTCTCAAAATAACAAATAAATTAAGCCTATCTCTATTCCATCAATCCAAATCAAAAAAAAAAAATCCATCTACCACTCTTTCTCAATCTTATCAATCAAATCAGTAATCTTAGCTACCCAAACACTAGCCAACTTTATCTTCCTACTTTTACATTCTTCTCTATCCTTGGCAGTAGCCCCCAACTCATAAGTCACCCCAGAAAAAGATAAAAAGTCTTCCAGCTCTGCCAATACTTCCTTCTTTGCCTCCTTTTTTTCCTTCTTCTTCTCCACTTCTTCACCACTATTCAAACTCCATCCAAAAATGGAATTGCTTCTGGAATCTTTGGAAAACCTTCAAAGATTCCTTTAAATCTCCTTCAATCCTCCAACTGGATCATCTTGAATAGAGCCCATTGGCCCAACCACCTTCCCTCCAGAGCAAGCATAGAAACCAATATCCCCCTGGGTGACCTTTCTATATCCACCTATGGCTCAATTCTCAGCCAGCAACCTTCCAACAAACTCCCAAACAGACTGAGGTCCAGGTGAATCACCTTCCAACTCTATCCCCTCTCTAGCTTTTCCTTTATCCTTCTCCACTCCTTCTTCTTCTTCTTCCTCTTCTAATTCCTCTTATTCCTCTTCCTCTTCTTCCTCTTCCTCTTCATTCTCCTCATCATCATTGGGCTCTCCAGGAGCATCTTCATCTTCATCCTCCTCTCTCCCCACTGCAACATCCTCTTTGACTTTGACAGGTTTGACTTTGACTTTAATGGGTTCAAATTTGGCTTTGACAGGGGGGGAGACGGCTTTGACAGGCCATTTCCTGGTAATCCAAACAACCTTTGAACTTTGATGTCCTTCCAACTATTTGAAGCCTCTTTGAACCCCTCTCTGCTACTTTTACTGTGCTTTTACCAGATCACCACGGCTTTTACAGTCCTCCAACAAGGTTCAATTGCTTTTACCAAGCCGTGTCAAACTTTGACCGATTTGATTTGACCCTTTCAAACTTTGAGCTGCTTGCTTTGACCGGTACAACAATAGCTTGCCTTGCTTCAACCACTTTGACGGTAGTTCAACTGACTTCAACCGGTCCAATTGGGCTTTGACAAGGGTTTGACTGTCCTTCTCTGGCCTTGGTGTTCTTGAGAAAACTAATTGATGACAAGAAGGGGGTCCCCCAAAAAATTTTTATTGCCTTCAAACCTGTTCCCTCATTCTTTGACGTACCGTCCAAGGCCAACTGGCCCTTCCTCCTCAATTCCAACCTACGTTTCTCTAGTGGCTTCATCTTGTCTCTCAGGGCCTCCACTGGAACCAGAAAAATGACAACTGGGATTCAGGACAGGTCCATCAAAAATCAGATTTTCAAACACTCACCCTCCAACTCCCCTACTCTACTCTCCACTCCTAGGGAGACGCTTGAGTTTTTGGGTGCTTCTTTCACTTTGAATTGAGGACAACTCTCATCCCTCACCCAAACAACTGGGCCAAGTACCTTCCTTCTGGCTTCATGGGCTCCAGAACATGGTCTTTTGTATCTTTGAAAATACTCACACTTCCCAGACTTGGGAGTGATGCTGGTGATGCAAATCTTGTTAGTTTCTACACACCTGGAACAGGGAGGGAAGTAATGGTTGACAGGGTGGTAGCCATTAGTAACCTCCATAATGAATGAGGGGGTCAATGATCTGTTGTAGGATGAAAGTGATGGAAAGCTGTCTGGGAGAGATGGTGGTGGATATGGTGAGGGAAAAGAAAGTTCACTCATGGTGAAAATCTCAATCTACTCTCACCTCTTCTTATGGGTATCAGGAGCTACCCCTTCCTCTTCTGGGGGGGGCGTACTGTCATAACCACAATCTGCTGAGTCTCCTTAGTCACACCCAATCCTCAGTCAACCTCAATCCTCAGTATAATCTACCTTCTACCCCTGAAGTCTCCTCCTGCATGCCCTGCAATCCTCAGTCAATCTCCCAGGCATACTCCCCACCTCTCTATGGCTTGGTAAATCCCCATCTCTCCTTCAACTCTATCTGGTATGTGAAGTACATACTATAAACCCATAGTACATACTCCTCTGGACAACCCATACTCTAGTTCAGTACATGACCCTCCTGGACAGGCCATTACCCAATCAGTCAAATCACTGCTTCAAGCCCAATTGATAAATATGTAATACCATGGGGAAGTTCAGACCCAGCACCAGTCATCCCTCCTCCAGGCCTCTCAGTTCTCACATATACTGGCCTCTCTTCTATCCCTGGAATAATTACCCTCAATGAATTAGTATAATACTTCTTATTGGTTAGTCCCTCATCCAATAGGTGTCATCTCAGCACAATAAAGCCAATCAGCCTATCTTACTCATCTCACCTACCCCTCTGGTGTTACTCTTACAGGATTCCCTTATCAACATCCTTCAGATCCTTACTCCTGGATTCATCTCCTTATCATTGTCCTTACTCTACGTCTCATCTTCCTATGCAATCAATCTCCTTGTCTCTATCCTGAGTTCTGTGAGAAGTAGTGCCCGTGCCTTCAGCCCCTTGCACACCACGGGAAGTTGTGACAGGCAGTTGAATACTAACAAAAGTTTGGTCAGCTTTTTGCATTTTTGACTTGCTGCTGGGAAGTTTTATGGGGTTGAGAAAGATGGTGATGTGATGTGGGGTAATAAGATGATGATGGTATTTGTGTGAAGATGGAGATGTGAAGCAATGTAGATGAGATTTTTGATGTGATGCAGATGGGATTAGTAAGGATTTGCTGATGTGGATGGGTGTTTTGGATGTGATGAATGGTGGATGGATGATGATGCATGAATTGCAGGTTTAATGGCGGTGTGGTGGTTATTTATAGACAAAGAGGCAAGTAGGCTCAACACTGGACATTTGCCTTGGAGTGGCTCAGCTTTGGTTGGATGTCTGCAGTACAATAGACCCGGAGAAGCGCATTGGCAGACTGTCTATTCCAGAGTACATTAGGTGAGGGCTTGTCAGTGGTGTGATGTGCCTTTTTTGCCGGAAATATGAAAATTATGGACCAGAGTTTTTGCCTTTTGTGGACATTGCATGGTCAAACACAACTTTCCCTCCTCAGAAATGGGTTTACTAATGCAGAAGCAAGTGATCAAAGCTAAGTAGTACGGATTAGGCCAATTATGGGATATGCATGGGGATTGCGGAGCGCTGTGCGGAAATGAATACTCAAGTTGAGGAGGCGGAATGCGGGTTTTTGGGGATCTGTAGTTATGCCGCATGTGGGATTGGGAGTGATCTGCTAGGGAAGATCAACAAGGATCTGTTGTTAGTTATGCATTGGCGCAAATCAACTGTTAGGGGGAATTGGCAAAAGGATCATAGAATCTACTGCAGATCATTGGATTGGGTAACAATTGGACTATTAGTGAGGAGGATCAGTGCGGATTGCACAGAGGTGGCCGAAAAAGCAGTCTTTCTTTAGAACTTTACGTTCCTTTGTTATTTTTTGTATATATAAAGAAGCTTTTCTTTTGTTGTATGAAGGAGGGGGAGGAGTTCTATTATCATTGGAGGAGGGGAGAGGAGTTTATCCTCATAGGAGTTTATCATCATTGGAGTTTACCATTATCACAGATTTTTGCAGTGAATTATAGCTTGATTCTTTTTCTTCTGTTACATTGGAGTGTAATAACCAGCAAGAGTTCTTGGATGTCATATTTAGGGAAATATTTCAAGTGCGGAGCTTTTTGGGGAGTCCAAATTGTTTGTTTAATATTACTTCATGGTGAGTAAGCTTTAGTGGTTTCCAGCTAGGGTGCCAAAGAAAATTTCAATTAGGAATTGCAGAGGTACAGGAGTGTGACTCAAGGGCTAGTGGGATCTGCAGAACTTGGAGCGGGATTGTTGCGGAGAATATTATATTGTTTCAGGGAATTTACCAAACACACAATCTCTTTCCAAAGCTGATTTGATGTTTGAAATCCGCCATTTTCATGAAACCTGCCATTTTGAAATACACCAGTTAGGGGGTATGTGTTTTTCAGAAAACCACCATCAAAAAGGGCGGGCTTGGTAAAGAAAAATAGGGTTTATCAGAGTTAGCAAACCCGCCATTAGAAACCCGCAATTTTTTTTGACCAAACCCGCCATGTTTAATGGAAGGTTTCTGAAATACACATACCCCCTAACTGGTGTATTTCAAAATGGCGGGTTTCATAAAAATGGCAGATTTCAAACATCAAACCCCCCCCATTAAACCCAAAATATATGCATCATCATCCATCCACCATCCATCACATCTAAAACACCCATCCACATCAGTAAATCCATACCAATCCCATCTCCATTGCTTCAGGCACATCTCATCTCCATTGCTTCACATCTCCATCCCTTCACATCTGTATTGATTCACATCTCCATTGCTTCACATCTCTATTGCTTCAAATCTCCATCTTCACACAAAACCCATCATCATCTCATCACCCCACATCAAATCACCATCTTTCTCAACATTTCCAATCAAAATTCCTGCCAGCAAGTTGAAAATGCAAAAAAGGTGACTGAACTTTTGTTAGTATTTGGCTCCAAGTTTTTTTTTTGTTTTGGTTGTTCAACCAAGAATCCTAGGCTGACTCACTCCTTTTTTTTTTTCTTAGAAAAAACTGACCCAACACCTTACCCCACCACAACACCCACCTCATCCCACCAAACCACTGGTCCACTCTCCTCCTCATCCACCACCTCCTCCTCACCCGCCACCACCACCTCACCCACCACCTTTTGCACCCCTGGTAAGCTCTCCTCATCCTCCTCCTCATCCTCCCCATCATCAGAAGCTAACCAAATGTTCCATCCCCCTCCAGGCACCTTCAGGTCCTCAGGTAAGCTCCCCCCCTCCTCCTCATCCTCCTCTTCCCTCCATCCTAGCTGACTCCTCCCTCTTGCTTGCTACTTCACCACCCCCCCTCCTTGCTTGCTTGCCAGCCCAACCACCTCCCCCCCTCCTTGCTTGCCGGCCCCACCACCGCCCCCCTCCTTGCTTGCTTGCTCCTTCACCACCCCCTCCTCCTTGCTTGCTTGCCAGCCCCACCACCTTGCCCCCCTCCTTGCTTGCCAGCCCCACCACTGCCCCCACTGGCGCCACCTTGGCCCCCCCTCCTTGCTTGCCCTCTGGTGCCACCTTGCCCCCCCACCTTGCTTGTGGGGCCCACCACCGCCCCCCCTCCTTGCTTTCCAGCCCCACCTTGCCCCCCCTCCTTGCTTGCCTGCTGGCGCCACCTTGCCCCCCCTCCTTGCTTGCCCGCTGGAGCAACCTTGCCCCCCCTCCTTGCTTTGCTGCTGGCGCCACCTTGTTAAAATGCGGATGCACTCAGGTAATGTGCATAGGAGTGTGTAATCCAAAGGGGATGCAAAAATGGGCCTCCACGGCCCATTGGAAATCACGTGGGCCATGTGGGCCTATGTGGGTGTTATTGGTTTTGGGCATTTGGGCACCAAAACACGTTTTTATGGTCTTTTGGGACATGGGCCCACACGGGCCCGCCAGGGTGGATGGGCCACCCAAGCTAGATGTGCTTATTTGGGAATAAAAGGGCCCAAGCTTTATTATGGACATACTTGGCCAGACGGTGTGGTGACCAATCCGGGACACCACAAAAAAAAAAATATTTTTTTTTTGGTTGTACCCCTATGGGTACCTTCATTTCCCCCCATCTCTCAACTTCTCCCTGTCCTAGCGGTCTAGGACAGGCCTCTTGCCTGTCTCTCTGCTTCAATCCCCCCCCTCCTATGTTCAACTCCTACTTGTTGCGCTCGCGGCCCTGACTTTTGGCGACGCGAGCAATCATCTACCATTGATTCAATCTCCCCACTCCCACCAGTTGTCATCAATCATCCATCCCATTGGCGCCCTTTGAGCCAGTCCTTGCTTTGAATTGCTCAATCTACCCCTTCATCCTCTATCCTTCCCGATACCAATCGTCACTTTTGTCCGATCACCCCTCCCAACCTACCACCACCTCATCACCATCTCCACAACAAACTTCATCATTGCCATCATCATCATCATCAGATTCAGATTACGAATTACCTTCATCATCATCATCATCACCAGCAGATCGAGCATGACAACCACCTATCGACAATCAAAAGATCTCATCAAGACCTACCTCAGATGATCATCATCCTCCCTCAATCCTAACCAACAAGGATCATCTCAACCTCGCCCATCATCTGATCCAACCGACAACCGCGAGCTACCGCTTGCGGCCGTCGGAACCTTCACCCCGCTGTCGCCGCCAATCAGGCAACGACAGCTGTTGTTGAAACCCGCGACCGCTGTTGTGGGTGCCCATCTGGTTGCCCGCAGTCATTCTTGACGCGGGCGACATTTCTTTTCTTTTTTCTTTTTTTTTTTTTCCTCTCATGTCTTTTTTTTTTTTTTTTTTTTTTTTTTTTTTTTTTTTTTTTTTTTTTTTTTTTTTTTTTTTTTTTTTTTTTTTTTTTTTTTTTTTTTTTTTTTTTTTTTTTTTTTTTATGTTTTCATTTTTCCGCACCTATTTGTAGTATCTCTTGTACATAGTATACAGGGCCTCATGTCTATAAAAGGAGGGGCTCTCCCCTGCCTTTTGGCCCAGCATCCAGGAGACCATCATCATCTCACCTCATCTGTCTCCCTCATCATCAGAAATCAACTTATCCGTGGGCATCCTTCCCCACTTATCTGAGAAATTTTTCCGGGTATATCCATGATTCCCCCTTGATCCTTTGAGCCTCCATAATCAAACTCTGTCCCTTGTGACATTGATCCTTATCACCAACCAATAGCCTTGCTGGTTGAAGAAGAATTCCTGTCTGAATTCTTGGGTGTGTTATACCACTCTGATCCCTTTTTCCGACCATACTGGTCTTGATCTCTCCTTGATCATCTTTCTGGAACCAATCACGTTTGATTGAAGGGGTTTTATTAAGCTTAAAACCTGGAGTGTTATACCTCCCTTCTTCTTCAAGGTTGAATTTCGCCACGCTATTCTTGAGTCCCTTGAGAAGTGTTGGGATATTCTTGCTTGAATTTGTTATTGATTTGCTTCTAGAGCTTCATAAACAAATTGCTTTTGTTTTGTTCAGCCTCCCACAGTTATCTGGTACCCTTCAAGCGCTTGATTGCGGAGAGTTGGGCAGGTTCATTGAGAACCTGGAGGTTGGTTGGGATTGAGTTGATCTTTCCTAATCAGCTGCTGACGACCAGAGTTATTAGCTTGTGGGCGTTTTTACTTACAACTGCCTTGTTCTATTGAACTCTGAACAAACCTTGACTTATTTGTTCAAGTCTTTACCTGCACCATCTTGCCTCAGATAGTGTTGTTTCCATTGCTACCGACAACTCTTATCCTCTTCCCTTACTTTGATTTCTCATCCATAAGGTTCTGGACCTTGATTCCGGTTACATTTAAATATTATTGTAACTCCTAGGAGGGCAGCCTAAACAGCACCTTTCCCCTCCACAGAACTGCCACGGCTTAGCACTGTTTGGAGTCTTAAATTTGGTCCCCTGGGCCAGGATCGAACCAGCAACCTTGGGATTTACAGTCCCAAGACATTTAAAATCAACCTTGAAATCCGATTTTTTTTTTCTATTTTTTTCTCTTCTCAAATCTGATCCGTGGAGGAAACTTATCCTAGAAGTAAGTCCTCCCAATTTGTGCACCGCTTGGGCAAGATACTTGTCGTTTTTGGCAAAACCCTACTCTTGCCACACTCGTGAGCCACTTTGGAAATCTGCTCTTTTGATCCCCTAGGAACTCTGTTATTCGATATGGCATCTTCCGCTACTCCAACCACCCCTGTCCAACCTAAGATGGTAAAGATCAAACCTCAGAACAAGAACTTAGGATTCAACGGTACAAATGTTGAGTGATTCTTGGACTCCTACGAAATGGCTGCTGAAGTGGATGGAGCTAGTGAATTTGATATGGCTGATCAGTTGCAATTCTTTATCTCTTCTGATGAAGTTATGGAGGTAATCGAGTCTTTTGAGGGATTTGAATCCCATAACTGGACGCTTCTCAGGAAGGCTATGTTGGCATACTGGGGTAAAATAGATGTGGCTAGGCTTACTCTGCAGGATTTGGATGCTCTGGTTTCTCAGTGGATCTCCAATGGTGGTATTTCTTCAGCCTCTGACTATCAGATTTTTAGGAAGTCTTGGGATCCCATTCAAAACTATCTTATCCAAAACGATCACATTGACACAGTGGACAAAATTCAAGCAAAGTTCTTCCAATCTTTTTCGTTTGCTGTGCAGGAAAGGATTAAAGAAGAACTGGTCAAATATGGATCTATGATTACCACCAGGGATAATTGATTCAAGCTCCCTGTTTTTCTCACCCTTAGGAGTACTGTGGATAAAGTCATGAAAGGTCAAACTGCTCTTACCTTTGAAAAGCCTAGAACTACTGAACCGGTCCATGCTCCTTCTTTTAAAGAGTCAAACAATATTATGATTAAAATGGAGGCAGATTGTAGGCCTAAAGCAGATCCTAATTCCAATCGAGAACCTACTACTATAGATGAAATCACCAAGTTACTTAGAGCCTTTGAGAACAAAATAGATCAAAAGATTTCTTCGCTAGCTACTCCTAAAACTCCTTCTTCTGTCCCCAAATCAACTCTGGTCTGTTACTACTGTCATAGGGAAGGACATGGAACCGGACGATGCCAAGAACTTCAGAAGGACCTAAAGGAAAAATTGGTAGAGCAGAGGGGAAACAATTACTTCCTCCCTAATGGTGCTCTAATTCCTTTTGACTCGTCTCGTCCTATCCGACATGTGGTGGCCTCTTACCAGCCATCACCTCCTGTGAAAGCATCTCTTGCTTCCTTTGAATTTCGATCATCCTGTGGTACCCTCCAAACTTGGTATCCTCCAGCTATTTCTTCCTCTAGTCTTGCTGGGACTAATTATCAATCTGATCCAGCCAGGAAACAACATGAGGAACCTAAACCTCATAAGGCTCCTTCCTTGCCAAATTCAATCCTTCGAAAACCCGTTAAACGTCGATCATCACTTGAGCCTCCTTCCTCTGATGTAGAAGACATGGAGGTGGAAAAGGAACCACTCATGGAAAGGTTCCCAGATCACCCTGATCCTTCTCCCTCACCTCAACCTTCTAATCCTATCTTAGATTCTGCATCACCTGAACTTCCTCCCTCCACCCAGCCCAAAGTTTGATTTGAAAGGGGCATCTCCAAGGATCACCCTAATGCTGTGGAGGGAGTATTAAAGAAAATTTCTGATCTCAAAGTTCCTGATCTATCTGTGGCTGAACTCCTATCGATCTCTCCATCTGTTGCTGAAGGAATGAAGAAATGGGTCTCTCGTTGACGTGTGGAAATTGGCCCTGAAGAACTCAAAGTCTCCTCTGGCACTTTAATGGAGGACTCTGGTGGAACCAGTCCTTCTTTAGACTCCAACCTTTATTCCTGTCCCCTTGGCTTCCTTCCTTGTTATCTTGGTGACTCAGCTAAAACTGTTTCTCCTCTTGTGGATTCTGGATCTCAGCTTAACTTAATCTTGGATGCTATGGCCTGCAAGCTCAAACTTAGTCCTAGGGTCAGCTTCAACTCTGCAGTGTATGGGATAGGAAATCAAGCTTGTGAACTGGTTGGTATTGCTGAAGATGGACCGGTCAGGATTGGTCAAAATATTGTTGGAACCTGCCACTTTTGGATCACTCGTTTGGACAGTCCTATGATCTTGGGACGACCCTTCTTAATGGACTTTGGTGCAACTCTGATGTTTTCTGATCAAGTTGGGGAGAGAATTCTTCTCCCTGATGCTGATGGCAGGAAAATTGAAGTTCCTCTTTTCTCTTTGGATTCTGGTCGTTGGGAAAGAGATTTTCCTGGTCATTCTCCCAAATCATCTTTTAAGGGGAAGCAGAAGGATAACTCTAGTTCCTCTCATTTTTTAGGGGAATAGTTGATCCTACTAATAGTTGTAGTTCTTTTCAGCCTCAGACTGCAACTCAAGGGTCAACTCCCATCCCTCAGGCTTATTTTTCATTCCTTTCATCATTCTCTTCTGAGCTCAAGAATATCAAAAAACAAAAACATATCAAAATAGAAAAATCCAAAAATATTTCTTCTCCATCTCCTTCTCCCTCTGGATCTGTTGTGTCTTCTTTTCCTTCTACTTTTGAGTCTGATCAATCTTCTCTCAGTTCCGGTTTGAATCTCCGCAATGAGTCTAAACTAGATCCTAATTGCAATTCCGTTTTTGGTGATTTTGGTATGAAGGAATATGGGCTTCAGTGGAGGCAATTTGGGGTACAAGTAAGTCCTCCCAATTGTGCACTGCCAGGGCAATCTTTTACCGTCATTTTTGAAACCCTACCTTGTGCCACACATGTGAGCAACGTATTATCTCCTGGTTCTCCTTTTATGGAAAAGGCACCCTTCAAGGATATTGCAGAACATCGGACTTGGAAGATGTTGGAACTTGGACTCAGCTTTCGTAATCAAGTCTCTCTGGTCAACTCTTGGAGGAAACAAGAACTTCTCTCCTTTGCCACTAAGTATAAACCAGTTGCTAAGAAGATCCAACCAGTCAACCAGCCTATGCCTCTCAACCTCAATACTCCCCTTATGCGTACTCCTCTATCTCGCAATCCTTACTGTGGTCTTCCTCAATCTCTTACTGGTCCCTTTGTGCCTAATGGATGGGTCACTGAAGAACGTCTGAAGGTGGTCAACTTTGGTCCAGATGGATGGCTTCTTCCTGATGAGTTAAATTTAATCAAAAATGTCTTATCTCTAAGGGAAAAATCTATTGCTTTCTGTGAAGAAGAGAGAGGTCTCTTGCGGGAATCCTATGGCCTCCCTTATATCATCCCTGTAGTTGAACATGATCCTTGGCAAAAGAAAAAGATCCCTATCCCTGCTGCTAAAGTTGACGAATTCATCAAGTTGGTCTGGGAACGAGTTCGAACTGGCCTTTATGAACAGTCAACTTCTAGTTACTCAAGCCCCGTCTTCTGTGTCCTCAAGAGTAATGGTAAACTTAGAATAGTTCATGATCTTCAACCTCTTAATAAAGTTACTATTAAAGACTCTGGTATCCCTGCTGCTACTGAAGAATTTGTTGAATCCTTCGCGGGGAGAGCTTGCTATGGTCTAGGGGATATTATGGGTGGCTATGACGAACGATCCTTACATCCTATTTCTTGTCCTCTCACTACTTTTGATACTCCTCTTGGTTGATTTCAACTTACTCGATTGCCTCAAGGAGCCACCAACTCAGTTGCAGTCTATCAGGCTCAGATGATGTGGATCCTTCAGGATGAAATCCCTGATCACGCTGGTATCTTTATTGACAATGGAGGAATTAAAGGTCCAGTATCTGACTATGATAATGAGCTCTTACCTTGGCATTCAGGAATTCGTTGTTTTATCTGGGAGTATGCTACTACCTTGGAGAGGATTCTGTTTCGAATTGAGGAATCTGGCCTTACTGTCTCTGGATCCAAACTGGCGGCTTGTGTCCCTGCTCTGGAAATTGTTGGTCATGTGGTCTGCAAGGAAGGAAGAAGGATGGCACCAGCCAAAGTCAACAAGATCATCTCTTGGCCTACCCCAATCAATCCAACTGAAGTTAGGGGCTTTCTAGGTGTTGTCACTTATGTTAGAATCTTTATCCCATCTTTATCCAAAATCTGTGCACCCTTGCGTCGTCTAACCAGAAAAGATGCTGAATGGATTTGGACCCAAGATTGTGAATGTGCTTTCCAGCTACTCAAAAGGATAGTTGGTAAAGACATAGTTTTGAAAAGGATCTCTTATGGACCTGGAGCTGGCAAGATCAAGCTGGCTGTCAATTCTAGTTATCAATCTGTTGGGGCCGTCCTTACTCAGGAAGATGAAAATGGTTGGGGCCGTCCTGCTCTTTATGAATCTTTGTTGTTTTCAGATGTAGAATCTAGATACTCCCAGCCCAAACTGGAACTCTGTGGTGTGGCTCAAATGATGAAGAAACTTCAAACCGTTCTCTGGGGCCAACATTTCAAATTGCAAGTTGATGCTCGATCCATCATTGAAATGATCAAAGCTCCCAGTCTACCCAATGCTCCTATGACTCGTTGGGTGGCCTTTATCCAGCTTTTCTCTTTTGATATTGTTCACAGGCCGGGGAGATCTTTCACCATGCCTGACGGTTTATCTCAAAGACCTCTTGGGGACAACAAATCTGATGTTGGAACCGATTTCAATGAAGAGGAACCTTTAATCCAACCTATTTTCTCTTTTTCTTCTCAAAATTATTCTGGCTTTCAACAAGGCTTCTGGCTTAAATTAGAGCAGTACCTTTCAACTCTTCAAAAACCTCCTGATCTCTCTGCTAAGGAATTTCGATCTCTTAAACAAAAGTCTTCTAATTTTTTTGTTCAAGGCTCTAGACTTATGAAGAGAGGCAATCCTTGTGCTCTTATTGTTGTTACTATTCCCTCTAAACAAGATTCTATCCTTGAAAGTCTCCATGAAGGCCTTGGTCATCGTGGGGAAACCAAAACTTATCAACAATTATCCGAACGATTCTGGTGGCCATCTTTGAAGAAATCCGTCTCCCAATGGTGCAAGAGTTGTGAAGTTTGTCAAAAACGTGATCTTAGGCGCCCAGCTGAAATTGGTTATCCTACTGGGGAGTCCACTGTCTTTGTAAGGATTGCTATGGATGTGGTTCATATTAAGGCAGGTGGTGCTAAGTACCTTATTGTGGCTAGAGATGATTTTTCCGGATGGGTTGAAGAAAAATTTCTTAAGAACCTTAGCTCTGAATCAGTGGCAGCTTTCCTTTACGAGACCTGGACAATGCGTTATGGCCTGGCTCAATCTTACTCTACTGATGGTGGCTCTGAATTTGGGGGCAAGCTTGCTGAAATGATCCGATCTCTTCCTGGAAAACATAGAGTTACTAATCCTTATTATCCTGAAGGCCAAGGCATGGTGGAACGAGGCCATGCCCCTTTGAAGGCTGCACTTGTTAAACTGGCTGGTGAAAGTGGCAAGAATTGTCGCAAATTCCTTCCTCTTGTTCTCTTCTCTGATTGAATCTCAACCAAAAGGACTACTGGCTACTCACCTTATGAAATCATTTTTGGTCAAAGAGCAGTCCTTCCTTTGGATCTGGAAATGGAATCTTTCTTGGGTGTCTCTTGGGAAGAGGTGTCCTCAACTACTGATCTGTTAGTTGCTAGATCCAAGCAACTGGAGAAAAGTGAAGACGTTTGTGATGAAGCTTATCAAAAGATGATGGAGTCCAGAGCAAAATCCGTCCAGTATTGGGAGGACAAGCACTCTAATCAAATCAGGGAGCCCTTGAACCCTGGTGACCTAGTTTTAGCTTATAATCGATCTTTGGAGACCCAGTGGGGCAAGCTTTTCTCTAATCGTTGGAATGGCCCTTATCGAGTGGTTCATCAAGTTAGAGGTGGATCTTATGTTTTGGAGGAGCTGGATGGTACTCGGTTGGCCAGAAGGTTCTCTGCTGATCAAGTCAAGAAGTTTCATTGTTGTGGGGGCAACTTATCTCAGAAGTAAGTCCTCCCAATTGTGCACCACCAGGGTCATTTGCTGCGTTTTTGTTGTAAAACTCTACTGTATGCCACATATGTGAGCACCTGGGACGCCCTCCTTGTTCTATTCCTGCCGCTTCTAGGGCTCATTTGGAAGAATCAAGATATTTTCCTCAACTCTTCAATTGCTCTCAAGATCAAGAAATGGCCAATCTTTGCTTCAATTTCTTTGTTCCCTGCTTTTTTTTTATCCCTTCAAATTTTAGATGCAGACTAGGGACAGTCTGTAAGTTGGGGAGAGATGTGGTGACCAATCCGGGACACCAAAAAAAAAAAAAATATTTTTTTTTTGGTTGTACCCCTATGGGTACCTTCATTTCCCCCCATCTCTCAACTTCTCCCTGTCCTAGCAGTCTAGGACAGGCCTCTTGCCTGTCTCTCCGCTTTGATCCCCCCCTCCTATGTTCAACTCCTACTTATCCCGCTCGCGGCCCTGACTTTTGGCAATGCAAGCAATCGTCAACCATTGATTTGATCTCCCCACTCCCACCAGTTGTCATCAATCATCCATCCCATTGGCGCCCTTTGAGCCAGTCCTTGCTTTGAATCGCTCAATCTACCCCTTCATCCTCTATCCTTCCCAATACCAATTGTCACTTTCGTCCGATCACCCCTCCCAACCTACCACCACCTCATCACCATCTCCACAACAAACTTCATCATTGCCATCATCATCATCATCAGATTCAGATTACAAATCACCTTCATCATCATCATCATCACCAGCCGATCGAGCACGACGACCACCTATCGACAATCAAAAGATCTCATCGAGAACTACCTCAGATGATCATCATCCTCCCTCAATCCTAACCAACAAGGATCATCTCAACCTCGCCCATCATCTGATCCAACCGACGACCGCGAGCTACCGCTCGCGGCCGTTGGAACCTTCACCCCGCTGTCGCCGCCAATCAGACGACAACAGCCGTTGTTGACACCCGCGACCGCTGTCGCGGGTGTCCATCTGGTTGCCCGCAGTCATTCTCGACGCGGGCAACATTTTTTTTCTTTTTTTTTTTTTTTTTCCTCTCATGTCTTTTTTTTTTTTTTTTTTTTTTATGTTTTCATTTTTCCGCACCTATTTGTAGTATCTCTTGTACATAGTATACAGGGCCTCATGTCTATAAAAGGAGGGGCTCTTGCCTGCCTTTTGGCCCAGCATCCAGGAGACCATCATCATCTCATCTCATCTGTCTCCCTCATCATCAGAAATCAACTTATCCGTGGGCATCCTTCCCCACTTATCTGAGAAATTTATCCGGGTATATCCATGATTCCCCCTTGATCCTTTGAGCCTCCATACTCAAACTCTGTCCCTTGTGACCTTGATTCTTATCACCAACCAATAGCCTTGCTGGTTGAAGAAGAATTCCTGTCTGAATTCTTGGGTGTGTTATACCACTCTGATCCCTTTTTCAGACCATACTGGTCTTGATCTCTCCTTGATCATCTTTCTGGAGCCAATCACGTTTGATTGAAGGGGTTTTATTAAGCTTAAAACCTGGAGTGTTATACCTCCCTTCTTCTTCAAGGTTGAATTTCGCCACGCTATTCTTGAGTCCCTTGAGAAGTGTTGGGATATTCTTGCTCGAATTTGTTATTGATTTGCTTCTAGAGCTTCATAAACAAATTGCTTTTGTTTTGTTCAGCCTCCCACAGTTATCTGATAACCTTCAAGCGCTTGATTGCGGAGAGTTGGGCAGGTTCATTGAGAACCTGGAGGTTGGTTGGGATTGAGTTGATCTTTCCTAATCAGCTGCTGAAGACCAGAGTTATTAGCTTGTGGGCGTTGTTACTTACAACTGCCTTGTTCTATTGAACTCTGAACAAACCTTGACTTATTTGTTCAAGTCTTTACCTGCACCATCTTGCCTCAGATAGTGTTGTTTCCATCGCTACCAACAACTCTTATCCTCTTCCCTTACTTTGATTTCTCATCCATAAGGTTCTGGACCTTGATTCTGGTTACATTTAAATATTATTGTAACTCCTAGGAGGGCAGCCTAAACAGCACCTTTCCCCTCCACAGAACTGCCACGGCTTAGCACCGTTTGGAGTCTTACAACGGGCTGGCCCGCCAAAGTATGTAATTCTCACAATTTGGGCTTGGGGCGGCCCATCGGGGCCGCCACCCCTGTTGCGGCCCGCTAGGGGCCGCCGCCCGTGTCGCGGCCCGTTTGGGGCCACCTGTGATCCTGGGTGCGGTCTGGGAACCAAAGGAGGGCTACACCCCTTAAGTTGTCCTCAAGTTCCAAAAGTTATTGATTGAAGCATCTGTAAGGAGATTGGATGCAGGCAGTCAAGAGAGAGAGAGAGCGATAGAGTGATAATAAGATTGGTTCCTTCCTTCCTTTCCAATCCAATCCAATCTGATGTGCTGATCATGATAATCCCCCTTACAACCCGGAGTTGAGAGTGAAGTATTTAAGTCCTCCCTCTCAACCCTAACCTCAGTACAACCGCAAGTAAGCAAGAATGATGGAATACAACCCCTAAGCCACAGAACCCTAGCCCAACCCTATCCCTCCGTCCCCCATCCCATAACCCATGCTCCACCTCCCACTGCCCCATGCCCCATCTGCGTTGCCTGCTGGTTTGTCCTTCTCATGATGCGTCTGCCCAACAACCCATTCCAGGTATCTGGGGCGTACCCGCGTGATCCAATCCGCGCCTATTGCAATGCGTGATCCGCTTGATCTGCGCAAGCCGTCCAATCTGCACAAGCCGTCCGATCCACGCAAGCCGTCCGATCCGCGCGAGCCTTCTGATCTGCGCAATCCGTCCAATCTGCGCAAGCCTTCTGATCCACGCAAGCTTTCCAATCTGCGCAATCCGTCCAATCTGCGCAAGCCTTCCAATCCGCAAAAGCCTGCAGCGCGCAGCCTTTCCCGACTTGCGTTCATGAAAGAGCACCACAGCGGCCCGCGCGGGGCTGTTGCCTGGCCGAGGGATCCCGCGCGGGCCCGGCTAATTTTGCCCGGCAACCAGCGCCACGGAGCCAGGGCTTGCGGCCCCAGCTTGCTCTCCCTCCCCTCGCTCACCATTGCGAGGGGGATGAGGGCGAGCTGGCTGGGTTGAACCAGCCAGCAACCAACTGCAACAGTGCGGTTGGTCAGGGCAGGGGGGACCTGACCACCCCCTTGCCCAAGGAGGTGGCGGCGCCGGTGTGGTGTCAATTTATAGACACGGATTGGGAACTGTGTCGCGGCTGCGCGCTCAGCATTGGGGGCAAGCGGGCTCAGCACTAGGGTATGCGGAGTGCTCAGCAGCAGCAGCCGCTGTTTGGCTCCGCACTTGGTGGACGGGTCGGGCTCAGCATTGAATGCGGTGTGGGCGGCGATCTGCCCCGGAGATTGGATTTGGAAGGTAGTGCGCTCGACTAGGTTTGCGGGTGCGCCGGTTTGGATACCTAGGGGCGGAGCAATCCGCGGGCTATGAAGGAACAGATGAGCGCGCGCTTGCGCGCGCGGGTCATGCCGGATATTACCTAACACCCACAACGGGCGCGGACAAGCGGATACGGACAGGCGGGGGGGGCTCCAAGTAGGGCACGGTGCGAGGACTGCGTCATGAGAAGGACAAACCGGATGAACGGAACAGCGTACGGACGGCGGGGGGAGGTTGGTACGGAGGAGGTGGGGAGAGGAGGCTAGGGTTTCTGTTTTGGGATTGTTTTCTGTTTTGTTGTCATACTGTTATTTGCGCGTGTACTTAGGTTAGGGTTGAGAGGGAGGACTTATCCTCACTCTAAACTCCGGGTTGGAGGAGAGGGGGAGGCATCGGAGCATCAATGCAGAGGAGGAAGAATATCATCATCCAGATTGAATCACTCATCTCACCAGGAGATTAAGGGAACTCATACCGGATACACATCCAGGTGGAAAGTTCTTAGGATTGAAGGATTGGCGATTTCTCTCTCTACTTTTCTTTATCTCTTTATCTCTTTATTTCTATTTCTCATTTAAGTGCAACTTTGGACATCCTCATCTCCTTTCAAACGCAGGGAACCATAACTTCCGAACCTTGGGACAGTTATAGGGGGATAACCTTTATTCTTTCCACATCTGGGGGTCTGACTGGGAATTAACTTTCCGTTTCTTGTCTTTGGAAGGTAACTGGGCGCAATGTCCTATTCATACCTCCCTACAGTCGCTCGTTCTTCTTCTTCTCCTTCTCCTTCCGTCTCTGGGTCCGCTACTCTGACCCCACTCTTGTCTTCCATCCCCCCTCCTCCCCCTCCCTCCGCTCAACCCAGGAAAAGCTAGGCCATTCCTCCATTGGTCTCCAGTGACCATGAACCCACTTGTCTGGTTCGCATCAGGCCACGCAACTACCCTCACATCCGATTCAACACCGCGGATGTGGAGCAATTCATCTTGAGATACAAAGGTATTGCAGATGCGGAAGGTGCGTCGGACGCTGACAAGGCCCGACTGGTTGTCCTGTTCATTATGGACGAAGAGAAGCTCCGGGATTTGGAGGAAATGGAAGGCTACGAGAATCAAGATTGGCCAAAACTGAAGGCGGAGATCCTAACGCGGTGGGGTAGGCGCAAACCTTGGTTCCAGGAAAGCAATTTTGACTGCGTGGCCTTGGAGGCAAGCGCGCGCGGAGGAGTCAGAAAGCGGGTGGAGCTGGCGGATTACACCTTGACGTTTGATTGGATCTTTTGGTACTTGTCAAAGAAAAAGGTGGTGGCGGGACAGACGGGGGCCATTAAACGCGCGTTTCTGGGCAGTTTAGGCGCTCAACTCCGGGCAAGGGTGCAACGGCATCTTTACAATCACAACTTGGTAAAGCGGTCACTGGACGGGAGCATTGCGCTCCTTCCGGAGTTGGCTGTCATTTGCCGGGCTGTGGAGAGTGAGCTTGACTTAGAAGAGCTTATTGAGGACACTGCTAAGTCCTTCCCAACGGGACCAAGGAAATCCGCCCCCCAGGTTCCGGCTCCGGCGCAATTTCTGGCCCCAGTTCCATCTACTTCCACGCGTGCTCCGGTTCCTCAACCCACGCCAGCCCCTCCGGTAAGCGAATTGACCGAGCTGATGAAGGACCTGAAGATCTGCATGAGTTGTATGGGCCAGCAGCAGCCGCGAGGGCCTCCACCTCACATGGTGGAAGGGTTTTGGCCGCCCGGTACCTTTGTGCCAAGGGGGTGCTTGTACTGCGGGGCAAACGGTCATTGGCGATCGGCGTGCAAGGAGCTTACAAAGGATCTCAGCGCGGGATTGGTTCAAACGGCGGGGATGGGGTACATGTTTCTGATGGGCGAACAGATTCTGATGGAGCCAAGCCAGCCAACCGCAATGCAGCAGGTGCGCACACGGGGTCAGGAGGCGGGGACAATGGCACGAGCGTCACTGGGCATTGTTACCGGTCCCGGATCATGGCAACCACCTTGGGTGGAAGCTGAGGTAAGGGTAGTGGCAACGGAAGAAAAGGTGGCGGTCTCCAATAAAATGGAGGTGGACGCAAAGGAGCAACCCCCGTTGGCCGTTCCAAAACCGGCCGCGCGCGCGCCTGGAACCAAGGCGCCGGCAGCAAACCCTGTAGGGAAGAAGAAAGCGGCGGACATCGTGCGACGGGTGATGGGTAACAAGACTCCGGTTCCGCTGACCTTGCGGGAACTGGCGGCCGTGTCTCCAGTGGTGGTAGACAAGATGGTTCAGGCGTTGCGGGATTGCGGTCAGGGCCGGGTACCTCAGACGGTGCAGCGGTATCATGTGGCGCGGAAGGAGGAGGGGCGCAAGGAGTGTGAGTTGAAATTGGTTTTGACTCTGCTTGCTTATGTTCCGATGGTCATAGCGGGAAGGAAGGTGTGGGCTACGGTGGACAGCGTTTCAATGGTGAACCTGCTGCCATCACGGATGGTGGATGATTTGGGGTTGGTTTGGCGGAAATGCGTGATGGGTCTCCGCGCGCTTAACGGAGGGGAGTGTTGTGTGGATGGAGTAGTCAAGGAGGAGGAGGTTGAGGTTGCAAGGGTCCATAGGCCCCTTTATTTTCTTTTGGTTGATTGTGAGGATGTGATTTTGGGAAGGCCGTTCATGTTTGGGTTTCAAGCCCAAATGGTTTTCAATCTGGGAACGGGAACGGAGGCGTTGACGGTAGAGGATTTGTCTGGCAGGAGGTTTGAGACAACTATCTGCAATCACGGTCAGGGAAAGCGGAGGAGAGTGTTGGAGTATGAGGAGGAACCGGACGCGGTGGCTGCAACCAGCTGGGGACAGTGACAAGTTGAGGGGGGAGGTAGAGGGGGTAGGGGATAAGTTTTGATTTGGTGAGGGGGTGCTCTAGCTGGTTCACAGCCAGAACAACTAGAAACCCCAGAATGTTTGCTTCTCTATGTTTCTTTCTTATCTGGATTATGGGGTCTTTGCTGGCCTGGGGGTTTTTGCAGGAAACGCAGGCGCGGCGCAAAGCCGGGTCCGTAAACGCAAGGACAAGCCCCGCGGAACTGGGAAGCGTGGGCAATCCCACGGATGGGGGAAGCCGGACAAAGAGCAATTTGCAGGCAGTCTACGAGCGTTGCGCAAAAAAAAAGTGTTCTTTTCTATTTTTCTTCTCTGTTGGTTTCTTTTTCTCTTTTTATTTCTCTCAGGATATCTCAAGGATGGGTGGCTGTTATGGGACTAAGCTTGATTTGGTGAGGGGGTGCTCTAGCTGGTTCACAGCAGGGACAACTAGACACCCCAGAATGTCCGTTCTCCTACTCTCTCTCTCTCTCTTCCCTTACGGTGGCGCGCACTGGTGTTTTGGTTGTTGTGTTTGTTACAGGAAGGGTACAGGGAACTGTGTGGCAGTTTGTCTTGGGCGGTTCAGGTGCCTCTTTTAGAACGGCTAGTCACTTACGGTTGCTCACAAAGCAAGCACGCCGGCGCGGACTCAATCTCGGACTCACTCTCTCAAAGCGCGGCCGCGCACTTTTTTCTCAGAAGGATAGGACCTCGCGCGGAGACATGTATTTTCTTAAGGGAAAAGGGAAGCGCGGTACAACAACAAGAAGAGAGAAAGTAGAGGAAAGGGAGAATGGGAAAAGGGGGGGTGATGCGCCTACGCCATCTTCATCATTTCCTCCATTTCCGCCCTTGAAGCCGCCAGTAAAGCCCGGAAAGACACCAGGAGTTCGCACCGGGATTCCAAGGATTGTGCGCCAGGGATCACGAGAAAATTCCGAAGCATCGTGGTTGACCATTCCGCGAAAGCTTCAAAGCCAGCCGCCGGGAGCGCCATTACAATCGGAATCTCTGGGATCTCGGGAGGGCTGGCTGGAGGAGCGGCCAGTGAAGATGAGGCCTCCGGGGAACCAACAGGGGGGCTTGGTCCAGCTGGAGGTGATGACGGGACAACAATCAGTGACGGAGGCGGAGGGGCGTTGGGGGTCGTAGGCCTCTCATCCAAGTTCACTGGTGGCCCGGGCGGTGTTGGCAGTTGTGGAGTAGGAGGAGGAGGTGCTGGCGCGGCCGCGGGTCTTCCAGAGAGTCTTGGGTCCGGTACCGTTTTGTTCACGCCAACAGCAGCGGCCCAAGCGCGGGTTGCCGAGCGCCATTCCTCAGAAGTTTTGTATTTGCCCCATTGTGGAGGTCCACCCCGGCGGAGGGGTGATGCCGAGTTGCGGCTCGCGTGCAAAGTGGTGGGTGACGGAGCTCGAGGGCGGCGGGATGGAGGTGAGCTGGGTGGTGTCCACAAGCCTTCCAAGATTGACTTGTCGTCCAAAACCACGAACGGGTCTGGACAAGCCCTCTTGCACGGCCTGGGGGGGAGCCCGAGGGATGCTGTCGCTAAGCAAGCAGCAACAATGACTGCAGCGGCAAGCTACACAGGCGTGACAACCGGGGATGATTGAGCACGCGTGCCCTTTCCAAGCGCAGAACTTGCAGGGGAGCATGATGGCAATGGAGAGGAGGGAAACGGGGAAGGTGGTAGTGGGAAGTGGTGGGGGTGGAGCGGAAGTAGCAGAGGTGATGGTATGGCAAAGCAATGGGAAACTTCTGGGGACAGAACTCAAGTTGGGGGGGATGTGGTGTCAATTTATAGACACGGATTGGGAACTGCGTCGCGGCTGCGTGCTCAGCATTGGGAGCAAGCTGGCTCAGAACTAGGGTATGCGGAGTGCTAAGCAGCGGCAGCTGCTGGATCAGCAGCAGCCGCTGTTTGGCTCTGCACCTGGTGGACGGGTTGGGCTCAGCATCAAATGTGGCGTGGGCGGCGATCCGCCCCGGAGATCGGATTTGGAAGGTAGTGCGCTCGACTAGGTTTGCGGGCGCGCCGGTTTGGATACCTAGGGGCGGAGCAATCCGCGGGCTATGAAGGAACGGATGAGCGCGTGCAAGCGCGCGGGTCATGCCAGATATTACCTAACACCCACAACGGGTGTGGACAAGCGGATACGGACAGGCGGGGGGGCTCCAAGTAGGGCACGGTGCGAGGACCGCGTCATGAGAAGGACAAACCGGATGAACGGAATGGCGTACGGACAGCGGGGGGAGGTTGATACGGAGGAGGTGGGGAGAGGAGGCTAGGGTTTCTGTTTTGGGATTGTTTTCTGTTTTGTTTTCATACTGTTATTTGCGCGTGTACTTAGGTTAGGGTTGAGAGGGAGGACTTATCCTCACTCTCAACTCCGGGTTGGAGGAGAGGGGGAGGCATTGAAGCATCAATGCAGAGGAGGAAGAATATCATCATCCAGATTGAATCACTCATCTCACCAGGAGATTAAGGGAACTCATACCGGATACACATCCAGGTGGAAAGTTCTTAGGATTGAAGGATTGGCAATTTCTCTCTCTACTTTTCTTTATCTCTTTATCTCTTTATTTCTATTTCTCATTTAAGTGCGACTTCAGACATCCTCATCTCCTTTCAAACGCAGGGAACTGTTAACTTCCAAACCTTGGGACAGTTATAGGGGGATAACCTTGATTCTTTCCACACCGGTCGCAGGTGTAGCAACGGGCACGTGGGGGGGAACTCATCACCCCTCCACCATCAAACTTGTGAAGCAACTGAGAGGGGCGCTCCCCCCCCCCTTTACCAAGGGGGAGGAGCAATGGGCCTGGGGGGACCTGATCACCTCCCAGGCCAACTTACTTGACAACGCCCTGGAGGTATCAACACCCAGGGCCCCTGGTAAGGGGATTTGACCGCCCCCACCAGGGATTTGAGAGAAAGAGGGGGGGGACAGCATGTCCACTGGCCACACCCCCCCATGAGAGTCTGAGACCAGACCCAGGTGTGCCCTGGGTCCCACCTGGCCCATTTGAGGGGCCAGGGGCTGGCTGCATGAGGCAACCATCCCGTAAACAAGGCAATGAGGTCATCATGGCTGGTTGTAATGGACAACCAGCCAAGGGGATTGAACAGTTAAGGCGCTGGTTCAGCCCCATTGAGGTGGAAACACCAGAAATAACCAGAATAGGCTGGTTGTAAGGGTACAGGGACTGATGCCATGTGGGCTGATGTAGTCTAAACCAAGTAACAAGGCCAGTAGAGCCTGTAGAGCTCTTTTGGGGCGGAAAATTTGCCTTTTGGCTTGTTGTATCATGGGCTCACAAGAGGCCAATCCTTTGTACTTCAGGAGCTCTTCTCCCTGCTGCTTTCCATCAATTCATTCATCATTCCAATCAAATTCATCCAAGATATTGCCCCATTGTAAGAGCCCCGTTAGACAATATTGACACCCAGTGTCCAGCATTTCTTTTGCTTTAAATACTTCTCATTTGCCTAAGCTAATTGCTGGCCATAATTCCAACACATTATGAGTACCATCATCATCATTATTTCCAAGAAAGATAGACCCTTATACCTTGCTTTGGACAACCTCAAGGACCTCAAGTTTTCCAAGAAGATGTCTTATATCCCAGAGTCCAGCTCCACCAAGATAGTTTTGAATAGTCAGAACTATAATGCTTGGGCTGTCCTTATGGAAAGTCAGTTGGATAACATCTGTTGTGGGGATATTATGCAAGGAGATGATACTTTGATCAGTTCAGAGGTGGAGATGAAGGCCTATCATCTTATTCTTAGAAACTTGGTTGAGCATCATATAACATGGGTTGCTGATACTCTGTTGGAGGAACAGAAGAGGAAGGGGAGTGTTTTATGGAAAATGCTCAAGTCAAAGTATGCTGGTGACTCTGTTCATCAAAAGGTGATTGCTTTCAATAGATTGTTTAAGTTGAAATTTGGCAACTGTAAAAAATTTGTTGGGGAAGCTAGATCTATTATTGCTAAGTTAAAGTCATCTGGGCTGAACATGGATCCTGAGTGTTTGTCACTCTTAATTTTTCAAAAGCTGCCAAAAGAATATGAGTCCTTGGTCAGGATCATATCTCAGTTGGATCCCCTTCCAGGAGAAGAGGATGAAGGATGATATTCAATTCAAGATGAAGGAGAGCACAGGAACTGCTCTGGTGGGCAAGACAGGAAAATATGGGAAGAAGGAAAAGGCCAAAAAGGATTTATCAAAGGTCTTGTGTTATAATTGTCAGAATAAGGGGAACTATTCAAAGGATTTCAAGGAGGCCAAGAATAGGAAGAAATCCAAGGAAAGTGAAAAGGAAGACAAAGAGGTCAACCTTGCCATGGAAAATGTTGCTATGGTGGCAATGGATGTTTCAATGGAACAAGCTGTTGTGGAACAAGTCCCCAACAAGAAGGCTGAAATTGAAGAGGATCAAGAGATGTACTTGATTGATTATGAATTATGTAATCTTAACCTTGAAAATGAGAACTTATCAGTGGCTGATAATTCTTCATTCCTTACAGGAGGTTTGTTGAAGGAGGATGTTCTTGTTTTGATTGATTCTGGTTGTACAGACCACATGTTTTTTGAGCCAAATTTGTTTTCAAATATTAGAGATTTTGATGGTGTTATAAATATTGGCCAAAAAGGAAGAACAATCCAGATTAAGGGGATTGGAAAAGTTATTCTTGAAAATCACATGGGTTTCAAAATAATTTTTGAGAAAGTTTTCTATGTACCAGATTTGCCTTATAACCTTGTGTCTCTTGGAGTGCTCTGGAAAAAGGGTTTCCAGATTTGTTATCTCAAAGAAGATAATTTTGTTATTGATTTGAATGGGAGAACTATCCTGAGTGGACAAGTTTGGAATAAGTTGTTCTTTACTGACTTGTTCAAGATTTTAGCTCTGAGCACTGTTGCTCACAATAGAAGTGGCCATAAGGTAAAGGACAGCAACTGTGAGAGTTGTACCTTAGGGGCCAAGACCAGGAATGTATTCTCAAAGAGTAGAGACCACACAGAAGTTCCTAGAGAGGAATTTTCCATTGATTTGGCAGGGCCATTTTCACCGGTGTCTCTTGGAGGGGCAAGATACTTCATCAATTTGGTTGATACAGCAAATAATTTTGTTTGGGTAAAACCAATAAGATCAAAGGATCAAACCACAGAGGAGGTTTCAGTAATCTTCAAAGTCTGGAAACAGAATGGTTTGATGAAGTAGATCAAGAGGGTTATTACTGATGGAGGGGGTGAGTTTGTGAGTAAAGATTTTGAGAAACTATTGAATGATTATGGTATCACTCATATAGTTACTACTGCTAGTACTCCACAAAACAATGGAATAGTTGAGAGGATGAATAGGACTTTATTGGACAAAGTCAGAACAATTATGGCTCAATCTGGTCTACCAAAGTTTTTATGGGCTGAGTTGGTGTGCACAGTGTGTCTGTTGCACAATATTGTAAGTGTTAATGGGAAGTGTCCTCATTATCAGTTTTGGAAGTTGTACCCCAAAACATCACACCTAAGAACAATTGGTTGCTTGGTGTATTATAGTGTCCACCATAATGAGATGGTTGGAAAGTTAGATCCTAGAGCCAGAACAGGGGCACTTGTGCGCTATGACTTAATAAGTAAGTCATACAGAATTTATTGTCCAAGGACAAGAAAGGTTATCCATAGTAGGGATGTAAAATTTGAAGAAAGTACCTTTCCACTCAAAATGGGTGAACCTAGTGCTTTTCAGGAATCACAGCAGGAAATAGCATTGGAGCCTATTTCCCCAGCAGAGGCTGGAGAGAATATCATTAGTGATGATATTGAGGTGGCAGACGTGCCACAGGAAGGTTCAGTACCCACTTCAGGGGAGTCTGTGGAATCAGAACCTGATGAGCCTCCACCTCCAGTTAGAAGGAGTGGCAGGATGAGAATGCCTGTTGATAGGTATGGGGAATGGAAGTCCCATTATGCTTCTGCAGAATATGAGGAAGATACACTTCAGGAACATTGTATGCTTAATGAGATTCTACAGTTGAGTTCAGAAATGGGTAATAGAGTTAACCCAAATAGCTTTGGCCAAGCTATGAATTCTGATGAGAGAGCCAATTGGAAGACAGCTATTTTTTGTCAGCTCTCTGATACCAGGAACCTTGCAGTCCTTTAGCTACAGAGAGTGATAGAAATGCTGGAATGATAATAATAATTATTACTCTAATAGTAAACACTTAGAAGCTCAAATAAATGATATAATAAGAGCAGTTGCAAGGTTTAATTGGTTTGGTAATAGATGGTGTTGAATATAGTATAAAAGAGGGGCCACAGTATTATACTACTGGGGATCTTTACAGACTAGCAACCTCTCTTCAAGGGGCCTCCTTAGGCAGTTTAAGAACCTTGGAATAAATATGGGTGCCTTAGAAAGGACTTATTCCACTAATGGCCGGGCTTAACAGCACAAGTGGCCTAGACAGGAAGGGAAACACTCACTCTCAGCACTTGAACACGAAAATCCTGGAATAATTGGAAGGGTTTCAGAGCAGATGGGGTAGATTGCTTGACTAAACTTCAATGGTTAATTGGTTAATAAAGGTAAATAATACTACTACAGACTAAGTCATAAATCACTTGCTTATCTTCATATAAGCACTTGATTAATCAATGACACCGTGTCTGATTGATAATAAATAATTCCTGATAACTGATATCTGATTGGAAACAGAAGGGCAAAAAGAGCCTGTTTAAATATTCTTTTTTGGGTGCTTGAGGGCCTCTAGAAGGGGTGCTAGCCATGGGCTGAGGCTAGGGGGGCAATCAGGGCAAGATTGGCACTTCCTCAAGGTGCTGTTAGCCTGCTGGCCTTAGATCTGTCAAGGAAAAGCTCCTTTTTAGCTGCAGGATCTGTTAATCAATAGATTAGTCATTTTGCTGATCCTGCACTGATCCTCAATTTGTACTGTAAGTACTGGTCCAAAGTGAGCAGACGTGGATTTTTATTGATTCTCCATCCTCTGCTGATCCTGTATGTAATTTTTAATAATTTTTACGACCACTCCTTATGTAGTTTCGTGGTCTTTGAAGGTTCTGATCAACTCATTTTGTGGTAAGTCTGGATCTTTATTTAAGTAATAAAAAATACTAAAAATTGGTTAAAAACTAATTTTAATTGATTTTTAAGGTTTTTGAACTATAATTCATGCTTGTGTGGTAGCTTTACATATGTAGTGTAGATCCTACTATATTGTAGCTCCTCTGAGCGGTACCTGGATGTCAAACTGATCACGGCAGGAGGCGCGGGGATCAGTCCATTCAAATGTGCGCGGGGACTGATCCACTGCTCAGATGCGCGCGGGGGACTGTACCGCTGCGCGCGTGACTAGGTCACGGGATTACCTGCGCGGGAATTCAGTTGCGCGGGAGTCCAGCGCTGTAGGGACGCGGGGCTGTGTGCGGGAGTTGGCATACGCGGGAGTCCAACCCTGTAGGGACGCGGGCCTGCGTGCGGGAGTTTGCGTACGCGGGAGACCAACGCTGTAGGGACGTGGGGCTGCGTGCAGGAGTTTGCGTACGCGGGAGACCAGCGCTGTAGGGACGCGGGGCTGCGTGCGGGAGTTTGCGTACGCGGGAGACCAGCGCTGTAGGGACGCGGGGCTGCGTGCGGGAATTGTGACAAAACACAATTTCCCCTGTAACTCCTAAACTACACACAACACCTGGATTTCAACTGAAATTTAGGTGTGAAACCTATACATGACATATCATGTGAAATATTAAAATGGCCAAAAGGTGCCATACTGGTGCCGTGGTCATTTACCATTTTCTATTAAATTAAGTAAAAAATATAAGGAGTAAGAATTCAAGGGTGGGGTCAGTGAGTGACCCTACCTTATTTTGGGTGGGGAATCCATTTCTGCAATAATATTTTTGGATTTCCTACTCCTTCATTTTATAATAATTTTATTTATTCATTTATCTTTGTTCCTTTTAATTTTGTTAATATTATTATTGTTGTTGCTTTGTCAGGTTTCTCTGTGCTAAGTAGCAGGCTGACATTTTTGAGGAATTTATTTCTCTAGAGAATAATAGTGTGTTTGAAGTGGTTAAGCGGGATTCAGTTCCAAAAGGAAAGACCATTGTTGGGTCTAGATTAGTGTTAACAAAGAAGTTTGATACTAATGGAGTTTTGAAGAGGTTCAACGCTAGATGCATTGCACAGGGATTCAAACATAGCGAGGGTATTGATTGGCAGGAGACTTTCTTGCCAACTGGAAGGCTGTCCACCTTCAGGTACATCATTGCTTTGGCAGTGGAGTTGGGTGAAGAAATCAGACAGGCTGATTTTGTGACTGCATACTTGAATTCAAAACTTGGAGAGGAAGAGACTGTTTATATGTCAATTCCTGATGGTTTCAAGGAATGGCTGGTCAAGACCAAGCCAGAAACTATGAAGAAAATCTGTGTGAGAAGTTTCCTCTCAGCAGATAAAGGGGAGTATGTCCTCAAGCTGTGCAGATCCCTGTATGGATTGAAGCAAGCAGCTAGGTCATGGTATAATACTATGAGCATGAAACTGATAGAGATTGGTTTCAAAACAAATTTGGCTGACCCTTGTCTCTTTTTGAGAAGGGATGCAATTTTTTTTTATGGGTCAATGACATTATCATTATTGGGAATGGTAAGGAGAGAGTCATGGAGACACTCAAAAAGGAGTTCAAGATAAAAGATCTTGGTCTGGCACAGCAGGTGCTGGGAATGAAAGTTAGCAAGAGAAAGAATGGGATCAGGTTGGATCAGAACCATTATGTTTCAGCTCTACTTAAGCAGTATGGCTTAGAAGATGCAAAGGAGTTTGGCACTCCAATGCAGTCTAACATTTGGTTAGAAAAGTCTACAGATGAAGAGCATCTACAGTTTTTTCAATCCGGGAATGATTATAGATCAGCTATTGGATCTTTGAATTATTTGGGGCAGTGTACAAGGCCAGAAATTACTTATGCGATTGGGATTTTGTCACAACACTTAGAGAAACCATTCATGAGGCATTGGTCAGCGTTTAAGAGAGTTATGAGGTATCTTAAAGGAACAAGCAGTCTGGGACTGCAGTTTTCAAAGTCATTGAACTTTGACTTGGTTGGTTATTCTGATGCAAGTTGGGCAGATGGTAACACTAGGGAATCAACAAGTGGTTTTGTATTCTTCTTAGGAAAGAATATAGTGTCTTGGATGTCTAAAAAGGTGTCAGCAATAAGTCTTTTGTCAACAGAAGCAGAGTACAGAGCTTACTTGTCAGCTTCACAGGAAGCAAAATGGTTGAGAAAGGTCTTAGAGGATACTCATAAACCACAAGGGTTAGCGTTGTTGTATTCTGATAACCAGAGTGCCATTGCGTTGGCAGAAAATCAAGTGTTCCATTCTAGAATGAAACATATTGATGTTCATTATAACTATATACCGGATGCAGTTAATGGCAAAGAGATACTGTTACGGTACATGCCTACTGGGGCAATGATTGAGGATATCTTAACTAAGGCGTTAGATAGGAACAAACATGAAGGTTTTGTGTCTAGTATGCGTATGGCATCCCTTTTGGATTAAGGGGGTGTGTTAAAATGCAGATGCACTCAGGTAATGTGCATAGGAGTGTGTAATCCAAAGGGGATGCAACAATGGGCCTCCACGGCCCATTGGACATCACGTGGTCCACGTGGGCCTATGTGGGTGTTATTGGTTTTGGGCATTTGGGCGCCAAAACACGTTTTTATGGTCTTTTGGGACACGGGCCCTCACGGGCCCGCCAGGCTGGATGGGCCACCCAAGCCAGATGGGCTTATTTTGGCATAAAAGGCCCCCAGATGTATTATGAACATACTTGGCCAGACGTGCTGGCCCGCCAAAGTATGTAATTCTCACGATTTGGGCTTGGGGCGGCCACCCCTGTCGCGGCCCACTAGGGGCAGCCGCCCGTGTTGTGGCCCTCTCGGGGCCGCTGCCCGCGTCGCGGCCCATTTGGGGCTGCCTGTGTTCCTTGGTGCGGCCCACGCGGGGCCCAATGGCCCGCGCGGGGCTGTTGCGCGGGCCCAACTGGTCGCGCCCGGCAACCAGCGCCACGGAGCCAGGGCTCGCGGCCCCAGCTTGCTCCCCCTCCCCTCACTTGCCGTTGCAAGGGGGATGGGGGCGAGCTGGCTGGATTGAACCAGCCAGCAACCTACCGCAACAGTGTGGTTGGTCAGGGCAGGGGGGACCTGACCACCCCCTTGCCCAGAGAGGTGGCGGCGCCGGCCGCAGGTGTAGCAACCGGCAGGTGGGGGGGAACTCATCACCCCTCCACCATCAAACTTGTGAAGCAACCAAGAGGGGCGCTCTCCCCCCCCCTTTACCAAGGGGGAGGAGAAATGGGCCTGGGGGGACCTGATCACCTCCCAGGCCAACTTACTTGACAACGCCCTGGGGGTATTGACCCCCAGGACCCCTGGTGAGGGGATTTTACCGCCCCCACCAGGGATTTGAGAGAAAGAGGGGGGGGGAAAGCATGTCCACTGGTCACCCCCCCCCCCATGTGAGTCTGAGACCAGACCCAGGTGTGCCCTGGGTCCCACCTGGCCCATTTGAGGGGCCAGGGGCTGGCTGCATGAGGCAACCAGCCCGTAAACAAGGCAATGAGGTCATCATGGCTGGTTTTAACGGACAACCAGCCAAGGGGATTGAATATTTAAGGGGATGGTTCAGCCCCATTGAGTTGGAAACACCAGAAATAACCAGAATAGGCTGGTTGTAAGGGTACAGGGACTGATGCCAAGTGGGCTGATGTAGTCCAAACCCAGTAACAAGGCCAGTAGAGCCTGTAGAGCTCTTTTGGGGCGGAAAATTTGCCTTTTGGCTTGTTGTATCATGGGCTCACAAGAGGCCAATCTTTTTTACTTAAGGAGATCTTCTCCCTGCTGTTTTCCATCCATTCATTCATCATTCCAATCAAATTCATCCAAGATATTTCCCCATTTTGAGAGCCCCATTAGACAATATTGACACCCAGTGTCCAGCATTTCTTTTGCTTTAAATACTGCTCATTTGCCTAAGCTAATTGCTGGCCATAATTCTAACACACCTTGCCCCCCCTCTTGATCTGCGGGCCCCACTACCCCTGCCTCCTTGCTTTCCCGCCGGTGCCACCTTGGCCCCCCCCACCTTGGCCCCCCCTCCTTTCTTGCCCGCCGGCACCACCTTGGCCCCCCCCTCCTTGCTCAACCGCCAGCGCCACCTCAGCCCCCCTCTTCATTGCTGTGTCCTGTCCCCCTCCCCCTTGCATTGGCCCCACCCCCTGTTGATGCCGGCCCCCCAATGCCTGCCTGTCCATCCAACCAACCTCCCCCCCCTGCCTGGTTCCCGGGCCCTGCCTAAATGGCCCCAGGCCCAAACAAAACCCAACCTGAAGGCCTTGCCCAATTCCCTCACACCCCAGTAAGTCTTTTTTTTGTTTTTTTGGTTGATGGTGAGATTTTTTTTGTTTTTTTTTTTGGTACAGTATTTTTTTTTTTTGGTGATCACGTTTCTGGTGAACTAGGGATAAAGTCCAGTTTTGGTTTCATTTTTTTTGATTAAATCTTGTTTCATGGATGATTTCCATTTGACTGACTGTTTTTTTTTTCAATCCCTCAACTGCTATTGGTGATTTCAAATTCATTTCCCACCCCCCTCAAAATGTTACACAAACAATCAAATCCCTACTTGTCCCTCACCCAAATCTAAGTATAGGATTGGGAGGGAACAAGATGGAAGGAGATGGCTTGAAAAACACAAAGAGGTGGGAAGAGTAGGTCTGCTTGCCAAAAGAGGCTTCAATCTTGGGATTAAGAAATTTCTTTGGATGTTGCTGAGGAAGGTATTAATGAAAAAGTTGTCTGGTCTGGTCATAAACCAGGTCCTTTGGATCTTTATCCTTCCATTTTTTCCAAAAAGAAAAAAATAGCCAAAAACCCACCCAGGAAGAGTTTGAACAAGCAAAAAAACAATCAAACCCTTCCATTTCTTCCACTTTGGAAAATTAATTCCTGCTGTGGAGACTGCCACTCATACAAGAATGGAAATGTCAATGCAAATCAACAAAACAACTAGAAACACTTGCAGGGACTTGGGGAGTGGGAAAATATACTCCAGAAAAAAAAATATAATTAAAAAGAAAAAATATTTTTTTATTGATGGGGTTAAAAATAGTCTTAAGCATTGTTGTAATCAAAAATGATTTTTTTTCTTTTTAAGTTTTTCATCAAAGCAAATATAATTAAAATCCCAGCATTTGAGTAAGTTTCTTTAATTCATCTACTGTTCTGCTGCTACCAATGTAAACTGCAGCCATCGAACACTTATCCTTGTTTTCTGTTTCCAGTTGTTCCCTCTCCATTTGCAGTTGCGCTTGCTTTTGATCCTTCTCCTTTTCCTCTTTTTGAAATTCTAGCTCAGCCTGTTTCAACTTCCACTCAGCATCCCATTTTTTATGATGGGCCAAACTCTTGGCTTTCTGCTTTTGAAGATCAATAGCCAGTTGAAAATACCACTTCTCCTTTTCAAACTGAAGTTTTTCAGATCCAATTTGCAATTTCACTGTTTTTAAGAGGGGATTAGAAATGAGCTTGATTTTGAAAGAAAGGAGAATCCAATGGTCTCAATTGAATCTTGCTTCTCCATGATTTCCTCAAAGCCCAAAAAATCTAAAGTTTTTCTCCTCTTTTGAATGCTATTGGGGTTGATGTTGATGGAATTGGAGGCCTATTGCTTTCCCTTTGCAGAGGAGGTTTGTGTGGGAACATCATTGCTCTCATTTGAAGGGGATATTGAAGGCTTCATTGGCTTGAGTTTTAGGCCATTCAGGAATGGATGAGCCTGTTTCTTTCAAATCTAAATCAGTCAGGATTGACTGGAAAGAAGAGAAAAGAACTTGGTTCCTTACTTGAGAAGATGTTGATGGGAAAGGTGATACAGGAATGAAATCCTTCTCATTGGTCAAGTTCTCCAGTTCTTCCACCCCAGAAATAGAGCAATCCAAAGAAGGAGGGGCAGGGTCCAAGGTTGTGTTTGACTCATCAATCAATGGGGAAGTAGACGTGATTAGAGCTGATTGTGTTTGAATATCCCCTTGGCATTGGATGGGGGCCACTCAAAGGCAAAGGATTCATCAAGGTCCTCATTGCTAGGCTGAGCATCCCCAGCCAAGTCCTCAGCGAGAACTCAATCCAATTTTTGGGCATCAAAAGCAGCTAGGGGGGTCATTTTGGCCTTCTTTTCAAATATTTCATCCATTTGAATATAAAAAGGACAAATGGAGTCCAACTTATCAACCACAAAGTTGATTCCCTTGGCTTTGTGAGAGTCAGTGATACCAAAGCCAGTGGAAATTGAAATGGAGTGGGCCTTTTTGTACTTGGCTCAATAATTCATGAATTGCTTCCTCATCTGTTTGGATGACAGATCCAGCATACCGTTTGTTTTATTCTTGAGTTCATTTGCAATCAGGAGATAACCATTGACCTTAGAGGATGGAGGTCTGCCAATGCGTGTTTCATTGTTGGATCCAAAGCAAGCATTGTAGTTGGATGGAATTTTGACCCAGTTTACCAGGATGATGTGATCAGCTCTCTTGAGCTGAATTGAGCCTTTGGAAGCTGATGGGGGATGACTGTTGGATGTTGAGTTCCTGGGGGATGTTCACTTTGGTCCATTGGATTTTTTAGTGGACTTGCTGGGGGAGTTTTTCTGAGTGGCCATTCAAAATTAGTAGGAGGGATGAAGGGATGAAAGGCTATGAGAGTGTTTAAGTGGTGAGAGTAATGATGTGATGAGAGGATGAGAGTGATGAAGCAAAGAGAATAGGAAGAGATGAGGGTGATGAAGTGACAAGAGGGATAAAGCAATGACAGTTAGGATGTGATGAAAGCGATAAAGTGATGACAGTAATGAAGTGATGAGGATAGTGATCTGATGAGAGTTAGCTGGATGTGAAAAAAGCAATAAATGGATGAGAGCAATGAAGTGATAAGGATAGTGATCCAATTAGAGTTAGATGGATGTGATGAAAGCAATAAACGGATGAGAGTGATTAACTGATGAGGATGGTGATCCAATGAGAGTTAGCTGGATGTGATGAAAGCAATAAAGTGATGAGAGTGATGAAGTGATGAGGATAGCGATGAACAGATGAAGAGCTTTGAATCAAATTTTTGTCTGATGAAGTAAGAGTTAAAAGGAGGTGGGAATCCAGGGGTCAAAGCCTTTAGATACTTTATTTGAAAAAACCCACTTATTTCCAGGTAACTGTGAAAATTCTGATGTGAAATTAGTGTGTTTTTTGGTTTTAATGGCGGGTTTGAAATGGCAAATTTGGTTTCAAACCTGCAATTAAAAAATGGTGGGTTGGCTTAACTCTGATACGCCCTATATGGCGGGCTTCTAATGGCGGGTTTGCTAACTTTCATTTTCTTTCATTTTCTTTCATTTTCTTTCATTTTCTTTCATTTTCTTTCATTTTCTTTCATTTTCTTTCATTTTCTTTCATTTTCTTTCATTTTCTTTCATTTTCTTTCATTTTCTTTCATTTTCTTTCATTTTCTTTCATTTTCTTTCATTTTCTTTCATTTTCTTTCATTTTCTTTCATTTTCTTTCATTTTCTTTCATTTTCTTTCATTTTCTTTCATTTTCTTTCATTTTCTTTCATTTTCTTTCATTTTCTTTCATTTTCTTTCATTTTCTTTCATTTTCTTTCATTTTCTTTCATTTTCTTTCATTTTCTTTCATTTTCTTTCATTTTCTTTCATTTTCTTTCATTTTCTTTCATTTTCTTTCATTTTCTTTCATTTTCTTTCATTTTCTTTCATTTTCTTTCATTTTCTTTCATTTTCTTTCATTTTCTTTCATTTTCTTTCATTTTCTTTCATTTTCTTTCATTTTCTTTCATTTTCTTTCATTTTCTTTCATTTTCTTTCATTTTCTTTCATTTTCTTTCATTTTCTTTCATTTTCTTTCATTTTCTTTCATTTTCTTTCATTTTCTTTCATTTTCTTTCATTTTCTTTCATTTTCTTTCATTTTCTTTCATTTTCTTTCATTTTCTTTCATTTTCTTTCATTTTCTTTCATTTTCTTTCATTTTCTTTCATTTTCTTTCATTTTCTTTCATTTTCTTTCATTTTCTTTCATTTTCTTTCATTTTCTTTCATTTTCTTTCATTTTCTTTCATTTTCTTTCATTTTCTTTCATTTTCTTTCATTTTCTTTCATTTTCTTTCATTTTCTTTCATTTTCTTTCATTTTCTTTCATTTTCTTTCATTTTCTTTCATTTTCTTTCATTTTCTTTCATTTTCTTTCATTTTCTTTCATTTTCTTTCATTTTCTTTCATTTTCTTTCATTTTCTTTCATTTTCTTTCATTTTCTTTCATTTTCTTTCATTTTCTTTCATTTTCTTTCATTTTCTTTCATTTTCTTTCATTTTCTTTCATTTTCTTTCATTTTCTTTCATTTTCTTTCATTTTCTTTCATTTTCTTTCATTTTCTTTCATTTTCTTTCATTTTCTTTCATTTTCTTTCATTTTCTTTCATTTTCTTTCATTTTCTTTCATTTTCTTTCATTTTCTTTCATTTTCTTTCATTTTCTTTCATTTTCTTTCATTTTCTTTCATTTTCTTTCATTTTCTTTCATTTTCTTTCATTTTCTTTCATTTTCTTTCATTTTCTTTCATTTTCTTTCATTTTCTTTCATTTTCTTTCATTTTCTTTCATTTTCTTTCATTTTCTTTCATTTTCTTTCATTTTCTTTCATTTTCTTTCATTTTCTTTCATTTTCTTTCATTTTCTTTCATTTTCTTTCATTTTCTTTCATTTTCTTTCATTTTCTTTCATTTTCTTTCATTTTCTTTCATTTTCTTTCATTTTCTTTCATTTTCTTTCATTTTCTTTCATTTTCTTTCATTTTCTTTCATTTTCTTTCATTTTCTTTCATTTTCTTTCATTTTCTTTCATTTTCTTTCATTTTCTTTCATTTTCTTTCATTTTCTTTCATTTTCTTTCATTTTCTTTCATTTTCTTTCATTTTCTTTCATTTTCTTTCATTTTCTTTCATTTTCTTTCATTTTCTTTCATTTTCTTTCATTTTCTTTCATTTTCTTTCATTTTCTTTCATTTTCTTTCATTTTCTTTCATTTTCTTTCATTTTCTTTCATTTTCTTTCATTTTCTTTCATTTTCTTTCATTTTCTTTCATTTTCTTTCATTTTCTTTCATTTTCTTTCATTTTCTTTCATTTTCTTTCATTTTCTTTCATTTTCTTTCATTTTCTTTCATTTTCTTTCATTTTCTTTCATTTTCTTTCATTTTCTTTCATTTTCTTTCATTTTCTTTCATTTTCTTTCATTTTCTTTCATTTTCTTTCATTTTCTTTCATTTTCTTTCATTTTCTTTCATTTTCTTTCATTTTCTTTCATTTTCTTTCATTTTCTTTCATTTTCTTTCATTTTCTTTCATTTTCTTTCATTTTCTTTCATTTTCTTTCATTTTCTTTCATTTTCTTTCATTTTCTTTCATTTTCTTTCATTTTCTTTCATTTTCTTTCATTTTCTTTCATTTTCTTTCATTTTCTTTCATTTTCTTTCATTTTCTTTCATTTTCTTTCATTTTTTTCACGCGGTTTGGATGTCCCCACAACATACTGCAACATCCCCCACCCAAGTGGTAAACCTGGAAAAAATGTTGTTTTTGGGGGTTGTAAAAAAAAGAATAAAAAAATTCTGGGGGATAGGGGAGCATTTCAGACACCTGTAGAATAAATCCTAAGAATTTTGGCCATCTTGAAGGCCTACAAAATTGCCCCCAAAAAACTCAAAAAAAAACAATGTCTCACATCTCACATCATTTCACCTTTTTAATTTTTTTTTTGATCATTTTGAAAAATCTGAAGAGAAAGAAAATTTTGAAATATGGCAGGTCATCCAATTATAATTTTCTCAGAGTTTTAGTACTTCACTTTCCGGCCAGAAAATGGGATTTACATAAAAAATGAGAAATTATTTTCAATTTTTTTATTTTTTATTTTTCCATGAGATTTTCCAAATTTTCAGTTGGCATTATTTTAGTGGGCATTGTGAGGAGCCCAAAAAAATTATCTGGGGATTTTTTTTTAGCTTATTGTTTCTTAAATAATTCATAATTCAAAACACAAAAGCGGTGTTTTTTGCTCTAAATCGATGGTTTTTTGCTCTCAATCAATGAGTAAAAAAAAATATGAAAAATTGAGTGACAAAAAAACAGACAAATGATTCAATAAAGATTCATTTGTACTACTTTATTATTTTTACTACAAGGAAACAAAATATTCAAACCAAGTTACAAGTTATTATGAATCAAATCTTCCCATTTTTCTGATTCCTTTCTAGCACAAGCCTTCCAAAGGGGATGTAATTGCGGAGCTGGCCACAGTGCAGAATTATAGTGCAAAGAAAATATTTTCTGAAAATCTTCCAAAATAATTAAACATATGGGAAATGTTTGAGAATTTGCAGTTGCAGGTGAATTGAGTGCCAAATAAGTTGATGGCATCAACTTAGATAAAGTTACCACTGGTGTTTTGTATGTATCTGCAAGCTGGAAACCATGGCAAGGGAATTTTATCCAGTAACTTTGGGGGGCAGGTCCAGCAGTGTGGTTGAGATGTTTTCTTGCTTGGTAAAAATTTTCATCCAAGACTTGAGCTATGAAGTTTTCATCCTTGAAGATAGAGTTGGATTCCATTTCCTTGATCATTTCCTGACTTATTGGGCTCTGATCTTCAGATTTACGGCCCAAATTGATTGCTACTGATCTAAACCCACAGTTCTCATCACCCATCACATCTTGAACATGTGAAATTTGTGGTATGGCTTCCTTTGGGAAAATAAAATTTTTGTATTGATAATAAGGAAAAAAATCAGTATTATTTAAGATGAAACAAAGAAAACAATTCATATTGACTTTATCAATATCCACCACTTCAAAATTATCAGAAGATTAATAAGACAATTTTGTGACCTTCATCCCAAAAAACAAGGGGTTAATAAGTGAACCATAAAGCAAGATGAATTCAGAAATTTATTCACCTTTTCTATTTCAGAGGATGTGGCTGTGGGAGCAAAGATTGGATTCCCTGGAGGGCCTATAAGAATCTTCATCTTTATCTTCTTTTTTTCTTCTCTTGATCCTCTTCAAAGTTTCTGGACTCAAATTCTGTGAAAAAACCCTCTTATTGATGATGGTTCCTGACCTCTGAGTGAAAAATGAAATATGAAAATCAATGGAAACTAGAAAAACAATCCTGATCCCCCCAACCAAAAATAAAATTACTCAATGTCTTTATTATATCCAATTCTTCAAGATCTTTGAATTCTTATCCACTCAATTCCTCTTCTGTTATAAATTCATCCTGTTCACAATGCAATGTTAGCCTAATTAAAAAAAACACCTCTTCCTCTGATTCCTATTTCATTTTACCTTGGCCTTTTCATGGTTGTCCTATCCTTTCCTTTTCCTGAGAGTATGGTATTAGAGAAAAAAGATTTCCAAAAATATCCTTTTAAAATAAATTCAAAAGAAAGGGATAAAAAACAACACAAAGAAAAAACTTACCATTGAATTAACCACTTGGTGCTTCCTTGGTCTTCCTATTCTCTTAGGTACTTCAACTTATTCAAACCAAGATTGATCCCTCTTAGATGAAAGCTGAGAAAGTCTTTTGCTTTTATTGGGGGCTTCTTTGTGTCATCCTTGAATTTTTCCTTTCTTTCTTTGATAGGGGTTCTTGAATTGGGGTCATTTTAAACTTCCCTTTTAACAGTTTCATCATTTCTCCAAGGTAAAAATGATGTTCTCCCGGGCACAATTTAAGGAATTCTTCAAAGATTTCACTCTGAAACCGCTGTATGTTGGTTGATAGGGAAGTTGATTCATGAGATGATTGAGAAGGTTGGCATGAACCCTTCTCACCAAGCTATGAATAATTCCAAAACAAAAGAAAACACTTTGGAAATCAATGTTAGAATTATCTGTTTCTCAAAGAAAAGAAAACATACGGCAATAGGAGGTTTGGCATGCGACTGGGGATGTAAATCATCAAGCAGAAATTGTTTCTTCTTGATATTTGCCTTATTCAATTGGTGTAAAAAAGGAATCCCCATGAAAGGAGAATAATCACAATCGGAAAAGGTGGTTTATTTTTCTGCTGAAATGTGAAAGGAATGCACAATCTTGAGAGAATAGTGGCTTATTTCTCCTGAGAGGTGTTCAACACAACATGGGAGACCAATAAAGTTCTTGAATTCTTGCTAGGAAGTTCCAATGGCAGTTTCATGCAGTTTGATTGAAACTGAATGATATATTTGGTGAAATACATCAGAGAAGGAACCAGAAGAATTTGTGATAAATCATTTGACATAAGAGGGAAGCCCTTCTATTCTAGATGCACTGGTATCTCCAAAATGCAGGTGCTTGTTCCCAGCATATGAAAAAAATTTTCTTTTCAGAGGAAGCCAGTTTTCAAGAAGGTAGTCAGAAGTAGGGGGATTCCAGACTACAGTCAGTTTGGTAATAAGATCTTGATAAGAATTTTCAGATTTGGATTTGACCAGCATATTTGAGTGCTTTCTGAAACTCATCCATTCTTCTTCCAATTTAAAGTGTTTTCTAAAATTTGTTTGAATGTTTTGAAGATATGCCAGAAAGAGAGAAAATGTTGAGAGTTGGGAAATACAGTTTCAATGGAATGAATCAGGGCTTGCTCTTTGTCAGTCACAATGACTTTGGGTTCTTTGTGTTCTAATAATTTATGAATTCATTGGAGAGCCCACTTATAGTTTTCCTTTTTTTTCTTGCAAGAGGAAACAGAAACCAACAGAGAATTTTCTAACACAATTGTTGACACCAACAGGGTGAAGAAGAGGCATGGAAAATTTTTTTGTGTTATAGGTGCATTCCATCATTAATACTGATGGAAAGAGTTTGGTTAATTGGATAGAATCTGGGTAAGAAATGAATAAAGAACTAATATAACCATTTTGATTATTGCTTTCATATGTGAAAGAAAAGTTTCTTTATTCCATTATTAAAGCTTCTATGGGTGATTTTCCTTCCAGTTTTCTTTTTTTTAATTTTTGATCTTTTATCATAGATTGTACTAAGGGTTGTGTGAACAGGAGAATTGCAGGACTGCATTAAGGAATTGAGAATTTTCAGGGGAGGAATCCCATCTTTGGTTAAAGAATTGACCGTATTCTCTTGATAAAACTGAATCCTTCTATGAACTGGATGGGTGGATGGATCATTTTATGGTGGATGATTGTGATCAGGGCATTGGATTTTTATTTCCCAAAGACCAGACTTCTTGTAAAAGCTTCCAGAGAATTTGAAGGGACAGTTTGTTTTTCTAGTTGATGGAAGTCTTTTGCTATCCAAATTGGGTTTATATTCCCCAGATTTTTCACATTGGTAATTATATATTTGCTCTTTAGTATTGGAGACTTTGGTTGAAATGGCACATCCATGGTATTTATCCCATTCTTGAACAGCATCCACAAGTTCCCCCTTTGAATGATATGATAAGTCAGGTGGAGGAGCCTGAGGGGTTGAATCATGGGGGTGGTATAAATCAGCTGAAGCAGTAGAAGGAGAAGCAGCAGATGCAGATAATTTAGCAGAAGAAGAAGCAGCAAAGGCAGATAGTAAAAGTTGGTTGATGTGTTTCTCAGATATTTTTTGTTTGGGATTTTGATTTTGAGATGTTTTTTTTTTATGAAGACTTGATTTTTTTGATTTTTGATTGATTTTTTGGATTCAGGGGGTCCATTTAGTGGGGGTGGAGTGTTAAATTTGATTTTTTGAGTTGCGTTGGGTAGTGATGTGTGATTGGTTGATTGGTGTTGAGTTGTGATGATTGGTGATGGTGGTGATGATGATGTGGTGTGGGGTGGATTCTGGATTTTGATGGGTGACTTTGTGGTTGAGGAGAGTATTGGACCGCCCCACAAGGTGAGGAGGAGGCAGGAAATAATTCAAAATCATATTTAATATCAGATTATTCATATAGAAGAGTCCAAAAATGCAGACCTACCCCAAAAAGGGGTTTAAAAATGGTATTTTGAGGTAAGGCATTTGAGGGCCAAATCAAGGTCCAACAAAAAAAGAAAAATATATATTTATTTTTTATTTGAAGTGCATTTTCAATCTTCAAAATCAGTTTCTCCATAAAAAGAATCAAAATAGTATCAGAAAGTTCTTCAAAACACACCCCAAAACAGACACTTCCCATTATTGTTGTACATGCATCAATTTTTTTGGAGGGGAATAAGTGATCCTAAAAACCCCCAAATCATTTTTCTGGGCCCTTCAAAATTCCCAATAAAATACTGAAAACTGAAATCTTGGAAAATCTAATGGAAAAATAACAAAAAAAGAATTGGAAAAAATGTCTCATTTTTTATGTAGATCCCATTTTCTGGCGGGAAAGTGAAGTAATAAATTTCTGAAAAAATTATTATTAGGGGGTATCAGAGTTAGCAAACCCGCCATTTTTAATGGCAGGTTTCTGAAATAGACATACCCCGTAACTGGTGTATTTCAAAATGGCGGGTTTCATGAAAATGATGGGTTTCAAACATCAAATCCGCCATTATCATCCATCCACCATCCATTGCATGAAAAACATCCATCCACAGCTCAACCTCAGCAAATTGATACCGAGGTTGGGTTTGACTCATCAATCAATGCAGAAGTAGACGTTATTGGGGCTGATTATGTTTGAATATCCTCCTTGGAATCAGATGAGGTTCACTCAAAGGAAAAGGTTTCATTCAGATCCTCATTGCTAGGCTGAACATCCCCAGCCAAGTCCTTGGCATCAACTGAATCAGATTGTTGGGTGTCAAAAGCAGCTAGAGGGGTGATGTTGGCCTTCTTTCCAAACATTTTATACATTTCAATATAAAAAGGAAAAATTGAGTCCAACTTATCAACCACCAAGTTGATTCCCTTGACTTTTTTGGAGTTGGTGATACCAAAGCCAGTGGAGATTGACGTGGAGTGGGCATTTTTTTACTTTGCTCAATAATTCTTGAATTGCTCCCTCATCTTTTTGGATGACAGATCCAGCCTACATTTTGTTTTATTCTTGATTTCATTTCCCATCGGGAGATAACCATTCAGCTTGGAGGATGGAGGTCAGCCAAGGCGTGTTTCATTGTTGGATCCAAAGCAAGCATTTTAATTGGAGGGAATTTTGAGCCAGTTTACAATGATGATGTGATCAGCTCTCTTGAGCTGACTTGAGCTTTTGGAGGTGGATGGGGGAGGATTGTTGGATTTTGAGTTCCTGGGGGATGTTTTCTTTTGTCCATTGGTTTGTTTAGTGGACTCGCGGGAGGAGTATTGTGAAGGTCCATTTAAAAAGAGTGAGAGGGGTGAAGGGATGAAGAAATAAAGTGATGAAGAAATGAAGTGATGAAAGGATGTGATTAAAGCAGGGATGAGGGATGAAGCAATGAAGTGATAAGGGGATGTGATAAAACGGGGGATGAGGGATGAAGCAATAAATTGATGAAGCAATGAAGTGATAAAGGGATGTGATGAAAGCAGGGATGAAGCAATGAAGAAATGAGAGGATGGATGTGATGAAAGCAATAAAGTTATGAGAGTGATGAAGCAAGGTGACAGTGATAAATTGATGAAGGGATGAGAGTGATGAAGTGAGGAGAGCAATGAAAATCAATTTTTTTGGATGAGGTTGGAGGTAGAATTTTTCTGATGAGGCCCAAGGTTGAAACAAGGGGGGATGATGTGGAATGACACGGTTGAACTTCTGAAAGCCCTTATATACTTTATTTGAAGAAAACCATTTATTTCCAGGTAACTCTGACACGTCTGATCTGAAATAAGTGGTTTTCTTTGATTTTTAATGGCAAATATGGGTTAAAACCTGCTATTAAAAAATGGTGTGCTTGCTTAACTCTGATAAGCCCTATTGATTGGCCTGCCATATTTGGAAACTTCCTTTCTCTAAAGATTTTTCAAAATGATCAAAAAAAATATCAAAAATTTGAAAAGTTTTTAGATGTGAAGCTTTTCTTTCAGTTTTTTGGGGGCAATTTTGAAGGCCTTAAAAATGGCCAAAATTCTTATGATTCATTTTAAAGGGGTTTGAGATGCCCCCCTATCCCCTGTATTTTTTTTGAAGACCACCAAAAACCACATTTTTTCCAGGTTTACCATGTGGGTGGGGGACATTGCAGGAAGTTGTGGGGAAATCCAAACTGTGTGTTTTCCAGGTCTGGGGCCATGAAAAAATAACACCCTTTTCATTTTTTGTTCACTTTTTTTTCCTTTTCCTTTTTCCTTTTTTCTTTCATTTTTGTTTCTTTTGTTTCCTTTTCTTCCCCTTTTTTTCCTTTTTTTCCTTTTTTTCCCTTTATTTCATTTTTCATTTTTCATTTTTTTCTGGTTTTTTTCTGTTTTTTTTTCTTTTTTCTTTCTTTCTTTCTTTTTTTGTTTTCTTCTTCTTTTCTTCTTCTTCTTATTTTCTTTCCTTTTCTTTTCTTTTCTTTTCTTTTCTTTTCTTTTCTTTTCTTTTCTTTTCTTTTCTTTTCTTTTCTTTTCTTTTCTTTTCTTTTCTTTTCTTTTCTTTTCTTTTCTTTTCTTTTCTTTTCTTTTCTTTTCTTTTCTTTTCTTTTCTTTTCTTTTCTTTTCTTTTCTTTTCTTTTCTTTTCTTTTCTTTTCTTTTCTTTTCTTTTCTTTTCTTTTCTTTTCTTTTCTTTTCTTTTCTTTTCTTTTCTTTTCTTTTCTTTTCTTTTCTTTTCTTTTCTTTTCTTTTCTTTTCTTTTCTTTTCTTTTCTTTTCTTTTCTTTTCTTTTCTTTTCTTTTCTTTTCTTTTCTTTTCTTTTCTTTTCTTTTCTTTTCTTTTCTTTTCTTTTCTTTTCTTTTCTTTTCTTTTCTTTTCTTTTCTTTTCTTTTCTTTTCTTTTCTTTTCTTTTCTTTTCTTTCTCTTTCCTCTTTATTTTTTTTTTATTTTTCATTTTCATTTTTCCTTTTCCTTTCCTTTCCTTTTCCTTTCCTTTCCTTTTTCTTTTTCTCTTTTCTTTTCTTTCTTTTCCCTTGTTTGTTTCCTCTTTTTTTCATTCTTTTAATTTTTCATTTTCATTTTCATTTCTTTTCATTTCTTTTTTTCTTTTTTATTTCAATTTTTTTGTGGGGGGGCTTTAATTTTCTCATGGGGGCTATCCTTTAAATCATGGATTTTTATTTCTGTGCAATGTAACTCCATCACAATAATATTTTACTATCAGTTTTGAGAAAACCATCTGGAGTTTTCCATGCGCATTTCCGGCTGGCCAAACCATTGAAATGGCCTGACAGCCCAAGGCAAAACCCGGAGGTGCGCAGGCAAAGACCGCCTCCTAATTTTTGAAGTGACAGCTCACCTGTATTGGGTTTCCTGTCTGGTTTTTGCCCAAACTGGAAAGGAGATTGTGTTCCTTCACACCACACACCTTAAATTTGACATCAACTGCCATCATTGACTGCCAACATCCAAATTTGACATTCCCCTCCAACATTGACCTCCAACATCATCACAGTAAGTACTATTATTTCCTATTTTCCTTTCATTGGATGAATTAAGTAAGGATTTAAATTTAATTAATTACTATTTTTTTCTTCTTTTTTGGGTTTGATTTGCCACAGCATAGCAATGGATGAAAATATTGAAAAAAATGAGCTTCCCCAGGTTTATGAAGATGAGTGTTGCAAATACCAAGAAGAAATTTAGGCCCACTACTTGGCTATCCAAGAAGCCCATCACCACCTTAACTCCAACCTGGCTCTATTGAAGGCCTTTGAAACCTGAAAAAAAATAAAGAAAACCAGAAGAAAGCAAAATGACAAATCAGTCAGGCAAGAAAGCCTCATCAACCAATCAGTGGAGAGATTAAAGACCTGGTTGAACAGCAAGTCCTCAAAAAAGGAAATAACATGTTAAAGTTGCCAAAACCTTTGGCATCTCTGACAAACAAGTTTGACAGATTATAGGTGAGGCTTGATCAAGAGACACACAAGGACCCAAGTCAAAGATTTCCAATGAAATAATTGAATCAACTTTGATGCATCTTGAAGATAATTTGGCCTTGCTTTTGAAGGACCTAGCTGGCCACATCAAGGAAAAGTTTGATTTCTCTATGTTGATCCCCTCAATCCAGAAGGTTCTGGGCAATCTTGAAATTACCTGGAATATGGTTGCCCCAGTTCCTCACTAGTGGAACATGGCTTCCTTCCTACAACAGCAACAAAATTTTGTTCTCAATTGTTTCACTGATGTAGGAAGGAACCTCATCTTTATTGATGAGTCTGGTCTCAACTCTCAGGCTCAACCTACCCATGGTTTTGCACTTTCTGGTAAGTTGTTTCTCTTTTAATTGATTCTTTTTTAGGTTGATTGCAATTCTCATTATTTTTTTATTTTTTGGTTTCTTTTGTTTTTATTCAGGTCAGGCAGCTTCCCTTGCAACCAATGCTATGGGAAGCATGATCCATCTTTTTGGGGCTCTGGAAAATTCAGGAATGCTGTATTGAAAATTGCTGAACAAGGATGGTAAAAAAAGGTGGTATCTTCTCCCTCAACATTGCCAACTTCCTTCTCCAACTGCATGAAAGATGCCCGCCAAACTCTCTCATTATTATTGAAAATGCACCAATTCATCACAGAAAAAATATCAATTGAGTTGCCCATATAATGAAGGAGTCTGCCCAAAAAACCAAAATTTAATTTCTTTCCAAATAATCCACCATGCTTAACTTAATTGAGCTTGTTTTCAAAATCATCAAAATACAAGTCACACATCAAGACATTAAAAGCTGGAAAGATCTTGCACAAGCAATCCATCAGGTGATTGAACAGGAAATAACACCAGAAGTTGCAGAAGAGTGCTTAACCCATTGCCAAAAATTTTAAAAAGAGTGTGGTGATATGCAACCTATAACTGGCAATATTATCAAAAATCCTAGCTCTTATCTTCAAATTACTTAATTTCTTTTTTTCCTTAAGTTTTTTCTTTCAATTTTTTTTGACTTGATCATGTAAATTACTGAAGTAAGAATTTTCCTGTGCTTAATTTAGGCAAGAGAAAATTACATGTTAGTTGAAATGACAAAAGAAAATTTTGACATGTTTTTTATACTCAATTTTCCCAACAAAGAAATCCTGTCCGCCAAAATTAAAAGGTGGACAGAAAGCCTGAAAATAAAGGACAAAAACATGATAATACTGGAAAGCCTTTTTTTATGGAAAGGAAATGTTTCTTTTCATTGCAGGACATAAAAATTTAATTCAGGAAAATAAATTGAAACAATAGCACAAATAAAATAAAACAGAGGACAGAAACTCTGAAAATTTGGCCAAGAAATGCAAAAAACAGGAAAGTTTTCTTGAAACCAATAATATTTCATGGGTGTTTCAACATTATTTTTTAAAAAAAAAATTTATGCTGAAGCTCTGTAGCTGGGTATTTCAAAAACTCAAAAAAAAAGCTTTTTTAAGTTTGGAAGCATTAGAAAACCTTTGAAAATCTATTCAAAAAATTAAATATAAAATAACAAATTTTTTAATTCATCTTTGGATCCTATTCTTTGCCTGTTCAATCAATTAGTTTTTGGAAAATTAAGCCCTCAGAAAGTTAAAGAAAAAATAAAAGATCTTTCTGATGTTTTTAATTAATTAGTTTTTGGAAAATTAAGCCCTCAGAAAGTTAAAGAAAAAATAAAAGAGCTTTCTGATATTTGTTTGGCATTTTTGTAGGTATTCCTGGCCTCCAAAAATTTAATCCAATGCAAAACAACCTCAAAATAACACATCCATTTCATTTTTTTTCTTTTCACACCTGGAATCAAATTTTCTCCAAGTTTTTTTAACAGAAAAATTAAAAAGAAGCCAAAGATGAAACCAAAAGCAATTCTGACTGCTTGTCAAATTTTTTACCCCAAACAATATTTATCACAGTGAAAATAAATGTAAATAAAAGGGCTGGTCCACATTTTTCATTCTAATTTTGACTTTATTGAAATACATAAAAAGAACAAATATTGTTAAAAATATCATTTAAATACCAGTTTTACATAATATCCATCAATTATGGGCTTTATTTCCCTTCTGGATTTTCTTGGAGGGATAAAACCTCATTACCAATCCATAGATTTTTCTGCACAACTGTTTTACAAGATTTGGAATTCTTGTTTGCAAAGCTTTTCAAAATTGGATCTAATTTTTGAGCTGGCCCAGGATCAGAGTTAAAATTGAACAGAAATACATGTTTGAAATATCTTAGAATAATAAAGAAAATAGGACAAGGTTTGAAATTTTTAAGTGGGATGGGAGTTAAGAGGAAGATAAGTGCAAGACATTAAGGAAGAAAAAAGAAGCACTGCACACTTGTATCTTTCAGGAAGAATTGAAAAATGGAATGGGAATTCAATCTTCATATTTATGTGATCTGTTTCAGAAAGTTGGTTCAATTTCCTTCTTAATTATTGAAGATTTTCACCTCAGATTTCATGCATGAAGCTTGGGTCCTTGTGAATTGGGCTTGAATCCAGATCTTTCACCATTTCTTTCCTTACTTCAATCCAGTCTTCTGAGTTCCTCCACAAACAAATTTCTGCTGCCCTAAATCCACAGTTTACATCCCATATGAAATCTTGAACATGTGATATATGTGAACTTTCTGATTTTGGATAAATAAAGTTCTCATTGGAACTAAAAGCAAACACAATAATTTTCTATAAATTTAATATGTTTTAGATAAACCACTCACATTTTCAATTTAAAATTGGTCAAAATTTTCAGAAGAAGAATAGGATAATGTACAATAAAACTTCATTTGAGTCTAATATGGGATTTACTTTCTAATAAAACTTCCTGGTCACCATATTTCAAGAGTGACTTGTCTACGTCCCCTTTGACAGAATTATTTGACCTCAAGAATTTTTAAGGTCTTCACCAACCTGGGCAGAAGTACTTGGAGATAGTCAAAAAATATGTTTCAAATTTATATTGAGAATTCACCAATTAACACAATTGAACAAGCCCTGGTGCAGTTTTCATCTCCCAAAGTGATCCAAGATAAAATATAAAAAAGAAGCCAATGGATCTCAGCCACCAAAGAGGTCTACATAAAAACATTATCCACATTCTTAGTGTTGCACCTCAAGCAATCTCATTACAAAATATTTGATGGGCCCGTCAATGAGAGTAATAAATTGATTCAAATTGGTAGAAAATTAATAATACCACAGCTGAAAAGAACTCCTGTCCAGTGTGGCTCAAACAAACAAGCAAGTGATTAGAAAAATTATAAGTTATTTGATGGTCATTCAACTTCAAAATTTTTCAAAGCCCATATGTTTCATGCCCCAAATTGGCTGATCCTTCCCATCTGTCTGTCAATTCTTATGCCCCCCCAATAAAATTACAAATTCATTTATCATCATGGAACCCATGCATCAGGATGGAATTAAAATGTGTTGATCCAAAAAATGGCACTCAATAGTTAGATTTATATAGACAATACTTGGATCACACCAATCACAAATCCAGACATGATCTTCAAATTTATGAAAAGTATTTTTTGGCCAAATTGGAAAAGAGGAAGAACAGGATGAAAAAACTTTTGAGCCACCAAAAAGGTTCATCGTCATCCTCATTAACCCCTCTGAAATTTTATATCTCTCAAATCAATCCTTTGCATCCCAAGACCAGTACTATTAATGGTCATCATTGTTCCCTAAATGGTTCCAAAAGCCTTGGGGCCTCTAACCATCATCACAACCCTCCTCCTCCCCACCAAAACTTTAAAATCCCTCACCTCCTCTTCTATACTAAAACTAGACCTTGAAACATAAATTTTTTGCAAGATTGGCAGGAAAAAAAATTTTCAGAAAAAAATCAACAAGACAAGTTTATTTAGATGAAAAAACCTCCAATTGGTGCTTTTTCTTTTGTGCTTTTCTCATTTTAAATTACTTTTTTTTGGTTTGGGTGTTCATAGGCCGAAATTATATTTTTCTCTGAATAATAGGTTCTCTTTTACTACTCTTTCAAAGAAGAATACCATGTGCAAACTAAATAAAAAAAAGGGGGGGAAGAAGATTCAATGATCTTTGATTGACCACACGACATTTATCTTGATCCATGAGGGAATCCATGGTGATAATAATTCCTTATCCTCCTCAGTAATTGATCAGAAAAAGCCATTTAGATTGAAATACAATGGAGAATGTTGGGATTGGGGTGGATGGTCCATTTCCTCAATTGAGGTGAGATTGTGATCCTGCTAGGGGAGGGATTGTAATCCCTCAAAGGGAGAAGATGGCCAAGGAAGGCCAGAGGGCTTGAAAGTTGTGGTTTTATAAGAAAAAACAGCTACAAGTCAAGGATTTCCTCAAAGAAAGACTACCAAAGGCCATCATCCAACCTTTCATCCTCTGCCCCTTTGAGAGCATCCTTGTGACAATAGCAATCACATCAGTAACAACCATTGTTTCATTTTGTGGCCGAAATTGCGCATGTTAGCCTCCAGAAGACTTGATGGGGTGGATAATTATGCATTGCCATTGGGGTCCTCTTCAAGCTTTTCATCTGGAATTCTCATTGGTGGAGATTTTTCAGTGAGGATCATTCCAGGTTATACTACAACTTTCTGACTAGGAATAATGTTTCAATCATCTCATACTTTTCACTCAAGTAAGTACACAAGAGATCATCAACAACCAAAGAAGAAAAAAATAATTGCACCATTTCTTGGACCCTCTCCTAACATCCTATCAATCCCCCCCAAAACCTATCAACAAAGTAATCTACATATTTGCCCCAACCAATCTAGTACTCACCTTGGGTGATCCCATCAATCTTGTTTGAATTTTTCATTTCAAAAAAGCTCAAAAAATAATCTCCATCAATGTAACTGTCACACAACCACCCCACGTACTGTTGGGAAATCTTAGATGATTGTGAGCACAAAGGAGACTGAGTGCAAGGGAAAGTGCCAGGCAGTGAAGCTAACTGCAAAGTGCAAACTTATGGTGGGTAACTCAACACACAATGAGAGGATGAATGGCTCCAATGGAAAGGAAACTAAAGCCAAGCCCAATGTGATGACTTGATTTAGCAAAATGCAAGAATGTATGAAATTAACTAACTGAGGAGACAATCTTCAGGCAAGCAGCATAGCCTTTATAAGGTAATCCAAAGTGACTAGATAAAACCTGATTGACAGCCAACTACAGTTAAGAGGCAATGAGGCAATCAATGACATGAAACGTATTTGGAAATGAAATAACATTATAGACAATTCCAAGGTCATAATGTAGATGCAAGGCAATAGATTCTGAGCTTACAAGGGCATAATGGATGAGATAGGAAGGAGTGAAGTGAGAGAAAATTCAAATATGAGGATTTAGTTTATGCAGGGTAAGGGACTATTCCAATTGCAAACTATGAAGTTGTTGTGGCTAACTAGCATGGGTGCAAGCTAGTGAGAGTGCATGACTGGGAATGGGAACCCAGGACTATTGATACTCAGGGTGGAAGAGTGGAGCTTAAATGGATGGTTGATTGGAGTAGATTTAACTGAAAGGTTTGCAAGTAGGTGCTGAGTTGGTTGCCAAGAATGGAAGGTTGTTATGCAATCCAGAGTTGATAAGCGGAATGCACCATTGATGTTGTGCTTCTATTTTTGTCATGCATATGGACTGAGGTAGATGGTATTGAGGAAAGGATATTTCAAATTGAGGGAGACAATAATTCTTAAGCTTGAAGCGTGAGAGTAACCCCCAATTATGGTGAGCAGCCTCAATGGCTTCTTCCTCCTTCCTTCTTCCTTCTTCCTCCCTCTTCACCTCAAATTTTGATCTTCTTACAATTATAAAATTTGTTCAATCAAACTCTATTTGTAACACCCTATCACTCTTCCTACCCTCCCCCTTCCTAGATGTCAGATTTGTATTATCAGGGAAGTAACTTAGCCATAGACAAGTTGATTTTGAATTCTGGCTGAGATGGTGGTACATGAAGCAGATAGGATGGGAGCTTATGTGACCAATAATGGCAATCAGCTGATTATTCTGATTATTTACTGAAAGATTGGAATTCCAAGAGGTAAGAGTGAGGATTAGATGAGTTTTTATTTGATGAGATGAAGCCCATGCTTGGTGCCATTTCAGGATTTGGGGATTGGTAAATAATGAGTAGTGACATGATTTGATTGAGTGATTTTTGGTGAAATTTTGATGTGTGGATGGGGTGTTTTACATTTAATTGATGTATGAGTCATAAATTGTGTTGGTTTGAGTGTCTTGTATCCGGTATGCTACACACATGTCAAACACATGTCACATGTTGTATGGTATACCTGGGGCAGCTCTGGATCACAGAAGTACGCTTTCCTCATCCTTCCGCGTTCCTTCTCACTCTGCCCCAGTCCAACTCAACAGGTTATGAGCCCAGAGCTCCGCTAAGCTCTTGCTATCTTCTCTAGAAAAATTTCTCCAAGGATCCATAGGCTTAATGATAAAGCAACCTCAACCTAGATGACTACATCCTCATCCTTGTTTCTAAAACCAAAAGCGTCCAATATGTTCAACGTAGGTTCAGACACGTTTACCTCATCTCCGAACAGGCTCTCAAGCGCCAAACTGCCCATCCTCAACTCCCCAGGCCCAGACTCAAACTACCTGGACTGGGAATTTGTTGTAACATTGTACCTTGAGGCTGCCGGGTTGGAATATATCATTCACAATCCCAGACCGGATCACCCTCTACCTGCATGGACAAACGACAAAAAGATTGTCTGCGCTTTGATCACGCAAGCTATTGATGCACCCAACCTAAGGTATGTTTGAGAACAACGCATACAAGACATCCTCCAGAACGCCTTGGCCACTGGTCTAAGGTTGCCCGTGTTTCCTCCAATGTTGATACCCCAAAGACATGGAGCCAGCTTCTCCGGTCTCCCAACAAGCGCCGTTGGCTAAAGGCAGCAGACAAAGAGTTTGCCTTGCTTCTCGGAATGCAAACCTGGAAACTAGTTCCACATCCCCTCAAGCGTAAGATCATCAAATCCAAGTGGGTCTTTAAGGTGAAAAAGAATCTTGATGGATCGGTCCAAAAACTGAAAGCTTGACTAGTGGCGATAGGATATTCCCAAACCCGCGGAGTAGACTATCAAGAAGTTTTCTCCCCAACTTTACGACTCAAAACTCTTCGACTCATACTCAGCCTCCTTGCGTCCAACAATTGGAAAGGGCGGCAGGTTGATTTTAAAACCGCTTTTCTCAACGGAAAGTTGGAACACGAAGTTTTCATGGAGCAACCGCCGGGCTTTGTGGACCCGCAAAACCCAGACTGGGTCTGTCAACTATATTGTTTGCTGTACGGACTCAAGAAATCCCCCAGGAAATGGAATCAAGAACTTCATCATTCTCTGGTCAATCTCAACTTTGCGCAATCCAAGTACAACCCGACGCTCTACTTTTGTGTTGAAGGCGGCAAACTTGTCTGTGCTCTCACCACTCATGTGGATGACTTGGCGATTGTAGGTGAGCCAGCCTGTTTTTATCATCTGATTGCCTCCCTGGGCAATACATTCCAAGTGGGGGCCAATGAAGACCTCCACCACTTTCTATCCCTACAAATCACTCGCGATTGTCCAAACTGTCTTGTTTATCTTAATCAATCCCACTATATTGATTCACTCCTGGATTGTTTCCTCAATGGCAAGCCTCTCTCTGTTCCTACTCCCACGGAATCTTACTTCAAGAACATCCGCTGTTGCTTGCCGGATGAGCCACCATCCTCTGGCCCCTACAATCAACTCATTGGCTTGCTTCTGTGGGTGTCCCAATGCACCCGTCCTGATGTCTCTTTCATTGTCAATAAACTGTCACAACATCTACGGGACCCATCAGAGGCTCACTGGCAAGCAGTGGTACGTGTACTCCACTATCTGGTTTTGACCAAATCATTGGGCCTCAAGCTAGGTGGGTTTTTATTGATAGCCGGGTTCTCAGACTCCGACTGGGAAGAAGACTGCAACAACCAAAAGTCAACCTCTGGTTACGTGTTTTGTCTGGGGGAAGGGGCCATATTGTGGAAATCCCGTAAGCAGGCTACCGTTTCCCTCTCTAGCACAGAAGCCGAGTACAAGGCCCTTTCCGACTCATGCAAAGAGGGGCTCTGGTTAAGACACCTGCTTTCCAAATTATCACTCAACACACCTGACGCTATTCCTATCCACGTAGATAATGAAGGCGCCAAAGCTCTAGCAAAGAACCCCGAACACCACGCTCGCACGAAACATATTCACGCAAGGTACCATTTTTTACGGGAATGCGTGCAAGAATCGTCCGTCAAACTCATCCATGTGTTGACCAAGAACATGATGGCCGACATGCTCACCAAGCCTCTAAGCAGGGTCCTGCTAGAGAAACACCGACAAATGTTTGGCGTTGTTCTCTGATTTTCTTTTCTCTTTTCTATTTACTCTGTTTCTTTATTTATTTTCCTTTTCTTTTCCATTGCTGTTTTCCATCTGATTGTTCCCGAATTCTCATCACTTTTCTATTTGTCTTTACTAAATTCTCTTTTTCTATCTTTTCTTGTATTCTCTTTCTTCTCCATGTATGCAGCAAGGGGGGGTGTTGGGTTGAGTGTCTTGTATCCGGTATGCTACACACATGTCAAACACATGTCACATGTTGTATGGTATACCTGGGGCAGCTCTGGATCACAGAAGGACGCTTTCCTCATCCTTCCACGTTCCTTCTCACTCTGCCCCAGTCCAACTCAACAAATTGCTGGTTTGATTTTTGAAACCCACCATTTTGAAATTCACCAGTTAGGGTGGATTTTTATTTCAGAAACCTTCCATTAAAGTTGCAGTTTTGGTCAAAGAAAATTGTGGTTTTTCTGGCTGTGATACACCCTAATTGTTTCATAACTCTGAGAAACAAATCTTGTAAGATAAATTTTTATCTCCTGATCGCCAATGGACTGAATAATAAAACAAAAGTTAGGCTGGATATACCAGAAAAACATATGAGGGAGCATTCAAGAATTATCAAGCCAAGTACAAAAAGGCCCACTAAATGTCAATCTGCACTGGCTTTGGTATAATTGACTAATGAAGCCAAGAGAATTGAATCAGTGGTAAATAAATTAGACTTGATTTTTCCTTTTTATATTCAAATTGATGAAATATTTGGAAAGAAGGCCAACAAAAAACCTTTAGCTGATTTTGAGGCCCAAAAATGCAATTCAGTTGATTCTGAGGACTTTTATGTGGATGCTCAGCCTAGAAATCATGATCCTGATGAAACCTTTGAGTGTCCCCAATCTGACTCTGAGGTGGATATTCCAACACAATCAGCTTCAATCATGTCTACATTGGCATTGATCAATAATTAAAACCCTTTCTTGGACCCCTCACTTACTTCTTTGGATTTCTCTCTTCCTGGGGTGTAAGAACTCAACAAAGTTTCCTATGAGGATCAAGTTATTCCACTATCTCCATTACAATCAACATCTGTTCAAGTAGGGGAGCAATTACTTGTTTTTTCTTTCTGGTTAATTCTGACTGATTTAGATTGTAAAAAAACAGGCTCATCCTTTTCTGAATGGCCAAAACCTCAACCTAATGGGGCCTCCCACATCACCTTCAAATAATAGTGATGAAATTCAGAATCAAAACTCCTCTGCCAAAGGAAAGAAAAAAGGCTCCAATTAAATAAATGTCAACCCCAGAAGTCATAAAAAGAGGCGGAACACTTCAAATTTTTTGGGCTTTGAAGATATCATGGAGAAGCAAGATTTAAGTAAGTACATTGATTGAATCCCCTTGCTTCCAAAATCATGCTCATTGCTATTCCCCTCCAAAAATCAGTGAAATGAAAAATTGAATATGAAAACCTTGAATTTGAAAAGGAAAAGTGGGATTGTCAACTTGATATTAATTTTCAAAATCAAAAAGCAAAGAGTTTGGCTCATCAAAAAATATTTGATATTGAGTGTAAATTGAAACAGGCTGAGCAGGAGTTTCAAAAAGAGGAAAAAGAGAAGGATAAACTGGAAGAGCAACTGTAAAAGTTGAGGGAACAACTGGAAATGAAAAAAAGATAGTTCATTGGTAGCCATGGCATCTATTGGTAGCAGTATAAGGGTTGAGGAAATAAAGAAGATTAATTTATTTCTGGGCTTGTGAATATATTTACTTTGATAAAGATTTTAAAAATAAAAACTTTTTTTTTGATTGCAACAATGTTTGAGACTATTTTTAAACCCACCAAAAAAAATCTTTTTTGTTTTTATTTAACTTTGTTTTCCCTAAGATATATTTGGCCATTTTGAAAGTACCTGCAAGTATTGTGAGATCTTTTGTTGATTTTCATAGAAAGGGCCATTCTGGTATGAGTGGAAGTGTCCACAGTAGGAAATGTAAAGTGCTTTTACTTTTTTGTTTCCCCAAACATGTTCATAACACATTTTTTGTTTGAAATAAATCCCAAAACCCAATTCAGGAAACACAAATTGGTCAGTGAATACTGGATATTCATCCTTCTTGTCAATAATTTTTCCATTCAATTTGTTGGTTGGAGCCACCGTTAAAAAGGAATAGGAAGGGGCATCACCTTTTTAAATATGGGGAGAGTTGTAGAAGCAATTGGATGTGAAAGTAATATGTGGAGAACATTCAAAGGAGTGAGGCATGATCCAAATTCCAAAGAAGAGAAGAAGGGGATGTGGTTTTTCTTCATTGTTTGATGGTTTGATTCAAAGGAAAGTGTGGCTAATTTTTGGAACATTTGGCCTAAAATTTGAGAGAGTTTGTCTGACTTAAGGTTTAGGAAAGTGTACTTTTGAGGGGAAGATTGAATAGCTGCTTTCTTAAAATATTGTCCAAAAAACTCAGAAGGGTGCATCAATTTTTGCCATCTAATTGCCCACATTTTTACACCCCAAGATCTTGAGTGACCAACACTGTGGAAAAATCTTTTTGATTGGTGAAGGAAAGTGGTCACAAAGTTTATGTCCTTCTTATCTTTCTTGGAGAGTTTATTCAGAGGGACAAATTTGATTATTGCAACTAGAGACTCATGATTGGATCAATTGTGAACAATTAACTTTCCAGATGTGAAGAAATGGAACTGTTTGATCTTCTGTTTGGCCTGTTCAAACTCTTCAGGGGAGGGTTTTTGACTGTTCTTTTTTTTGGGGGGGAAAAAATGGCAGAATACAGATCCAAAGGTTGTATTTTTTTCATAGAGCACACAATCTTTTCACTAATCCCTTCCTTGGCCACTTCCAATGAGATTTTAGAGTCCCATGTTTGAGCCCTCTTTTGCTGGAAAGCCCTTTTCTTCGCACCTCTCTGTATGTTTGTCAAAACGTCTACTCCCAAGGTTATACTTTCATTTTGGTAAGGATCAAGATCAGATTCAATTTTTTGTATAAAATTTTGAGGGAAGTGGGAGAAGAATTCAAAGTCCAGAAAAAGGGCTGATTTAGAAAAAACAAGGGATAAAATAGTGTGTTTCATTTCAAAGAATCAAAAAAAAATCATTAGTTATGTTACAATTAAGGTGAATGATCAACAAAAAAAAAAAGAAAATACTGGTCAATGATCCTAACAAAAAAAATAAACAATGGTCACTCAGATTTTTTAATCATCAGAATCATGAATTAAAGAGGAGGAGGGGGGGAACTGACCTTTTTTATTTTCAATGGGGGGGAAATCAATTGATGGGGGGTATTCAATCAATGGGTGGGGGAAACATCAATGGGGGTGACTAAAACAATAGATCAATCAATCAGCGGATGATTGATCATGGAGAAGGAGGAGAAGGAAAACAATTTGTCAATAAATCAATTAGAAATCAATTTACAATCAATTGCCAATTGAATGGTCAATAGATTGATTGAGGAGTAGGAGAAGGAAGATAATTGGTAAATCAATCAATTAGAAATAAATTTAAAATTGAATGTTCAATCAATGGATTGAGGAGGAGGAAGAAAATTGCTGATTGATTGAACAATTGATTAGCTATCAATTTATAATAAGTCAATCAATCAATTGGAAATCAACTATAAATCTATTTTTAATTGGTTAATTGATAGAAAATTGATTGATTGTTCAATTGATGCGCGGGAGGAGGAGGGGGGGCTTATCTAATCAATATTTCTCAGTTCAAAGGGTTGGTGGTGTACCTGGGAGAATGAATTGATTGATAATAGGAGAAGGAGGAGGGGGAGAGGGAGGGGAATTATGTAGACCAATTGATCAATTGATTGGGAGAAAAAGCAGCAGGAGAATGAGGACTGGTGGGACTTTGAGGTGAAGCTAGATGGTGAGGAGGAGGAAGGAGTGGACTGGTGGTTTGGTGAGGAGGAGGAAGAAATGGAATGGTGAGTGAGCGGGGTGAGGTGGGTGGTTTGGTGAGTGGTGAGGTATAAAAAGGAGGTTTTTTTGTTTTGTGTAAGCCCACCAAAAAATAAATAAATTATTATCAAAATAAAAACAAAATTCAGACTAGGATTCTGGTTTGAACTAACAAAACCAAAAAAAATACTTTGATGTGTATTTTTACCTATTTAAAACCAAATGCTACTCATCAAAGTGAGAAGGTGTGAGGGGTAGAATCCACTCTGTCATGGAAGAAGATGAGGTAGAAGATGAGACCGGGATGACTTGAGGAGGATTGGGAATATCTTCTTCAAATATTTTTTCCCATTCATCTTTGATGTTGGCCAGAAGGTTATCAAGGATTGCAAAAGTGAAAATACAGTTGATGAGGATCTTCATGTATTTGGGATTTTGAATCTGGTTCTGCATTTCCCTTAAGCTGGCCCATCTTCCTTTCAAAACACCTATTGCATGTTCAATTCAAACGTGTGATTTAGAAATATCATAGTTGACATGGGTTTTTTGTAAATAAATGGAAGAAAAATTCCAATAAGCTGGAACAAGATATTTCCAACTGGAATAAGCTGAATTGGCCAGAAGTTATTGATCCTGGTCAAATTATTTCTCTGGTTGTTGGTAAATCTGCATCTCATTGAAAACATATGAATCATGACAAGAACCTGGAAGGCCAGCAGGGAAAGATATGAACTTCTTGTTGTTATCACAAACAAGTTTTAGTTCCACAGAGTATCTAAAAAAACAGATAAAACATATTTTGTAAGTGTGTTATCAATTTTTTTATCAATTGTGTTGGAAAAGAATTGAATCAATTGCCTTTTTTTTAATCAAAATAGTGGTTCCCATCTAGATTGGGTTTTTGACTCAAGGGGATAGTGGTTCCATCAAAAAACCCAATGCAACAGGGAAATTATTAAGCCTATATTAATTGAGATATATCCTTCCATTTTCAATTTGTTTGCCAACAAAGGACTACGCAACAGAAAGATAGGATAGCAATCCTGACTCTTTTGTTGTAAGAGTCAATGGTTCCATAACCAACTAAGAATAGATTTTCAAATTGTTAAATTGCTGCTCCATTTCCATTTGATCCCAATGTCAAAAGAGAAACCGCAAGTTTGAAATCTGGATTGCATTGAGGGTTTAAAGAATCTTTCCAAAAAGATGTAGGGGTCTTCAATCATGTCCAAACGTTCCATGAATTAAGGCAAATAAATTTGGAATAGTTGCTGGAAGCTTAAATTGGGAAGGAGATGAAGCTTTTGCCTTTCATAAATAGGGTTTTGGATAATTTGTCTTCTTGGAACCATTTATTTCTTTTCAAATAGAGAATTCAAAGCTAACCAAGTTGATTCCAAATTGGAGTCTGAATCAGATTCAAATAATCAAGACTTTTCAGTTGGCTTCTTTGCCTTTTCAACTTGCTTCTGGGAAGTTTGATTGGAAATTTTGAGAAAAATGTTGACGTGATGTGGGGTGATGAGATGATAATGGATGTTTCTGAAGAAATGGAGATGTGTTTGAAGGGATGGAGATGGGATTGGTATGAATTTTCTGAGGTGGAGGTGTGGATGGGTGTTTTGCATGCAATGTATTGTGGATGGATAATGATGGATAAATGGCGGATTTGATGTTTAAAATCCACCATTTCCATGAAACACACCATTTTCAAATACTCCAGTTAAGGGGTATGTGTATTTCAGAAACCTGCCATAAAAAATGGCGGTTTTTCTAACTCTGATATACCGTAATTTATTTATTCAAAATACATAAACTCTAGTAGCTGAAGTATTGCAAGGTTCCTGGAATCTAGCAGTAATTGCAGGTTTTCTAACTCTGATATACCGTAATATATTTATTCAGAATTCATGAACTCTAGTAGCTGAAGTATTGCGAGGTTCCTGGAATCTAGCAGTCTGAAATATTGGTTGTTGATGGATAACATGGTGAATTCAACTCCAAACCATGCGACCACAGGTTCAAATGGTTTAAATGATATCATCATGCTTCTGAGATTTTTCTGGGAGATTTTTCTGAGAATATTCTGCAATTGAGTTTGAAAGTTATAGGATTCATTCTATGATAATTTCATTTTGATTTGAGTTTTCTGTTGGTGAAAATATTGGGTTTTATGAGTGAAAATTGAGAAGAATTTTGATTTTTTTATGATGATGTGGAGGTTTCAATGGGATTTCTTAATGATAATGGATGAGGATGCATAAATGGTATATTTTATGATTTAAATCAACCTTTTCAAAATACACCAGTAAGGGGGTAAGTGTATTTCAGGAATCTTCCATTAAAAATATTATTTTTGTTCAAGAAAATGGCATTTTTCTAATGGACATTTCTCTAACTTTCAAATTCCCTGTTATGGTGCATTGGAGTTTGAAAATCTTCCTTTGTTCTTTTTATGGTGGTTTTAAAAAAGAATCCAGTTTAAAAAATGAAAGCAGCACTTATTTCACATCGGGCCTTTCAGATTTTCTGCAAAATAAATTGGCCAATGTTAAATTTTCAACCTTGCGGCCCCCATTTACTACCAAAAAAAGGTTGCATGGTGCAATTAGCAACCCATTTACGGTTTTGAACCGTGCAAAGCGAACCATTTTGGGTAGTGAATGGCAAAAAATCATAATTTAATTTAAGTATTTATTTCATTTTATTTATATATATAATCTTTTTATATCTCTATTTTAAATTTAATTTAATTAATTTATTTATTTTTGATATATTTATCTATTCATTTAATTCCATTTATATTTCTTTATTTATATTTTATTTTATATTTATATTTAGATTTTATATTTGTATTTTTAATTTAATTGTTTAATTAATTTTGTATTTATTTACTTACTTATTTCATTTTTTTTCTATTTTTTTTTATATTCATATTTTTAATTTAATGGATTAATATTTTTTTTATTTGTTTTTCATTTATTTTCATTTATCTTTTATCTTTTATTTTTTTATAAATATAAAACAAAAAAAGTAAAAAAAAGGGAATTTTAAATTTACAACTCTTTGAGTCGTTTACACAACTCTGCACACAACTCAATGGGCCGTGTGGCACCCTACATGACTCAAATGAGCCATGTGGCATGCTACATGACTCAAATAGGCATTGTGGCATGCTACACGACTTGAATTGGCTGTGTGGCACGCTAAAAAACTAAAATCAAGTTGTGTAGCCTCCACTAAATAATAAATAATGAATAATAAATAATAAATAATAAATAATAAATAATAAATAATCAATAATCAATAATAAATAATCAATAATAAATAATAAATAATAAATAATAAATAATAAATAATAAATAATAAATAATAAATAATAAATAATAAATAATAAATAATAAATAATAAATAATAAATAATAAATAATAAATAATAAATAATAAATAATAAATAATAAATAATAAATAATAAATAATAAATAATAAATAATAAATAATAAATAATAAATAATAAATAATAAATAATAAATAATAAATAATAAATAATAAATAATAAATAATAAATAATAAATAATAAATAATAAATAATAAATAATAAATAATAAATAATAAATAATAAATAATAAATAATAAATAATAAATAATAAATAATAAATAATAAATAATAAATAATAAATAATAAATAATAAATAATAAATAATAAATAATAAATAATAAATAATAAATAATAAATAATAAATAATAAATAATAAATAATAAATAATAAATAATAAATAATAAATAATAAATAATAAATAATAAATAATAAATAATAAATAATAAATAATAAATAATAAATAATAAATAATAAATAATAAATAATAAATAATAAATAATAAATAATAAATAATAAATAATAAATAATAAATAATAAATAATAAATAATAAATAATAAATAATAAATAATAAATAATAAATAATAAATAATAAATAATAAATAATAAATAATAAATAATAAATAATAAATAATAAATAATAAATAATAAATAATAAATAATAAATAATAAATAATAAATAATAAATAATAAATAATAAATAATAAATAATAAATAATAAATAATAAATAATTAAAATAATAAATAATAAATAATAAATAATAAATAATGAATAATAAATAATAAATAATAAATAATAAATAATAAATAATAAATAATAAATAATAAATAATAAATAATAAATAATAAATAATAAATAATAAATAATAAATAATAAATAATAAATAATAAATAATAAATAATAAATAATAAATAATAAATAATAAATAATAAATAATAAATAATAAATAATAAATAATAAATAATAAATAATAAATAATAAATAATAAATAATAAATAATAAATAATAAATAATAAATAATAAATAATAAATAATAAATAATAAATAATAAATAATGAATAATAAATAATAAATAATAAATAATAAATAATAAATAATAAATAATAAATAATAAATAATAAATAATAAATAATAAATAATAAATAATAAATAATAAATAATAAATAATAAATAATAAATAATAAATAATAAATAATAAATAATAAATAATAAATAATAAATAATAAATAATAAATAATAAATAATAAATAATAAATAATAAATAATAAATAATAAATAATAAATAATAAATAATAAATAATAAATAATAAATAATAAATAATAAATAATAAATAATAAATAATAAATAATAAATAATAAATAATAAATAATAAATAATAAATAATAAATAACAAATAATAAATAATAAATAATAAATAATAAATAATAAATAATAAATAACAAATAATAAATAATAAATAATAAATAATAAATAATAAATAATAAATAATAAATAATAAATAATAAATAATAAATAATAAATAATAAATAATAAATAATAAATAATAAATAATACCAAAAAAAAACAAGTTCAACTTGTGGTAAGCTGATCCTATCCCAAGCTTAACATAAGTTAAGCTTGTGATGGAATCAGCCCAACACAAGTTGAACTGACTTACCATTAAACTCTCATTCAAAACACTCAATATAACGATGTTAACTCAAAAACCTCAAGATAATGATGTTCAAAATGTGATAACCCTTTATATTAACAGAACTTTTCAGATGCATTAGAATTACAATTTATATGAAACCCAATGATGAAATGAAGTTAAATTCTATAATCTCTATAATCTAGAAAACATTTGCAGTTGATCTTTGAGATGATCAACCCAAATAGAGGCTTTTTTAGAAACCAAGGAACGTGGCTTTTCTAAAATTGGCGGTATTGGAATCATTTCTCCCTCAAGTACTAATAGAACCCAGTGGTTATTGTTTACAAAGGAAATGAAAATTGAATCTTATTGATAAGTAACACCATTTTTGATTTGAGTATAAGTGTCAAATGACTTCAATGAAATGAAACATATAGGTCTGGAATATGTGTCTGCTATGATTTGGCCCATATCTAATTTAGCCAGCCATTTTAATGAGGGAATCTTTTCATTTATTTCTTCAACATCAAGTCTTTGTTTAATCTTTTCAACCTCCTTTTCACCACCAATCATCTTAATGTCGCATGCTTTATGTTTATCTAATGTTTCAATCATTTCCTTCCTAACTTTATACCAACCATGTTCTTCATGACCAAGAGATTGAGGAATGACTCTAAATCCGCAATTCCCATCTCCAATTGGATCCCAAAACTCACCCAAGAACTTATGGGATTTCTTGGGTATTTTATTGAGGTATTTCACCTTTGGTTCCTATCATGAAAACTAACTTAGTATTCATTTCTTTAATCAGATCAATTAAATGAATACTCACCAAAGATGAGCTTCTGGTTAAGCTTTGCTGCTTTTTCTCTTCCTGTGAAGAGGATTCTGATTCCAAATTGAGTGATCCCAATTCACTTTCAGTATCTTCCTTTGAACTATGAAATTCAGATTCAGATTCTGCCAACTTTGACTAAAAATTCATCATTTGTTAGTAACTAAGTTCATTAAACCAAGAAAATGAACATATCCCAAAAGAAAAGACTTGCAATATTTTTTCTTTTCTGATTTGGAGCCCTTCAAGTCCTTTTTTCCCCCTTGAGTTGTTTTTCAACATGCTCAAACCAAGATGGTTCTTACTGTGTATCTGTCAATTTTTGCCTGCCCCTACTTGATTGTAAGACTTTAGGTTCAAGTTTTTGGTTTGATCAATATTTCTAATCTTCTGAATGATACACTTCAATAGGCCGTTTTGCTCATGATCTGGATATTCCAAGGTCATTGCATTAAATTTTTCACGTGACTGAGGAAGGCTTAGCATTTCATCAACATTGAACTTGAAAAATTCAAAAGGATAAACCATTAGTTAATTAGGATTCATTAATCAAACAGCATTAATCAAATAGTGATTTGAACAATCCAACGTAAGCCAACTTACAGAACTAGAACTGCAAGGGTCTTAGTCCAACCTTGCCTGAGGATTAACATCTTTGGGTACCATGGATCCTCTGAATGCTAGATGGTCACCTATTTGGTGGGAACCGGGAAAACCCATAGTTTTGAAATATGACTTGGTGAAAACTTTTCCATCATGATCACATTTGAAAGGTGAAAGAACTGTCCCTAGCTTAATTTGAGATATATCAAGTCACGCATGAAAGTATTTAATTTGATTTGAAATTGTTCTTTCAAGGCTTTTCCAAACATCCAAAAGGTTTCCCAAAGAGTTTAAAAGGCATTGTTCACATTCACATGGGCCCCTGCAACCCAAGATGTTGTTTTGTTTCCAAAATCTGGTTTTATAAAAGTACGCGCTGTTACAAACATCTCTTTGATAGGGAAAATGTTATTTTCCATATACTCAAGTACATCCTCATAGTCTTTTAAGAAACACTATACAATTCAAAAGGTCAGAACCCAAAACTAGGAAGAATAAGAAGTAGTGATTTGGACCTACTCTAAGTTCTGCATCATTGACCTCTGCCTCCTCCTTGGTCTTTGAGGCCTCATACTTTTCCCACAGATTCATAAATCTTTTCCATCCTTCAACATCATTAACAAAGAATGCTTTACAGTTAGCTTGTATGTTTTTAGAATAGTGCTAAGTGCAACATTTTCTTGATGACTCATGGAAACTAGATTCAATAGCAGGAATCAGAGCTTTTTCATGGTCCGTCACAAAGACTTTTGAAAGTCTCTCAGGATCATAAGCCAACTCCTTTAATGCATTTACAGACCAACTGTAGAACTCAAACGTTTCTTTTGTTATAAAAACAAGAGCTTTTGTGAAAGTTTTCCAATTGGATGTCATTCCTAAAACATTCAATAGTGGGGTTTTGTACTTATTTTTCTTATAAGTACAATCCAACATAGCAATATGATGGAATTGTTTTGAAAGCTTTACTGCCTCAGGATGTGCTAAGTACAGGGCCTTCAAGTGACTTTCTCCACTGAAATTTGACTGGTGAATCCAACTTGTTTCTTCAAGCTGTTCATAGAGTACCTCCATAACATTTTTACCCTTTAGTTCTGCAAGCATTACCTTCCGCTTAGTGTTATAGATTGTTTGGTCATCAACATAATCCCTCCCATCAATCTTGCTCAATTTCCTCTTAAAGTTGTAAAGTATTGAGCCCATCTTTCATTCCTTCCTTAAGTAGATCCAAGACTTTCCCAGAGATTCTCCTCAGTTGAGGATGCACAGAGGGATTTTCAGATGCTTGATGGTTACGTTGGGTTTCTTGATAGGAGATTTGCCACAAGGGTTCTTCCTTTGTGCAACTTGCATGGATTAAAACCTTGCACCCAAACTTCCTTGTGTGAGTTTGTCTAGACCGTCCACATATTTATCTCTCTTTGATTTAAAACCCGTCAGAGAGTAACCATGATTCATAGCCCATGTTTGAAAATAGTTTTGTGCCTCTTCCCTAGTAGGAAAAGCTCTCACAGGAGGTGGGTCAAGTGGATCTTTCATATTTAAAAAGTTATATTGATGGTTTGCACTCAATCAGTTTCAATCAAATCAAATACGGCAAAGACCAGTAACATAAAATTTTACTCACAACCAGAGGTCAAATGCCACTGTGAAACATTTTGTTCCTCAATTGTCACCCTCGATGAGGATGCAATTGGGGCTTCCAATTTTTCATTACCCAAATTCATTTTTTCTTTTTCCAAAGCTTTTTTTATGGCACTATTAATGTAGACCTTCCACGCAGCCATGTCAGAAGAAGGAGGGCTTTCCACTGTTCCCATGAAAAAAAATGCAATGGTATACTTCAGTATTCAATCCAACTTTCAATTGAACAATCATAGTTTGCTCACTTTTGATTTGAGAAAGAATTGTTCACATATTTTTATATTATTTCAATTTTAACTTTACTTTCACTTTGGTTTCACTTTAAAGTCAATTTGGAATTGCTAGGTGTGGAACAACAGTCCCACAAAGTATATGTTGATCCCAAATTTCGGTTGACAGAACCCAAGTGTGGTCCAGGGGGTGCCCAAAAGTCTGGCACAACTTCTGGGGGATAAATGGCTCCTAAAAGACCCCCCGGGGGTTGCTCATTCTTGAAACGGCCCTTTGTAGTTGTCTATGGGCCCCCATGGCTCATTTGAGCTGTGTAGGGCCCTACACGACTACCACAGGGTTGGAGCCTTGAATTTAACATCACCCTACGTATATATATATATATATATATATATCCATTTGCAACTCAGATGGGTTGCAAACAGCAATTTTCAACTCAGATGGGTTGCAAAAGGCATTTTGGGCCCCATTTGCAACCCCAGGTTTGCAAATTTAGCATTGGACAAATGAATTTTTATTTTGAAGTATAGTATATAAAGTTACTCACCACCTAAACCATGTTCCAAATCATAAAATAAACCTGTTGCTTTGCAATTCTATGAAACTCCAACCTCATTGAAGATATATTCATCCTCTTTACACACAAACCACTCCACCATCATGAAATTCCACAATCATAAAATTCCACCCCCTCCACCTCACTCTTATATTGTTTAATCAATAGATCTGCATAAATTATTGTTTCACCTATCATCATCCTTTGATTAAAAGATACTTTTCAGAAAACTCAACAAGCCAAAACCAAGAGAAATGTTTAAGTAAACTCAACATTAGCAAATCCTCCTTCTCAATCTCCCCCAAATCTCCAGATAAACAATAAATAAATTATCATTCCGTTCTTTTCTACAGGCTCAACCATACTACAAACTATAATGCTATATTTTTGAAGGAAAATAAAGCTTGAATTGTCCAAAATTAATCTTCTTAGGTTTAAAGTTAAATTATGATTGAAAATCGGCTGAAGGAATAAAAAAAATTGGGGTTTAATTTCATAAAAATGGATTTGCAGCGGATTCAAAAAATACTGGGAAAAGTGAAAAAAAGCCCCCTAATTGTTCCTCTTTACTTGATTTTTGATAAATCATGCCAATGTAACAAAGGATAGCAAATATCTCATTGAGAAATTTTTAATCAATTTTTCCTTTATGAATTAAAATGGATGAAATCTTTGTTTACAAAGCCAAAGTCACTCTCTATCTGGTTTTCATTGCTCAAGGTCTGAGGTTATCTATCCTCAGGAGATTTCTGCCAGTACTCAAGCCAGTGATTAAAAAAACAAGAAAATTCTGGGTCCCCTTAAAGTTAAAGTATCTGATGATGTGGAGTATGATCCTAATATATTGGACCCAATTCAAGCTATGTAAGAATATTGAATTCATTCAAGTTGTTCCATGGATCCACCATTTCCTTCTTTTAAAAACCACTTCCAAGCTTTGATCTATTGAGTGGTTTAATAACTCTACCTCTAAATTATTTGGATTTACTAAAACCTCTCAAAATACCCAGATCTACTGTCCCATAAAAATACAAACAGGGCTTATCCAAGTTAGAAATTCTGCCATTTTTTTAATGATGTATTTCAGCAATATACCCCATTTTATAACACACCATTAAACGTAAAATAAAAAACAACTTATTTCACACCAGATTTTTCAGATTCAACTGAAGATAAATGGGGGTTTTCAGATAAATTATTTAAAGGTTTTTGCAACCTCAACCACACATGCGTCCACATCATACACCCCTGGTTTCCCACCTCCTTCTGCCTCCAACCTCATCAGAAAAATCTTATTCCTCACTCTCATAACTTTATTGCTCTCATCACTTCATCACTCTCATCAGTTCATTGCTCTCATTGCACTCATCACTTCATTACTCTCATCACTTCATCAATCTCATCACTTTTTTGATCTCATCAATTCATAACTCTCATCAATTGATTGCTCTTGTCACTTCATCACTCTCATTACTTTATTTCTCTCATCACTTCATCACTCTCATCACTATTTTTCTCTCATAACTTTTTTGCTCTCATCCCTTCATTGCTCTAATCCCTTCATTTCTATCTTAATCATTTCATCAGTCTTATCATTTAATTGCTCGTACTCTTTTCAAATGGACCCTCAGGAAGTATCCCCCCGGAAGTCCAGACAAAAGTCCAATCCACCAAACCAAAGCTTAAAAAGGAATTCTACAACAAACAATCCTCCCCCATCATCTTCTGCAAAAAATAGTCATATCATAAATTGAATCCAAAAAAATTGAATTTGAAAAGAAAAGGTGCAATTTTCAACTGACCATTGATGTTTAAAAGCAGAAAGCTCAGAGTCTGTCTAATCAATAAAAATTTAATGCTGAGTTGAGATTGAAACAGGCTGATTTGAAGTTTCAAAAAGAGGAAAAGGAGGAGGATCAACTGGAAGATTGACTGGATAAGGAGAGGGAACAACTGGCAATGTAAAAACAAGATAGGTTATCAGTAGCCATGGCATGTATTGGTAGCAGGAGAAAACTTGAGGAAATACAGCAGATTACTTAATTACTGGGCTTTTAAAGATATTTAATTTGAAGAAATATAATTGTTTTATATAAATTTTGGCTTGTTCAAACTCTTTTGGAGAGGGCTTTTGGTTGTTCTTTTTCTTTTTCAAAAAAATTATTGGATACAGATCCAAAGGTTGCATTATTTTTCCAGACCATACAACCTTTTCATCAATCACTTCCTCTGCTACTTCCAAAGAGATTTCAGAATCTCTCTTTTAAGCCCTCTTTTGACAACAAACCCTAATCTGGCCATTTCTCTGTATGTTTTTCAAATCATCTCCTCCCATCTTTTTCCCTCCCATCCACATGATTTGATTTGGTTGAGGATCAAGAGGGATTCAATTCAATGTATAAACTTTTGAGGGTTGCAAGACCTATTCTTGCCATGTATCTTTATGTTTTTCAAATCATCTCCTCCCATCCACATAGTTTAATTGGGGCGAGGATCAAGAAGGGATTCAATTTGTTGTGTGGAATTTTGAGGGTTTTGGGAGAAGAATTGGGGGGGAAAAGGGGTCAGGGGTGAAAATAACAAGGGTTCAAATGTTGTGTGGCATTTCATAGAATCAAAAAAAGAGTGAACATCATTTGCAGAAGACCTTAATCAAACCCAAACAAAAAAAAAGAGGTAAAAAAACCCATCATTAGTCATCTTATAATCAAGGTGGATGATCAAAAAAATAAAAAAAATACCAGTCAATGATCCAAACAACAAAAAACCCCAGCTTTGTACTTATTGGGTAATGAAGATAATGTCAATGGTGAAGCCAGTGAATAGGATGGATTTTGACTTTTTTCTCATTCCAGAATGTTTGCTTTCTTTGAATTTGTATAGGAAGCATGAGGTAAGAACTGCCTGTGGGTTTTGATACAGAAAGAAGGAATGAAGAAAAACACAAATTGAATCAGTTCACGCATTTGTAGTCTGTAGATGAGAAGATCAAAGGTTAATGAACAAAAGGTTTCTATCTCTCCCTCTATCTCCCAATCTCTCTCTCCCTCTCTCTCCAAATATTTTCATCTCTATTCTTTCTCAGTTTTGTAGAAGAAAAAAAATGCCCACTTTGTGTCCTTCATCAAGGGTGATGGGGTTAAAATTTTGAAAAAGTGTAAATAGCTCCCAGTATCCCAAAGTTGGTGGATCCTGATCAAATTTGAAGAGTTCTTGTGATGATTCTTGAGTTGATGATTGGGAAAAAAAGAATAAATGAAAGGGGGAAAATCAAAGGAATGGATTCCAATGAGTAAATTAAATTTTTTGTTTTTTTTTATATATTTACCTGATTGGTGTCCATATACAGCCTTGAACTGGAGCAGTATTCAAGATCAGGATGCAAGTGATCAAGTTCATCTTGAATTGATATTCTTATTCAATGGAATTCTATAATTTTCAACCCCATCCCCGCCACCAATGTAACAATCATTATGGTTTTAAAACATGTTTCAAGGCGGAATCATCCAAGATCATGTTGGGAGAGCGAGGTGAGGAGCTCTGTATTCAGAAAAAGGTAGGTTCCAAGATTTTGGGGCCACTAAACTTGCTCTAGATCTAGTTTTAAATTTCCTTGTGGGATTTGGAATAGTCAAATGGTTCCAGAATCAAGTCTTGGATGATTTGAGAAAATGAATCCTGTTTTGGAACAGGACATCAATGCAGAGTGAGATCTGGATGGCTAGAATGATGGAATTAGGGAGATAGAGATTCACATAGAGAGTTGTTTGATTTTGGAAAGGCTTGAGTGCAATCAATTGCAGCTGGTGATATACCATTGGCATCATGATGATAATCAAATATCTTCTGGGGAGCAATCTGATGGCTAGGGCTTTGAGTCTCAAAGATTAAGGAGGGTTATGTATTCAAGAACTCACTCAGATAAATCATTGGACCATTGATCTTGGGTTTTGTAGAGTATTTACTTCCATAAAACAAGCCTTTACTCCTTGAGAGCTAATCCTTGGGTTCCTGATGACTAGCCATGAGCTCTTCAAATTTCTTGAAAGCTGTGGAATACTTTCAAAATAAGGCTTTTCAAGGACCAGAGAGGGTTTATCAGCTGTATGGGGAGATGGAGATGAGTTTTAGACATACCAAAGGATGTATTGAGGGTGTTTTTGTGCGGGGAAATGGGGATGGAGGATGGGCTGAGTAAAAGAAAAGGCTTCCAGATCACCATCAAAAAATATTTTGAGTTTTAAGAAAAGGTTTTCCTCAGTAAATGAAATGCAGAAGGCATAAAATTCATTTAAAATAAACCAAAAGAGTTCTCAAAAGAGTAGAAAACCATCAAGATTTGGGGGATTTGAAGAGATTATGAGAAAAAATAATCATTTAAAATCCTTGAATATATGAAAAATTGGTTCAAATGCATAAATAATAATACATTGATCTAGTTCTTTAAAAAAAGAATATACCAATTCAAATTCAGAAAATTGAGTTTGAAATGAACAGGTGAGAGCATCAAACCTAAATTGATTATTGCAAGCTCAAATCTGAGCTTGTAATCCACAAAATAAATTTGGATCTTCAAAAAGAGGAAAATTATAAATTTTTCCTGGCATTGGATAAATAGGAAAATATTTCCTCAGAAATTTCTGGTGAGTACTGGTCAGCCAGTTTATTAAGTTGAGAATATTTCTCATATATTTGGATTTTGAATACATTACTTCATATTTCTTTGAGAAAAACAAAATAAAACACATAATTTTTTTTATATAAATCATGTATATCTGTAATCATTGGCTATTTTATCTAATGGTATTTTTTGACTCCCTCTATTCATGTAGGGCATTATATTTTTAATGCCCCCAATCCTTATTTTTGTGTGGTTTTGAAGTCCCCCAACGTCCCCCATCCACACTGTTTTCCTTGAATGGGGTGTATCAGAGTCAACCAAACCTGCCATTTTTTAATGGCGGGTTTAAATCCAAACCTGCCATTAAAAATCAGAAAAACCCAGTTATCTCACATCAGAAGTTTCAGAGTTACCTGAAAATATATGGGGTTTTCCAGATAAAGTATTTAAAGGCTTTCACCGCCTCAACCACACATCATTCCTTGTCATACACCCCTGGATTCAACCTCACCTCCTTCTACCTCTGACCTGATTGTAAAAATTCTACCTTCAACCTTATTGGAGACATTTGATTCATTTCTGTCATCTCTTTGCTATCCTCTTTGCTTCATCTCTCATCTCCTTGTCACCTCATCACTCTCATCACATTATTGCTCTTTTTTGATCCCTCACTCTCATCACTTTAACGCTCTAATCACTTCATCACTCTCATCACTTTATTGCTCTCATCACTTCCTGACTCTCATTGCTTTATTTCTCTCATTGATTCATCCCTTGATTCTCCCACTCTTTTTAAATGGCCCCTCAGCAAACCTCCCCCCGCAAGTCCATTCAAAAATCCAATGCACCAAAGCAAACATCCCCAAGGAACTCTACATCAAACAATCCTCCCCCATCAGCTTCCAAAGGTTCAAGTCATCTCAAGAGAGCTGATCACGTCCCATTGGTCAACTGTCTCAAAATTCCCTCCACCTATGACGCTTTCTTGGGATCCAACAATGAAACAAAAGTTGGCCAACCTCTATCCTGTAAGGTTAATGGTTATCTCCTGATTACCAATAAAACAAAGAATAAAACCAAAGGTAGCCTGGATCTTTCATCTAAACAGATGAGGGAGAACTTCAAGAATTATCAAGCTAAGTACAAAAAGGCCCACTCAATGTTAATCTCCACTGAATTTGGTATTGCAGACTCCAATAAAGCCACAGGAATCAACTTTGTGGTTGATAAGTTGGACTCAATTTTTCTATTTTATATTCAAATGGATGAAATATTTGGAAAGAAGTGCAACATCACCCCCTTAGCTTATTTTAATTCCCAACAATAAAATTCCATTGATGCTGAGGACTTGGCTGTAGATTCTCATCCAAGCAACCATGACCCTGATAAAACCTTGTAGTGGCCTCAATCTGATTTGGAAGAGGATATTCCGGCTCAAACACCTCCAATCATGTCCACATTAGCATCAATCAACCCTAAAAATCCTTCCTTGGACCCCCCACTTACATCTTTTGATTGTTCCATTCCTGGGGTGGAAGGACTGGAAAACTTGGCCAATTGGGGGGCCAGATATTCCAGTATTTCCATTTCAACCAAAATCTGTTCAATTCAGGAAGCAATTTCTTGCCTTTTCTGGCTAATTCTGACCAATTTTTAATGTAAAAAACAGCCTCATCCTTTCCTGAATTTCCAAACACTCAATCCAATGGGGCCTCCCACATCATCTTCAAATAAGAGTTAAAAAATTCCCACAAAATCCTCCTGGGAAAATTGAAAGCAAAAGGACTCCAATTCCATCAACATCAACCCCAATAGCCTTCAAAAGAGGAGAAACACTTTGAATTTTGCAGGCTTTGAATATATCATGGAGAAGCAAGATTCAAGTAAGTGCATTGATTGAATCTCCTTGCTTTCAAAATCAAGCTCATTCATATTCCCCTCCAAAAAACAGTGAAATCACAAATTGAATCTGAAAAACTTTATTTTTAAAAGGAGAAGTGGGACTGCCAACTGGCTATTGATTTTCAAAAATAAGAAATCCAATATGTTGGATTATCAACAAACATTTGATGCTTAGTGGAGATTGAGTTAGGCAGAGCTAGAGTATCAAAAAGAGGAAAAGGAGAAGGATCAAGTGGAAGAGCAACTGAAAAAGGAGAGGGAATGACTGGCCATGAAAAAAAAAGATAGATTATCAGTAGCCATGTCATTTATTGGTAGCAGTCCAACAGTTGATGAAATAAAGCAGATTACTTGATTGCTGAGCTTGTAAATATATTTAATTTGATAAAAATTTCAAAAAGGAAAAAAAATTATTTTTTATTACAAAAATGTTTGAGACTATTTGTAACTCCACCAATAAAGAAATCTTTTTTATCTTTATTTAAATTTGTTTCTAGAGTATATTTTTATACTTTTAAATTCCTTGCAAGTGTTCTGATTTGTTATGTTTATTTGCATAGACATGGCCATCCTTACATGAGTGATTGTCTCCACAGCAGGAAAGATACAGTGCTTGTACTTATTTTCTGCACAAATCATTTTAAAAACACCTTTTTCTTTGAAATAAATACCAAAAACAAAGTCAGGAAAAAAAAGTGGCCATCAGATACTTCATATTTGTCCTTGTTTGAAGTAATTTGTCCATTTTAATTTTTTGTTCAAACCACCAGCAAAAAGGAATAGCAAGAGAGGTCACCCTTTTCAATATGAGGAGAGTTTTAGAAGGAATCAGAAGTGAATGTGATGTGGGGGCACAGTCAAACAGAGTGAGGCTGGATCCAAATTCCAATGAAGAGAAGTAGGTGATATTGTTTTCCATCATTGTTCCACGGTTGTATTCAAATGCAAGTCTGCATAGTTTTCAAAAAATTTGGCCTATTATTTGAGAGACCTTTTTGGACCTAAGGTTCAAAAAATAAAACTCTTGAGGGGAAGATTTGACAGCAGCTTTCTTCAAATATTTTCCAAATAGTTCAGAAGGGGTCATTGATTTTTGCCATCCAATTGCCCACATTTTACCACCCCAAGATCTTGAGGGACCAACAGTGTTGACAATATCTTTGGATTGGTGAAGGAACTTTATGACTGAGTTGATTTCCTTCTTCTGTTGCTCAGAGAGTTCATTCAAAGGGACAAATTCAATTATTGCAACCATAGCCTCACAATCAGATTGATCTTGAACATATAATTTTCCATATCTGATGAAATCGAACTGTTTGATCTTCTGTTTTTCCTTTTTAAACTCTTCAGGGGAGGGTTTTTGACTGTTCTTAAAAATGGAAATATACAGGTCCAAAGGAGGCGGTTTTTTCAAAGACAACACAAATTTTTTTTTAATCCCTTCCTTGGCTACTTCCAATGATATTTAAGAATCCCTCATTTGAGCCCTACTTTGCTGGAAAGCCCTTTTCTTCCCACCTCTCTGTATTTTTTTCAATCCATCTTCTTCCATCCTGTTCCCTCCAAACCTTATTCTTTGATTGGGGTGAGGATCAAAATTGGATTCAATTTGTTGTGTAACAGTTTGATTTTAGTGGGAGAAGAATGGGTGTTCAAGAAAAAGGTTGGATTTGGAAATATCATGGGGTCACATGGCGGGTTGCATTGCATGTAATATAAAAAAATAATAATAATTCATTGGTGGGTTATAATTAAGTTAGATGATCAAAAAAAATGAAAAAAAAATTGTTCAATTATCCTACCGCCAAAAAAAAGAAAATAAAAGAAAAGAAATAGTTGGTTCCTTTTTTTAATTATCAGAGAGGAGGCGGAGGAGCAGCTTGAGGGAAAGAAGGGGAAGGAGGGGGGTGGTAAACCGCAAACAATCAATAGATCAAACTGGAGGAGGGGAAGGAGGGGGGGTGGTAGCAAACCGCAAACAATCAATAGATCAAACTGGAGGAGGGGAAGGAGTGGAAGGGGCCAAGGAAGCCATTTGAAAACAATCAATAATTTTTTTTCTCACAGTCCAATCAATTAATCAAACTGCAAAAAATTGATTGCTTGCAGTTTGATTGACCAATCAAACCACAAGGAAAAATTTGGAGGTTGGCGGTTTGATTGATCAATTGAACTGCAAGAAATTGATTGATTTTTTGTGGTTTGATTGATCAATTGAACCACAAGAAAAAAATTGTTTTCTTGCCATCTGGGTTTGAATTGAAAGGAGAAGAAAAGGGAAACGTCTTACCCCAAATACTATTGACTGATAATGATGGACAGTCAACCAAGGAATAAGAAAGAAGATTGAAAAGAGAGGAAGAAAAAGGAGGAAGGAGAGCCTGTAGTAACAAGAATAGGGTTTGGTGAGAACAAGAATCTGAGAGAAGTAGTCAATAGACACCTCATTTCTGATTAAATGCAGATGAAATGTTGTTGGACCAGATGAGATTGGAGGCAAGAGCAAGTTGGAAGGTGATGGAGGTAATTCTGAGCTGGGGATTGGATCAAAGAGGCTTGAGAAGCAGTAGATGAGTTAGGAGTTAATGGGTGATTGAAAATGTTGAGGAGTGAGGAGATAGTGCAGAAAGTAATTGAGGTGAAGCAAAAAGATGAGGAATGGGAGTGGGAATGGGAGTGGATGGGGATTGTTTTTTGGAAGTGAGAGGATCCGTTGTCAGAGTGGTCTGGGACATAGGAGTGGAGGAGGGAGGAGCCTAGAAACCATAGATGTTCTGGATTTGAGGATCCCTCACCGGAGCTGGAGCAGTTGCAGCAGCTTTCTGGAGGTTGAGAAATGACAACACAATGGTCAGGAATCAATTGGTTGATTGATGAAGAGGAGGAGGAGGAGAAGGGGGGCGCTTACCTAGACCAAGCGCCAAACAACCAATGAAGCAAGGAGGGGGGGTGGCCTAAAGGGGCAGGATGAGAGAGGAGGTCAGCAAGTTGAGAAGGAGGAGGAGGAGCAAGAGAAGGAGGAGATGGGGGGAGGGTTCTTACCTGGGGCAGGGTGATGAAAAAAGAATGAGAAATCAAGGTGGAGGTGGTGGGTGAGGCAGGCTGGTGAGGAGGAGTAAGGATTGGACCCATTGGTTTGGTGAGGAGGAGGAAGGTAGAACCGTGAGTGAGTGGGTTTTTGGTGGTTGTTTGGTTTAGTGGTGAGGTATAAGGTGGATTTTTGGTTGTTTTTTGTCTAAGTCCAGCAAAAAAAAAAAACCAAGTCAGCCTAGGATTCTTGGTTGAACAACCAAAAAAACAAAATAACTGTTACATATCATTTTTTAATTATTTAAAACCAACATGCTGCTCATCAAATTGAGAAAGTTTGAGGGGCAGAATCTGCTCCCTCATGGCAGAAGATGAGGGAAAAGATGGTACTGGGATTACTTGAGGAGGATCAGGAATGTTGTTTTCTAATATTTTTTACCATTCACCTTTAATGTTGGCAAGAGGGTTGTGAAAGATTGCAAAAGTGATAATCCAGTCTATGAGGATCTTCATGTCTTTGGAATTTTGAAGCTGGTTCTGTATTTTGCTTAAGCTGGCTCATCTTCCTTTCAGGATTCCTATGGTATGCTCAATCCAAACATGTGATTGGGAAAGATGATAGTTGAAATCAGTGTTGGCTTGATCATTGGATGAAAACTTGCAGGATTCTGGAACCATATACTTCCCGCTAGCATAAGCTGAATCAGCCAGAAGGTATTGGTCTTGCTCAAATTAGTTCGCTGGTTTCTAGGAAATCCGCATTCAATTGAAAACATATGAATCATGAGAAGAACCTGGAAGGCCAGCATGGAGGGATCAAACTTCTTGTTGTTATAACAAACAAGTTTTAGTTCCACAGAGTATCTAAACAAACAGATAAACCATATTTTGTCAGTGTTTTATCAAAGTCTTTGGGAAAGAAACAAATCAATTGCCTTTTTTTTCAATCAAAATAGTGGTTGCCATCTAGCTTGGGGTTTTGACTCAAGGGGATAGTGGTTCCATCAACAAGACCAATGCAACAAGGAAAGCCTTTGGTCTCCATTACTTGAGAAATCTCCTTGCATTCTTATTTGGTGGGCCAACAAAGCACTAAGCAACAGAAAGATAGGATAGCAATCATTACTTTTTTGGTGCATAAGTCAATGGTTTCATAACCAACTGAGACTAGATTTTATAATTGATGAATTGCTGCTCCATTTCCATTTGATCCCAATCACAAATAGAAAATTCCAGTTGGATAGCTGGATTGTGTTGAGTATTCCAAGGATTTTTCTGGAAGATGCGGTGGTATTCAATGATCTCCAAAGTTTTTAATGAATGAAGGAAGTAAAGTTCCAAACAGTTGCTGGAAGCTTAATTTGTGGAGGAGATGAAGCTTTTGCCTTTCATACATAGGGTTGTGGAGATTATGTCTTCTTGGAATTATTTATTTCTTTTCTAAAGGAGAATTCAAAGATAACAAAGTTGATTCCAAATCAGAGTCTGAATCAGAGTCAAATAATAAAAAAAGTTCACTCAGCTTTTTTGCATTTGAAACTTGCTGCTGGGAAGTTTGATTGGACATGTTGAGAAAGATGGTGATATGATGTGGAGTGATAAGATGATCATTGGATGTGTGTGAAGAGATGGAGACATGAATAAATGGCAATGTGAAGTGACAGAGATGAGATGTGTGTGATGTGATGGAGATTTGATTGGTATGTATTTGCTGAGGTGGAGGTGTGGAAGAGTGTTTGGCATGCATGGATGGTGGATTGATGATGGTGCATAAATGGACAATTTTATTTTTGAAATCAGCCATTTCCATGAAAACAGCCATTTTGAAATACACCAGTTAGGGAGTATCTGTATTTCAGAAACCCGCCATTAAAAATGGCAGGTTTGGTCAAAACAAATGGCAGGTTTCTAATGGCAGGTTTGCTAACTCTGATACACCCTAATTTGTGCAGTTTTGTGAAGTTTCAAAAAAAATGAACAAAAAATACAACTTTGTAGGAGGCAATCTGAAAAATATTCAATAATGGTTTTAGATTTTTTGGTCCATTTAAAGGTCTTAAAAATTAGGTTCAAAGAATTGAAAAAAAAATTGCCTCAAAAAGGTTTTCAAATTGGGTGATGATAAATTCACAACTCCCCACCATGTAGGAGTTTTGTTTGGCCCTACAAGGCACAATAGATGTTTGGGGGCTCATACACGCGTTCAAAACGCGCGTGAGGGCTTTTTGAAAACGTCTACACGCTCCCAAGAGGCTTTCTCAAACACGCGCAACCCCTGGGAGGCCATATACCCCCCATACACAGCAGACTTGAGCCCTTTATGGGGGGTTTACAGCCCCATACAGCCCCCCCAAGGGTTTTTCCAAACTTTTTGGGTCCCCCTGGACCACATTTGGGTTTCATCAACCCAAATTTGGGATCAACACATACTATGTGGGACTTTTGGACCACATCCAGCAATCATAAAGTGAAACTAAAGTGAAATTAAAGTGAAACTATTGGAAACTGCAAATAACCATCCTACAAAATGAATCTTTCTCAACTCAAAAGTGAGAAAAATGTTGTTCAATTGAAATTTGGATTGAAAACTGAAGTAGCATTGCATTTTTTTTGCATTATGGGAACAGTGGCAAGCCCTCCTTTTAACATGGCTGCCTTCAAGGACTACATTAGTTCAATGAACAAAGCTGTGGAAACAAAGGATGCCGGTAATGAATCATTTGAAGCCCAAATTGCATCCTCATCAAGGGTGACAATTGAGGAACAAAATGTTTCAGAAATGGACATGACCTCTGGTGGTTAGTGATATTTTATGTTACTGGTCTTTTCCTTATTTGATTTGATTTAAACTGGAAACTGATGGAGTGCATGCCATCAATATAAAAATTTAACTATGACAGACCCACTTCACCCACCTCCTGTGAGAGCTTCTCCTACTAAAGAAGAGGCACAAATTTATTTTCAAACATGGGCAATGAAGCATGGTTACGCTTTAACAGTTTTCAACTCAAAGCGTGACAAATATGTGGATTTAGCCTATGATAGACATGGTTGGTACTCTGGGCAATTGCTCACCAAATGGTCAAGGAAAACACACACAAGGTAGGTTGGGTGCAAGTTTTTAATTTTTTCAAGTTTCACAAAGCAGGACCCCTTGTGGCTCATCTCCTACAAGAATGATCAACATAACCATGAACCATCCCCACACCCCTCAGTGCATCCTCACCTGAGGAGAATCTCTGGGGTAGCCTTAGAAAATCTAAAAGAAGGCTTGAATGATGGGCTCAATACACTTCAACTCAAAATAAAACTGAGCAAGATTGATGTTCGCAAATATTTTGATGACCAAACAATCTATAACACTAATTGTAAGGTAGCGCTAACAGAACTAAAGGGGAAAAGTGTTATGGAGGTCCTCTTTGAACAACTTGGTAATTCAGGTGGGGTTCATCGAGCAAAATTAAGTGGAGAGGGTCAATTGAAGGTCCTATTCTTGGCTCACCCTGAGTCATTAAAGCTTTGAAAGCAATTCCATCATATAGCTATGATGGATTTTACTTATAAGACAAATAAGTACAAAATCCCCCTATTGCACGTTGTAGGAATTACTTCAAACCAGAAAAATTTCAAAAAAGCTCTTGTTTTTATAACAAGAGAAATTTTTGAGTTCTACATTTTGCCTGTAAATGCACTAAAGAATTTGGCTTATGATCCTGAGAGACTTCTCAAAGTCTTTGTGATGGACTGTGAAAAAGCTTTGATCCGTGCTCTAGAACAAATATTCCCTGAGTCAACAAGACAGTGCTGTCAATGGCAATTTTCTAAAAACATACAAGCAAACTGTAAAGTGCTCTTCAATAATGAAGTTGAAGGGTGTCAAAGCTTTATATCTCTGTGGGCTAAGTATGGGGCCTCAAAAACCAAGGAGGATGCAGAGGTCAATCATGCTGCACTTAGAGTAAGTTCCAAATCACAGCCTCTACTTTTAATCTTCCTAGTTTTGGGTTGCTTACATTATGAATTTTTTAAATTGTTTTTTGGCAGACTGTGAGGATGTACTCAAGTATATGGATCATAATATCTTCCATATCAAAGAGATGTTTGTAAAGGCTTGGAATTGCAAAAACCCAGACTTGGGAAACAACACAACGTCTTGGGTTGATGGTGCCCATGCTACTCTCAAACAATTCCTTGCAAACTTTTCAGGAAACATGTTGGATTTTTGGAGGAACCTAGAGGGAACAGTTTCCAATCAAATTAAATTTGTTCAGCATGCGCTAAACAACTCTCAAATAAATATTGAAATAGTTCTTCCTACTGAACTGTTGCCATGGGTTTACAAGGTGTCTTTACAAGCAATAAAACTGGTTGGGGAAAAATTAGAGAATTCAAAGTAGAACCATGATGGGGAAGTGTGCACCAAGTCATACTCAATGACTATGGGTTTGCCCTGTTTGCACAAAATAGGTGACCTACTAGTGTCAAGAGGCTCTGTTGTGCCTGAAGATGTTCATCCTCAGTGGAGGTTGGATTATTACCCTTGCAGTTGTAGTTCTTTAATTTGGTTTAAGTTGGATTGTTCAAATCACTTTGTGATTAATTCTTTTTGATTAATGCTTTCTGAATGATGATTCCTACTTGACTGATATTTTATCCTTTTGAATTTTCAAAGTTTGATGTTTATGAACTGCTCAACAATTCTCATTTACATGAGAAGCTCAATGCAATGATCTTGAATAATCCTGATCAAGATTGTTGCAGGCTGTTGAAGCACTTTATGAAGGAGACGGCCAATTATCAATCAAAGCCAAGACTTGAACCTAAAGTCTTGCAATCAAGCAGAGGAAGTCCAAAATTGACAGATACCCGGCAAGATCCTTCTCAATTTGAACATGTTGAAAAGGAACTCAAGCAGGCAAAGAGAAGCAGAAGGAAACCAAAGAAGAAAAGACAAATGATTGTAAGTATTTTTGTTTGTGAAAGTTTCATTTTTTGGTTTGATGAACTGATTTTGAATTCTTTAAAATCCAAGTCAGCCTCTTCATCTGAATTTCAAAGTTCAGTTGAAGAAACTGAAATTTAATCAGGTTTGGTGCTGTTGGAATCTGATTCCTTTGTGAAGGATGAAGAAGTAGAAATTTATGAGTCAAACAGAAGCTCATCTTTGGTGAGAGTTGAATCCTTTAATGAGTTTAGAATTTTGGAAAACAAATTTTTGATTCTAGGAAGTGGATTAACTTAATCAAATACCCAAGAACTTACATAATTTCTTGGGTGGGGTTTGGGATCCGGTTGGTGATGGAAATTGTGGTTTTAGAGTAATTTCTAAATCACTTGGGTATGATGAGGATGTATTGTTTAAAGTTTGGAAAAGAATGGTTGAAACATTGAGGAAAAATAAGACATGCAATGATAAGATCCTTGGTGGAAGTAAAGGTTTTAAAAACATAGAAAAAAGACTTGATGTTAATTACATCAATGAAAAGATTCCATCTTTAAAATGGCTTTCAAAGTAAGATATGGGTCAAATAATAGCTGATACTTATGAAAGACCAATATTTTTCATTTCATTGGATTCATGTTGGACTTTTACTCCTATGAAAGTGAGTGTAAAAGAAAAATCAGATCCTATGATCATTTTTTTCATTAGCAATAACCATAGGGTGCAGCTTTTACTTAAGGTAGATTTAATTCCAATCCCCCCCATAGTTTCCAAACCCCATTCCTTGGTTTATAAAATAGCAGCTTGTTGGGTTGATCACCCCAAAGATCAACTTGAGTTGTATTTTAACTTATAGATTAATTTCATCATCTGGGTTTGGGTTCTGAAGCTGATCTTGTAGTTCTATTAATATAAAGGGTTATCACATTTTGAACATCATTATGTTGAGTGTTTTGAGTTGAAATCATTACAATGAGTGTTTTGAATGAGATTTTAATGGTAAGTCAGTTTGACTTGTTTTGAGCTGATCCCATCACAAGCTTAACTTGTAGTTCATCTTTTGATGGGATCAGCTTAACACAATTTTAACTTGTTTTTTTTGGTGTTTTTACTTTAGGGCTGGTCAAAAGACTTGTATTTTTTTGTCACTTTTAATTTAGGGCTGGTTGAAAGAATTCTTGTATTTTTTGGCTGTTCAAAAGACTTGCATTCTTTTGGAACTTCAACTTTAGGGCATGTCAAAAGACTTCTTGTATTTTTTGGCCCTTTTAATTTAGGGCTAGTCAAGTTGGAAGGCAACCAGTTGGTTGTATTCAGTTTTTTTTGTTTTTTATTTTTATTTATTTATTCATTTATATTTATTTTTAATTTTTACTTTATTTTTTTTTTCTTTGGGGCCACCAGACTTTCAGTTGTGCCACACGGCTACACAACTGCATTCAAGCCGTGTAGAGCCCCACACAGCTAATATGTAGTTGTGCAGACACCACACAGCAGTCCTGGGCCACATGGAGTATAGCCCAACCACACTCAAGCCGTGTGGAGCTCTACACGGCTCAAATGTAGCCGTGCAGCTGTGCCACACGGCTCAAATGAATTGTGTACACAGCTCATTTGAGCTGTGAATTTATCATCACCCCTTCAAATTTTATAATACTTTTTTTCCTAATTATTTTGGGAAATCTGAAGATTTAAAGGCTTTCAAATATAAAATGAAATTAAAATATTATATTTGAAGATTTTTAGTACTTCATTTTCCTGCCAAAAAATCAGATCAACATAACAGAAAAGATGTTTTTTTCAACCTTTACTTTCCTTATATTTCCAAAGCATTGCCCCATTTTTTAGCTTTCAGTATTTTATTGGGAATTCAAAAGGGAAAAAGAAAATTATCTGATAATTTTTTGTAGAAGTTTTTTTCCCCAAAAAATTCATAATTCAAAACAAAACAAATGGCATTTTATTCCCTAAATCATTTATTCAATAATCAATATAAAAAAATCATGCAAAATTAAGCAAAACAACAGAAAAATCATTCAATCACTAAAGATTAGTACTACTTTCTTTCTTGAATGTGGGTACTTTGTAGCAGGAAAAAAATTTCAAACCAAGTTCTAAGTTATTATGAATCAAATCCTCCCATTTTTTTGATTCCTTGCTAGTTTTGGCCTCCTTGATCAAAGATTCTTGCTATCCTTTAGCTACCAGAGGTGATAGAATAAATAATAAATTTATTATTCAATAATTGCAGAAAAAAATCCATGAAATATTTGGATAAAGCTATTGCAAGGTTGATTGGTTTGGTTATGGTTTAATATTATAAATCAATATTAATGATTTGATTATTAAATAAATTAATAGAGGCACCACAATAATATTGGGGATCTTTCACACCTCTCTTCAGGGAATTCACTTTGAAAACACATATACCTGGTTACTTTGGAACCTTTAATTTATATTCTTAAAGGAGATATTTCCCAAAGAATATATATATTCAAAATATACAGTGGTGTGACAGGGCCTTTTAGCAAAGCTTCCACAACAGAAAAAGGATAATAAGACTCACTAGTAGATTTTTAAATCATTTATGTACCTGTTTGGGACGTGCAATGATGGGCTAAACCTATTACTGGGGTTAAAAAGGTTGTTCAGCAGTTTAAATTGATAAAAAGGGTTGGGGATGGATATTATTAATCGGACTAAAGCCATAAATCACTTAATTATCTCTTATAAGTATTTGATTACCTTGGCACGGTGTCTGGATATAAATATAACTGGGTCTCTGGTTATCAACAACCTCAAAAAGGGGCCTTTATTTATATCTTTTTGAGCCCCATTTCTGTCCTTCTGAGGGGTACAGGGGCTCAAAGGGACGGGTTCTAAGGCTAGAAGGGTAACCAGTGGTAGCATGTCACGTTTCCTTGGTGCTTTAGCACGGTTAACATTCAATTTCACAGAGTATGGGAGTTATTCTACTTTTTGATTGATGTTTAGACGTGTGAATAACACTAATCTATCTACATGTTTATTATTTAATCAATTATCCTTAGTAAATATTCCCAGGATGTTTATAATTTTCTTAGTAGAAATTCCTACAGGTAATCTGATGTCAGGTGGGTTCTCATTATGTATTAGTTGATGGGAGTAAAATCATGATATTGATTTTACTCCTTATTTTCAAGATTCTGTTGATTTACTCAAAATAATTAATTAAAAATAGAAGCTATGAGAATTCATGTAATATTTTGACATACTCAGTTTCCTTGGTATGTCATGAAAATATTGATGTATCAAGATTAACACAATTGTATATTTAAATTATTTTAAGATATTTTACAAATATTACTTATCTTATTTCGGACATATTGGGCATTTTCATTATATTTTATAAAAAAAATAAGTAGAAAGTTTATTTAAGTATTTTTATAAAATTTAATGTATTTTTGGATTGTTTATTATCCACAGGGATCTGTATTACATATGTAGTATGTCCCCGTCTAGGTTTTAGCACCTTTAGGTGGTATCTGGGCTTCTCAAGCCGGCTGTCTGTCTGTCAGCTTGTAGTCCCGCGGCTGTGTACTTTTCTGCTTCCCGGGGCTGCCTACATGGCTTGTCAGGGTACACAGACAGGGTGGCAGTGCTGCTGCTCAGCCAGGCGCGGATGTGTTGGTTGCTGCAGCTGCGTGTGGGAATTGGTGACAAATCACATTTCCGCCTGTAACTCCTCCAAATCACAGAATTCTTGGATTCTGTCACAAAACTCATTGTGAAACCTATATGTGGGTTTTCATGTGAAATATTGAAATTTCCAAAATCCCAATGCCATGTCTCTTTCCAAATCTTCATAATTTATTTAAAAATATAAGCAGTAGTACTTTGAGGTAGGTGTCAGTGAGTGAACCTACCTTAATTTTTCTTTAGATTCAGAATTTGAAATAATATTTCTAATTATATTTCTCCTTTAATAGAATTTTTATTTGTTTGTTTTATTTATGTTATTTTGTTACTTTTTCAGCTTGCTCTGCAATAGTAGCAAGCTGAAAGCTAGCAAAAGCCTCCCAGAGGGGAAAGTTCTAAAAAAAGGTGCAAAAAAATGATAAAAAATAAATTTGTGTCATTTGAAGTTTATTTCAAAACAATAAACTCAGATTGTCCATAAGAAGAATCAAAATGGTATTAGAAATGGATCCAAAATGCACCAAAAACAGACATTTTCTGTTATTTTTGCAGTTGCATCAACTATTTGGAGGTAAATAATTGATCCTAAATATCACCAAAAAACTTTATTTTACCCTTTCCCATCCCCACCAAAAGAAGGGAAGCTCACAAATTGGAAAATTCATCAGAAAGATAAAGGAAATTCTTTTGGAAAGGAACATCTTTTTTTCTATGTTGATCCCATTTTTTGGAAGGAAAATGAAGTACTAAAAATCTTCAAATATAATATTTCAATTTCCTTTTACATTTTTAAACCTATTTTCCCTTCAGATTTCCCAATATAATTAGAAAGAAAGGATTGAAAAAAGTGAAAAAATTTGTGATGTAAAGTTTTTTTTTTTTCAATTTTTTGAACCTAATTTTGAAGACCTTCAAATGGACCTCAAAATCGCACACAATTATTAGAGATTTTTTATGTCGCCTCCTACGTGGTTTTATTTTTGATTGTTTTTTTTTGAAACTTCACAAAAGCATGCAAATTTAAGAAAAACAGTAGGGATGGGGGATGTTGTGGGGACTTAAAAACTGTGCAAAAATAAGGATTGGGGACATGAAAAAAATAATTCCCACTATGTAAGCAACCAAAAAAATTGGCATTGATTGATACACTTGAAAAGAGAAACTTAATTAAGTATGCCTTTGAAATTTTCAATTTCCAAATATATTTCAGTTTCAAACATTTCTATACCCCAAAAAGATTTTCAATCACACCAAGACTTAATTGAATTCCAAATAAAACTTGAAATCATTTAATGAAAATGTCCTCCAAACATGTCAAAGCCTTCATTTTCAAGAATTTGGTAACCTCCCAATGATTTCAGAGGATTTAAGATTGGGATTGAAGGAAATAGTTTTCATTTGTTTAACTAATTTTTTTTTGAAAGCAAGATCAAATAATTAATACATGATGAAGGTACAGAAAGGAATAAAAATCAAGTGAAATATATGATCAAGGATAATTCATGTGGAACATTAAGGTTAGGATTTTTTGAAAAAGGATGTTTGTTTAAAATTCAAAAGCTCCAGGTTCAAGGTTTTGAAGCTCCTTTGAAATAAAATTCCCTCCTCCATTGATTTCACCAGCTGCATTGGCATGTTTTTAACTGGTCTTAATAATTGTTGTAACCAATTGATCAGCTGTGAAAAAAATCTTCAAATTCCTGTCCCCTTTTGGGGAACTTCCTTCAGCCATCAGTGAATATTTCTTTCACCCCCCCGGTTGGGGCCCATTATTATTCCATTCAATGAAAATTTAACTTTTCCTATTAAGCAAATGACATGCAAGTGTCTCCCACTCATTTTTTTTACTCATGGCCATTCTGTAAAAGTGTATAAACTTCAAACCTCAGAAGGCTGGCTAGGATTGAGTTGAAAAAATGAATGTGCTGTGAAAACACTTTGGTTACTGAAAACTTTTTGACAGAGAGGTGATAAATACTTGGGTTTTTGGGTAAAACCTGAAAATGGTTGGCACAAAATTGGAAATTTTTTTCTACTTGATTGGTCAATGAGGGAATAAAATTTGGGTTATTTGAGAATTTTGGTTGCCTTCCAAAAAACCCTGGCGCCGTCAAAGGTGCTTCAGTTCTCTGATGAATTGTGCCTCAACTTTTGGAATTATTCCCTTATTTTAACTGATTCTTGCTCAATCTAGAAACATACCAAAATTAAAATATTTTTTTTGCAGTCAGTTCCTAGATAGACAGAGGCTTTGATTGAGAAATTTTTCATTTAGAATGGGGGTGATTTTTTTAATTTATTTATGAGATGGGGCTTTTGGGAACCAGGTTGAGATTGGATGGTGATTTTGAGTAAAGGTGGTGGTGAGTGTGACAAGGAAAATGGGGATGGTTGTGCAAGGTTGTGCTTGGTAGAGCTTGATGTGAGGATGTTGGTTGGGGGTTTATTTTGGTTTATGATTCCTAGAATTTACTGGAGCAGGAATTTATGAGTTGGAGAGTACCCAAAAAAATAATATATAAAATACAAAATAAACCTTGATTCAAAAGTTTGGGAAGTGGTTTCTTCCTGACCAAGTCTCAACAGATAAATCAAAAATTTAATTGAGCTAGGGTGAGAGGTATGATTCTCTTCACCATAGGAAACAGTGAAGGATGAGATGAGACTGGGATGGCTTGAAGAGGATCAGGAATATAATCTTGAAATATTTTATCCCATTCATCTTTTATTTTGGAAAATAAAATGGCAAGAATATTACAATAGATGATTCAGTTGATGAATATATATTCATGTCTGTAATTTTTAAGCTGGTTCTGAATTACCCTTAAGCAGGCCCCTCTAACTTTCACAACCCCATAGAATTTTTAAGTCAGACTCTTGATTGGGCTAGGAAATAGTTGAAATTAGTTTTATTTTAATTATCAGGAGAGAAATTAAAGCATTCTGTAACCATGTGTCTACCATTGGAATTGGCAGAGTCAGCCAGGAGGTATTGATCTTGGTAAAAGAAAATCTGAGGTTCTGTTTCAATCTGCATCCACTTGAAAACATATGATTTTTGGAAGGAACCTGGTAGACCAACTTGGAGGAAAATAAATTTTTGTTTTCATCACAAAAAAATTGAATATCAACAGAGTATCTAATTGAAAAAATAAGGGATGGTTACTCATTTTTGCTTATAACACATTTGAGAATGGAATAATGGATTTAATTTTCTTCCAATAAAAAGATTTGTTTTCACCAAGTTTGAGTTTTTGATCCAAGGGGATGGTTACATCAACAATTCCAATACAACCTGGAAAGCCTTCAGTCCCCATTACCTGTGATATCCTCTCCTGCTCTTCCTTTGTTGTACAGGAAATGGTGGAGCAGAAAAATGAAAGGCTAGCAGTTCTAATTATTTGAGTATATGAGAGGACTATTCAATGAACAACTCAGAAAGCATCTTCCAAGAAATGACAGCTGATATATCTCCATTTGAGACCAATAAAAAAATGGAAACTGCAAGTTGGATAGCGGCATCACATTGAGGATTCCATGATTCATCCCAAAAGACTTGATGGTTTGAATTAATCTCCAAAATTTTCACAAATGATACCAAAGCAGTAAGAAGAATTGGGTGGAATCTTAAGCTAGGGAGTATGTGGAGCTTTTGCCTCTCATATATAGGATGGTGAACTGTCTGTATTTGGGGTACAAATTAGCCCCTTTTAAATAGAGAATTCAATGATAATCATTCGGATTCCAAATTGGAGTCTGAATGAGAGTCAAATAGTAACCATAATTGTGTAAGCTTGATTGCATGTTCTCCTAGCTGTTTGGAGGTTGGTTTAGACATGCTATGAGTGGTGGTGATGTGTGTGATTTCAATGGATGAGGTGTGGGTGGTAGTAATGTGTGTGATTTGAAGTGATGGGGTGTATGATGTGATGGAGTGAGAATGTTGATTTCAACCTTGATGGCAAGGAGGGGTGGATGGGTCTTGCATTCTGATGGATGACAATGCATAAATGTTGGATTTGATGTGTAAAACACACCATTTTCATAAAATTCACCAGTGAAGGTGTATTATGTATTTCAGAACCCCACCATTGAAAATGACAGGGTTTTTCATAAAAAAAGGTGGGTTTCTAATTGCAGAAATGCTAACTTTGATACACCCTAATCATAAATAATAAATAATAATGGTAGGTTTGTAATAGTGGATTTGCTAACTCTGATGCACCTTAATAATAACAAGAATTGAATGATCTTGTTGTCATAACCTTTCTACCCCTTGCTTTTAGACCCATTCCACAAATTCATCCAAAAGAGGGCCCTCCCTGAGCTTCTTGCTATCCTGTGTCCGCTAGCACATTCAATCATGCCAGTCCCCTGCAAGTTGGAGGTTGCCTTGTTAGGATCTTGCAAAGCTTTCAGTATCAACCCACTTACATGAGCCTACCCCCCTCAAATCCTGCATGGCCAAACAAACCTTGGTCCACATCTCTCTGCCTTCATGTTTGCATCCTGTCCTCTCATTGTTATCCCCCCATCACCTCTGCTGCCTTGGCTTTGCACCAAACGACGCTCCCATCAGCTGCTGTTGCCGGGCCTACTGAAATGGTCCATCCTTGTCTCAGCTGCTGAGCCTTGTGCAAAAATTCTTTTCCCGCAGCCTTCTGCTAAGCCTTTTCCCTTTTGATCAAAACCAGAACAAGTCTTGCAGCTCAAATTTCTTTTAGCCATGGTCGCATCAAGATTTCTATTCGGGCCATCTACATATATCTCGTCAAACTTGACACTTTCGGTAAGAAAATGGATATGGTTGACGGTTCTTGACTAGAATCCACGCAGAAAGTGGGACGATTTCCCTGAACCGTGTGATACATCATCACCCCCCTTTACACCCAACCATGGAGGCAGATTGGGTGTAGACTATCCGAAAATTAACGGGCCTGCAGCCTCGTTCAGACTTCAACGCAAGTTGCACATTCCACTTCAAACCCTGGGTAACAGCTTTTCGAGATTAAGTTCCAAGTGCCGACCTCAGACGGATTAGATAATGCTCCAATTTGATGCTAACACATCGCAAAGGTCTAGATTTTGGACTTAACATCGTCGCTTGACAGGCTTCGGCTAATCGTTATCTGCTAGGGTCAACTCACACCAAGGCTGCTCCGGTCCACATGTGTATTTATGTAAAACGCTCGTAAATCAGGGTTTTTTTTACACAGTTGAGCATGTATCTGACGCGTCACCTGAGGTTACGTTTGGCTCATGCGTAATCGGCATCTTCTCGAGTATGAAAAAGACCCATCCAGGATGCCTGTGATGACCTATGACCCCTCATTCTAAAAGAGTGTCAGTTGGCAACTAAAGTTGAACCTGAGTACGTAGATGAATGCATCTATGTACTTACCTTGCTTCATCCGCCTCCCAGTTCCCGATTGAGCTCTAATTTGAGATTCAAAGCTAGTGTCTGTTTAATTTTCAGCCCTTGATAACATAGTGCCCAATGTACATACAGCTTACTCTGCGCGCTACCTCAGTGTCCCCAGATGACGCTGTACACGTTGTAGAAAATGTCAAGGCTGAAAACTCATGTGGCTGCAATATCAATGAGTCAGATAAGCTCTCAATCCCATTGCCCCTACATTGAACCAATTTTTCTTTTCTTTCAAGTCGCTGTATGTACGTACTCATTGGATCGCCCACCGGGTTCTGGGCGGTTTTCCGATACGACTGCGTCTAACTTCCCACATGCAACCGGTAGGCCTGACCGTTGAGAGCATTAACTCGCTGCCAGTGCACCGGTTATCAACTGAATTCATCGGCTAGGTTTTACTTTTTGTCTGTTGCAAAAGGTGCAAGACAACAATGCACACACATTTCCTTGACACACTTCAGCAACAAAAAAAAAAACTATTTATCATTTGCGGCTTCGATTTTAAAGCTACTGCTCTCAGATTCAGACTTCAAGGTAGCCAGATCAGTTCAGCAAAGTCCCTCTGTACGATCCAGTCTTTTTTGTTTTTGTTTTTTGGTTTCAGGATAGATAATTAATATTATTTTTAATCGCATCATTTCGTGCAAAATTTTATTCAGACTGTCCGACCGGCCGATCGCGAAGCGGTGTACCATATTCGGATAAGCATGCGTGCATAGCACGCGAAGGAGATATTTGGCTGGGTCATCATCGGGATGGAGTCTGCACCCTCCTACTGATCAGTTACCCATGACCAGTCAGCGTGGGTTGGAGATTTCTGCTGATATATAAATGCTCTTCAATCCAGCCAACCCGGCATCATGTCATCTCATGATTCAATACACCTTTTGGTTCCTCATTGGCGAACTAACCAAGTAATTACCCCAAAGATCATCCGACTCCACCGTTAAAAGACAAACCCGTAAAACCCCACCTGAGATTAAGGATCAGCTCAAGTGACTTGTGAAAGAAAGAATAAATAATCCATATTTCATAAATACAGGCAAGGCCTACAGCAGCCTTGAACAGACGTTTCTTCCCAACTCGCCGGCGAGATTCTCCCGCGGATATATTTTTTGCATTCCTCAAGACGCCCACATCATGCTCGGTTCAGGCTGGATTGGTAAGCTGTCATTGATTTGGTGGTAGGCCCCCCCCATCTCATTAATTTTGCTTATGTCCAATTCGAACACCTTATGGTCTTTTTGGGACTCAAGTGAACGCGGTGCTTCTGTTGATGTTTCAACAACCTGCTTCAGCCTTGTGAGCTCGTCTATCCTAATGGTGCTCTTGCCTAACGGCCCCATCTCTCCAAAGCAGGAGTTAAACTGACCTAGCGGACATTCCTGGGTCGTTCCAGACCTGTCGGAGAATACCAAGAGACTGGATCCGATCGTCTTCAAGACCGCTATGTCATTGCCGGACAACCTCCACCACCATGTTACCATCACATTTGCCCATTGACGACTGGTGTTCGACAGGTGGTGACAGACCCGAACTACCCGAATCCCAGTATGCCTACCCCGGGGGCATCAGGCATTGCACCCGTAGCGTCGACCGGGAGGGCGAACTCGACTTTTGCTGGCACTCATCAAACCGCCCCCATCACGTGTGGCAATGGTACCAAGCCGCCTTGCCATGAATCCGCCTCGGGCGATGATTCCCAGCTTCAGCGCCCTCCAACTCATCAAACCGCTCCGGTGACTTGCGGCGATGGTACCAAGCCGCCTTGCCATGAATCCGCCTCGGGCGATGATTCCCAGCTTCAGCGCCCTCCAACTCATCAAACCGCTCCGGTGACTTGCGGCGATGGTACCAAGCCGCCTTGCCATGAATCCGCCTCGGGCGATGATTCCCAGCTTCAGCGCCCTCCAACTCATCAAACCGCTCCGGTGACTTGCGGCGATGGTACCAAGCCGCCTTGCCATGAATCCGCCTCGAGCGATGATTCCCAGCTTCAGCGCCCTCCAACTCATCAAACCGCTCCGGTGACTTGCGGCGATGGCACCAAGCCGCCGTGCCATGACTCTGCATCCGGTTACGGATCCGGATTTCAACGGCCACCAACCCACCAGACCGCTCCGGTCACTTGCGGGGACGGCACGAAGCCACCCTGTCAATCGCCAGGCTCAACCCAATCGAAGCCGCACTTTCCCTGGACTCATCAAACGGCGCCCATTACATGTGGCGATGGTTCTAAACCACCTTGCAGCCCAGCCCCAAGGAACAACTCGGCCACCAATTTCCCTGGTACTCATCAAACCGCGCCTATTACTTGTGGTGATGGCACCAAACCACCATGTCAATCAGACGATAGCGGCCAGACCCACTTACAGAACTGCGGAGGCAACGTCAAACCTCCTTTTCGATGTCTCTCAGTACAAAACGGTCAATCCGAGACTCGTATTCCTGGAACCCATCAGACTGCTCCCATTACCTGTGGTGATGGCACCAAACCCCCTTGCAGATCAGCCACAAATGAATCATCCACGACCGCCATTCCTGGAACCCATCAAACGGCGCCCATCACCTGCGGGGACGGAACTAGACCACCGTGCCACAATACGAAACCAGTCCAATCCTACGCCTGAACTAACCTGACAGCGTTACGGCTCAGTCATTGGGACCAATGTCTTAAAAGAAATTGAACAGATCCTTTCACAATCACGATTCCTTTCTCGTCCACCTATGTATTCATACCTGAGCTATCTTTTTGCAGTCGAGAGCGCTGTATAAATAAGAAGAAAAACCAAGAGCATGTTCCGTTTCCTCTTTTCGATGTAATGGGATTTTCACAGTAAAGACAATTTTGTTTGTTTCCAATTTGATGTAAAAATGTCCCTAAATACGCTAGCTTTATCGATGCCTGAGCCCGGATTTGAAATTCAACAAAAACTACTACGAGATCCAACACCAATCTCCATCAATCCCGCTCCCGTCATCGAAAGCTTGTGGCCGTTGGTCAGCCCTTTGCCCACTCACATTAAGTCCAGAAGAGTGGCTGCAAGGACACAACCGACGTGTGGGCATGTCGCCATAGCAGTTGGAAACTTGCCTACCTACACTCTGTTCATGAGCTCTCCCGTCCCCATTCCCTCCCACGTGCCTAGGTTCTCATGATCAGTCTCGCCAATTTCTCCTTATCCTGAACAGCTTCGTGGGTAAGTCCTATTTCCTAGACTCAACTTGAATCTGCTCATTGGCCAACGTGCCCAACAATAGTGAACAAAAAAAAACGAGCAAAGAACAAGTATTGGGTGGAGAATACCTTGGACCGCTCAAGTCGGGAGCACTTTCTCAAGTCACTCAATTCATTACGGCTGGTGTTAAGAGCTAGAGATCCACTTCAAATTTTGCGTCGGGAGTCCATGTGATGCGTACAATTGAAATATCACTGGTTACTGGAGCCTTAACCTAGACCGTTCACAAGCCCCGGGAGGAAGCCTAATCCAAAAAAAAGCATGCTTCGAAGTATTAGCCCGCCCGACTTTCGTTCAACAGTCGTCAATACCTCCAGCTGTTATCTTGTAACTGGCTTCACCCTCTGGCACTGTAGGATAGAAAATCGAATCATAGATGAGATTCAACCGGCCTCACATACAACAACAAAAAGATTCTCTGGAACAAATTGCTGACTATCTGGACTGTCACAAAGTTTTGCAACTCTTTCATCCCCTCGCCCTTTGCGCAGCGAAATCCTAGTCGATGCGGCGTGAGCCAAAACATGCCCGCCCACCGGTTTTTTATCTGCCCCAGCAAACATGCTGGCCGCCCCCGGATCAGCTTGAACCTGGTTTGTCAGGAAGACACCTGACATTTTAAGCCCAATTGACCGCAAGGGAAAAAAATCAGTTTGTATAAACATTTCTGAGATCCAGAGAACATCAACTGGGACCTGGCAAAATCCAAGCATACACGCCGAATGCTGCTCACACAAGTTAAACTCCTCTGCGATACGAGTTAACCTGGCCAGCATTTGGTTCAGTTTTTGTTGCCGCTCCGAGAGCTCTCCTCTTCCTGAAAAGTCTACCCTGAACAAAGCTAGGATTGAATCTACAATCTTAACAGTATCGGAAACGCCGGGATAAACAAAAATCGACCCGCAAGAAAAAAGCAACTAATCTTTCCCAGACACACCAAAAGCTTGAATGTTCCATCCTCTGCAAACTTCGCCGCAAGATGAACTACCAATTCCATTTCTTTCGATTTTTCAATCGAAACCGACGTCCAACTGATTTGAGCTATCCAACTCGACTTGGCTTGGCGCTCAAAAATAGACCATTGAAATTCGAGCTCACGATGTTCACTATTAGCAGCTCTTCCAACTATTATATTATCTAAAACAGCTTCAGCATCCATCCCGAACCTATCGGCGATTGTCCTGATACGCTCAGGTCTAAAAGTACCCTCGGTGTCGATGTACGCAGCCTGTGTCAACCGCAACCAAACATGAGGTGTTAGAACGCACTCTTGAAATCTCACCGATGATTTCCAAGCATCCTATTAAGAATACCATAGTGGAGACCCTTACTTTTCCACCTCCACCTCCCATCTCTGGAGGAAGCTGGGCTGTTACGCAAAGCGTATGGCACAATTGAGTTTTACCACAGCTTAAAAGATGTAAAATATCGTCAATCACCCGGTCGGAACTTCATCTCTTGACCGGGATGGCTCCTCAACAAAAACCTTCCTTGTCGACTGCGACGACATCAGAGGTCGTGCGGAGGGCTGGGAAACTCTCAAAGTGATGACTAACCGAAACTCTCCGTAAACTGTTTACCCTCCAAAAAAAATCATGCTGTCAGTTTCATTTGTTTTGCTTCAATTCCCAAGAGGACGAATGATACCTTCTGTTATTGATTGGCTTTGAATTCCTCCACCAAGCATCGCATCCATGGCTTTGCTCCCTGTCGTGAGCATCAAAATTTTTTCACGATCAACGAGCACATCAGAACCTGGAGTTGAAGGAGCCCGGGAGAAATGATTTTGAAATGAGTTTGCCTCTGGCCAAAAAAATCACTTCGTCCATTCATTAAATCCTTTGACCTCTTACCACCAGATTTCCTATACTAACCTGTCTTGAAGGCTGGACCAGATAGCTTTGATGCCGACTCCTTAATTTTCTCTACTTTTATTTCGCTTATACCCTTCCACAGATGAAAACAAAAAAATTAAAATTAAACTACTTGATCGTTTACTAATCGGATTAGTGTATCAAGTTTTTGAAATTTTGAAGATAAGGAGGTTTTACAACCGAAGAACTTCCAAAAGGTTGAACCCTCGGGCTTCTCTCTAGTTTGAAATATCGACCAATAAAAAACTTCCTCACCTTAAGGCTTGAAAGCTGCTTGCGAGAAGCTGACAGTACGGACTTGATAGTAGCGAAACCGCCATCTTTAAGTTTCTTTATGTCTTGGGCGGATATTCCCTGTAATTTTAGTATTTTTGGGGAATGAATGAGGGAGCAATCAAAATCAACAGTTTCCTGACGGAACTGTCCGGCGAGAGCTGTCCGGAATTAGAAAAAAAAAACCTGAAGGAGAGTTTTTTTTACCAATTCTTGCAAGGCCTCGACGTCTGTAAAAAATCTAGCGTCCAAGCCATTTTCTGCCATCGTTGAACTTTTCCAAGTTTTTGATGCTTTCAGCTTGAATACCAAGTTGCTCTCTCCGTTGGGACACTGGGGTTTATGCTCAAGGACGAGTGAAACAAATCCAAATAAGAAGTAAATGGGCGATCAGGGTCCCAAATGGTCAACAGGGAGGATAGATCCAACCGCCGCTTTGGATCGGTCAACAAGGGTCAAGTGTCGTCCTAGTTGAGATAGCATATCAATGACGTAACACTCGACACGCCATTCTATTTGTGAGGCCATCACCGGCCATTGCTTCCTGTGTAGATGGGTGGGATTTTGAGGGGGATGTTCCACTTGTCCACTACAGCACACCACTCTTTTCCGTTCATCCAAAATTCCAAATACTAAAATCCTCTTTACCATCCTCAAAATAAAAAAACTTCCTTTCTCTTTCATGACTCTCTCCTAGCTATCTATTATTACTAGCTTATTACTATTAACTTATTTTCAAACCTCATTTCTTTTTTTGAAATAACAAATTTACCCTTTTTTATGAGCCCTACCCCAGCTCATCCATTACCATTTGTGCCCAAAATTATGAGCCCCACCTAAAAAGTCTCCCAATTCAAAGTGATGGATAGTCATGAAGAGGAAACCATTAAATTTTTAATGATTCTTTCATAATCATGTTTACCAGCCTCAAAGAAAAGATTGGTCAACTCAATGGATGTCTTTTTAGAAATCTATTCTGACTTGTTGTAAGCGATCTCCCCCGAGCGCCCAGTTGCAACCGCAGCAACTCCACCGCGCGCAGATGGCCTGAGTCGCGGCTCCCTAGCTCGAGGCGTATGGGCCTCTCATAGTCCCTCCTCTTACGAAGTCTAATCACCAGGACGGATTCCAAACTGGAACGACCGAGAGGACGCTCATACGGTAGCCGACGTGAATATTGCAAACCGCAGGATCTACGGCTCAATTGCCCGAGCATCAGCCCAAACTTCAGGAGGAGCAAGAGTGAGGACGGGCAGAGGTAACTCATTCATTCATCCATTTGTCCTCCCCTATCATCTTCCCAGCCTGTCGTTTTTGTTTCTTTTCAATTCTCAGACCGCTGCTTCCTACCATCACAGAACCGCTTCCTGTAATACTCGACGTACTCAATCTGAAGTTACATCGTAAGCGCTGACCCATCTGATTGAGTCCCACACACGGTAAATGATAACTCCCCACTCTGTCCACCTTGTCTGTCTGTGTCTGTTACTCTGGTCTTGTCTCATCTCTCCTTTCTGCTATTACAGCTTTTACTGTTACTACTGTTTGCGTTGAACTGCTGCAATAAAGAAAGACTTAAAGTGTTACATGGTAGCAAGAGTCATTTCTTGGCAGTCAACAGCAGTAGAATAGAAAAGTCCCCCTAGATCTGATATGGCCAACCCAAGCAACTTTGGAGGCACCCGTATAGTCATCCCCAACTCCAGCGACTCCGAAGGCGAGGACTTCTCCACAAAAGCAAAACTACCACTGCTCACTCGACATAACTGGTACGAGTGGAAGGCTCAGTTCAAAAACCTCCTCATCAGCAAGGGCCACAAGGAACTACTCAACAATGAGTGGATCAAGAACAACCGCGACTCTAAAAGATTCCAACAGAAGACGGCTCTAGCCATCAGCCTCCTCTACTCGTCGGTTGATTGCGAACTCCGTGGATATGTGACTCCCAATCGCAAAGACTTCACCAGAGCCCTGGAGGACCTAGGGAAGGCATGTGGTGAGAACTCCCTGATAACCGTTGGCGACCACATCTCTCAACTGGTACACCTTGCCTATCAGCCATCAAGCTCCATCCAAGACCACTCAGTCGAATTTCGCGAGAAATACCTTGCACTAAAGGAAACTCTGGACGCTCAAAATCCGGAGGACAAGGACGAGTCAATCAACATCTCCTCCCCCCTCGCAGTCATTTTCTTCCTGAAGAGCTTTTGCCTGGATCAATCACTCAATTCGCTAGTTCAATCATGTCACGATATCAAACCGTTCAGATTTGATCGTGTATACAACCGAATGTTGGCCGAGGACACACGCCGTCAAAGTGAAATAATGGAGACTGTTTACTCAACGTCTTTGCAAAACCGCAAGACCCGTCCTCCCGATCAGTCGAGTTGGTGCGCAATTCCACGCGGGTTGGGGTCAACACAGCAGGTCAACCAAGGCACCCCAAGATCAGCTATGCTCACCAAACGCCAACCAAATGACAAGCCAAAGCCACACCACAACTCCAAACTAGCTCAAATTGAGAGGACTATTGAGAACCTGACCAAGTAACTACGTGCACTAAAGTCTAAAGACTCTCTCAACGCAGTCAAGGAGGGGTCCGATCAATCCCAAGCCAATCATCTCCACAGCAACACCAAGGAGGAGTCCGATTTCTTTGTTGATGAGTGTGCCGCGTACTCCACCTCCTCTCCATCACACAACCCCTTCAAAGTTATATACGACTCTGGAGCCACCCGCTCAACGGTCAGTAACAAAAACCTGCTGAGTGAAGTCAAACCTCACCAGAAGCAAATCAACACTTATGGGGGTTATGCTCAAATCACCCACGTGGGAAAACTCAAGCTTGGCCCTGTGACCCTATATCCTGTCTACTTTGCGCCATTGGGGCCATGGAACCTCATCTTGGCCTCCCAACTCAAGGATCACGGCCTAAAGATAGTCAACAAACACCGCGTTGTCCTCCTCAAGATGGCTGACACAGTGGTGTTTACATTCAATCGCATAGGAAACCTATATGCTGCTACAATCAAACCAGAGAGCTCCCTACTGGCCATTGGTGACACAACATCCGTATCCGACTGGCACCTAACCCTTGGGCATCCATCAGACTGATACCTTAAGGAATTCCTGAGTCAGCATCATCTCCCCCTGGATCCACTACAGACTTCTAGGAACTGTGAAGTATGCAAGTCCTGCAAACTAATGCGGTCCAGTCACTCCAACCCCCTCCCTAAGTCACCTTCTCCCTTCCACACTCTCCACAGCAATGTCCTCCAAATAAATCCTCCCTCAAAGCATGGGTTTCAATACGCACTAGTACTCATTGATGATTTCAGCCGATTCAACCGCATATACCGGCTCAAGCTCAAAAGAAAATCTGAACTGATGATCATCTCCTACCTCAACAAGATCCACAATTGCTTACAAATCACCCCAGCTGTCTTCCACTCAGATCGAGGGGGGGGGGAATTCTCATCCACCAAATTCTGAACCAAGCTTTCAAACCGTGGCGTCACCATTGAGCAAGGGCCCGCGGATTTGCCCCAAACGAACAGACTGGTGGAGTGCTTCAACCAAACCCTCCTCACAAAGATCAGATGCATGATGGCTCAGTCCAACGTGCCCATAAATTACTGGGACAAGGCTGCAAAACACGCCTCAATGCTAATAAATATTCTCCCCAGCAAGTCCCTGAACTGGAGATCCCCAGTTGGTGCTCTCTCTGACAAAGGGTGCTGCATTGAGCCTATCCGTGATCTGAACTCACTCATTCCTTTTGGTCTGAAGGTTCACGTACACCACAAGCCCCCTCCAAAGTACTGGCGCCTGCCCGACCGCTTCTCTTCCTTGGGTATGAACCTCACTCCGACGCATGCAGATTTCTGGACAGCTCTCAAAAATCTGTCACCGTCACTAGATATTTCTCTGTATTGCCCTACTCTTTCAAGTACCGGTCACCTGACGCTCTAAAGAAATCCCCCTCCGCTCTTCCCCTCTGGGTGTCTGGGCCTGGTGATTCCAATACTGCCCCAAAGATGGTCTCTGTCCCTATATGCAACCCGCCCACTGCGAATCCAACGAATCCTTCTCCACAGCAACAGTCCCATCCCGCTGAAACACCATCTCCACCTCCAGTTGCTGAGTCACACCTGGGCTCCCCTCCACAACCTCATCCCCCCAAGAAAGGATACGTCTATGTTCCATTCTACAACGCCGCCCCCAAAAACATCTCTTGCGACATCGATGCATCCGCCATCCTCTCATCCTCGCGTCAGGCCAATGTCTCTGCTCCAGTGCCAAGTCCGTTGGATGATGATGAAGAACTTCAGCTGAGTGAGGTGATCATGGTGAAGGAGCCGTTCTCAAATCCAGAGGAAAAGGCAAAGTGGATCAAGTCAATGTTGGAAGAAAATCAGTCCTTCCTAGCGAAGAACACGGGCACCCTGGTTCCCCCTCCTAAGGAGGATATTGTGCTGGGTGGTATGTGGAGGCTGGTGAAAAAGAAGGATGAATGTGGAGAGATGGTTTGCAGGAAATCCCGCTGGGTTTGCTTTGGCAACCATCAACAACCACAAAGGCACTATTTCAACACATACTCCAGCATGGGACATAATGAGTCAATGAAGACTCTCCTGGTACTGGCGGTCCAACATGACCTACTGGTGGCTCAGTTTGACGTGGAAACCGCGTTCCTCCATGGCAACATTGACGCCGTTGTACACGTCTTGCAAATCTTGGGCTTTGAGGTACCTGGGAAGGAAGACTGGGTCTGGAGGCTCAATAAGTCACTCTACGGCACCAAGAAAGCACCCAGGTGCTGGAAGAGTCACCTAACAAGCACACTGTCCAAACTGGGGCTTTCCCCGTCAAAAGCCAACGAATCCATCTTCCTCAACAAATCCCGTTCTCTACTGGTCCACCTGCATGTGGATGATGGGCTGGTGGTGGGAAGTTCGAAAGCCGAGATCAACACATTCCTGGCCAACCTGAAAGAGTCCTACGCCATCAAGAATCAATACCAAACCTTTCAACACCTGGGGTACACTTTTGACTGGAAGGGGGAAAACAGAATGGTCATTCACCAGAGGGACTACTGCGAGAAAATCCTTGAAGAGTTCTTGATGGACCAAGCAAGACCAGTCAAAAGCCCCGCACCTGTCAACCTACTCAAGCTTGTAGACAAACCGGGAGAACCATTCAATGTCAAGGTAATGGAGAAGGCCATAGGCATGCTAAACCACCTGGCTCTACACACTCAACCCGATATAACTCACACGGTAAATGTACTTTCACACCACATGTCTAAGCCCAAACAGAATCACTGGTCAGTGGTGAAGCATTTGCTCCGGTACCTGAGGGGGACAACCGCGGTTGGCATCCACTATCGGAAATGAGGAGAACCACTGGAAAATCTCTGCGGGTGGGCGGACGCTGACTATGCCAACTCCACCATAATGCGGAAGTCCACAACCGGCTTCGTGATCACGTTACATGGAAACCCAGTATACTGGCAATCCAAGAAACAATTGGTGGTAGCCCAATCAACAACTGAAGCAGAGTTCATAGCGATGAACCACTGCGCCAAACAATTAAGATGGATGTCTCACCTCCTGGCCAACCTGGGACACAAGGTACCCACCCCCACAATCCTGAACGACAACTCCGGCGCCAACTTCATCAGTAAAGAGGCTCAGCTAAAACCTAACTCCAAACACATTGAAGTAAGGTACCAGTATCTCCGCCACCTGGTCTCCAAGTCCCTGCTAACTGTTAAGCAGGTATCCACTCAGGAGATGAAGGCAGACATACTCACCAAACCTCTGGGGCCAACCAAAGTAGAGGCCTCTCTGCAACAACTGAACTTGATCACGGACGAGATCAGGAGGAGTGTTGTAAGCAATCTCCCCCAAGCGCCCAGTTGCAACCGCAGCAACTCCACCGCGCGCAGATGGCCTGAGTTGCGGCTCCCTAGCTCGAGGCGTATGGGCCTCTCATAGTCCCTCCTCTTACAAAGTCTAATCACCAGGACGGATTCCAAACTGGAACGACCAAGAGGACGCTCATACGGTAGCCAACATGAATATTGCAAACTGCAGGATCTACGGCTCAATTGCCCAAGCATCAGCCCAAACTTCAGGAGGAGCAAGAGCGAGGACGGGCAGAGGTAACTCATTCATTCATAAATTTGTCCTCCCCTATCATCTTCCCAGCCTGTTGTTTTTGTTTCTTTTCAATTCTCAGACCGCTGCTTCCTACCATCACAGAACCGCTTCCTGTAATACTCAACGTACTCAATCTGAAGTTACATTGTAAGTGCTGACCCATCTGATTGAGTCCCACACACGGTAAATGATAACTCCCCACTCTGTCCACTTTGTCTGTCTGTGTCTGTTACTCTGGTCTCATCTCATCTCTCCTTTCTGCTATTACAGCTTTTACTGTTACTACTGTTTGCGTTGAACTGCTGCAATAAAGAAAGACTTAAAGTGTTACATGAATCTAACCTTAACTCTAGCCAGTCTTCTAAAATTGATTGAAATTAAGTTTAATCAATATGGGAAATATTTGCAATTATTTTGATAAATTTGAAAAGAAAAACAAAAAAGTTATTAAAGTCTTCTACTCTGGTCCAAATTCCTTTAAAAAACTCCAGCTCAATTTACCTCTCCTTCCTCAAATCTTCCCCAAAACTTTGCTTTGGTTATGAACACCTCCTCAAACCTTACTGCTATCTCAAAATCAAATATTTCAACTAATGATATTCCTCCTATTCATAGAAAAAGTTTTCTAAATCAATTCAAATTGTGTCAGGTCACCAACAGAGAAAAATATGGTTTACTTCATATCGTCCCCAATCATAATGCTTCAAAAATTGTGAGTAAAGTTAATTTTGTTCTGGAGAAAACCAAAATTGAAAAAATTCCTATTACTATTAAAGTAAAAGCTGTTACCAAATTCCCTTCTGGTGACATTATTTTTTTAACCAAAATAACTTAGGGAACAAATGGATACTTGATGATAAAAACCACTGGAATCATCTTTTGGACTATCAATTTATTACCAATATGGCACCAGGAAAAGCTGTAATATTTTGAGTATTAACACTGAAGGTAAATTGGAATGAAGGGAAGCTTGAGGAAGGTAAGAGTTGCTTTGAGGAATATTGAGGAAGCCATAGAAGGCTTTTAGTGAAAGCTTAGGTGGTCAGGATGTCACTTGGCAAAAATTATCCAACACAAAAGGTAGCTGAAGTGTGCGATTTTAAAACAATTCAAGTTAGGAATACTTTCAAATGCTCAGAATATGTGATAATTAATGTCTAAGGAATTGAAAATTGCAAGCAAAAGAAGGCTATTTCCAAGGAATGACAAATTGAAAGCAAAATCAGGCTCTGAAATCCTCAAAGAATGCAAGGATTGAAATTTACAGTTGTGTATGTCATAACACAGTTTCACACTTATTAAACTCAGTAAATACAATCTATTACCAACCTCAGGAAATGCCCAAGCCCAATCCACTCCAGTATCCACAACTGGATAGTTCCCCTGCATATCCTTCAGCCTCAACCTTCTTCTCCCAGGCAGACTCTCTCCATGCATGGTATATCTCTATCTCTATGGCCATGTAAACCTTCCCATCCTGTCATGTGCTTTCTATGGACATGCACACCTCCTACTGTGTCATGTGCTTCATCCAAATTTCCCAAAACCTACATATCATTCCAGATATGGTGTATCAAGCACCTTTGGGTGCCAGGCCAAGTCCACTTGGTGCAAAAAAAGCATGACTTGGATAGGCACCCAGAAAGCTTGATCACACACCCAGAATGCTTGATTGGATCAGGCTTGTGGGGAGCCAATATCTGCACCTGAGAAATCTTGCTTGTACAAAAATCAAAGCTGGTTGCACTTTGCCAAGCAGCTTCTCTATCCTCCACTCTTCACCAACCATTGATCATCTCTTTGTTTCTAAAAAAAGTGAGTTTTCTTTTTAATCCAATTTTTTATTTTTTATTTTTTTATTTTAGGATAAATATAATTATCTTTCTTGATCTCTTTTTTTTATAATACTCAAAACTTCAACCTCATCAAACATTGCTACATCTCATACACTCATCATCTATCAACCCATCTCATCAATTGGTTTGAATTGGTAACCAATTGGCTATCCCCCTACCTATCACCCCTACATGCTCTATTCTCCCAATGTTGTCATCATCATCCATTGTTTATTCCAAAAGAAATTTGATTTTTTTTTTCATTGCTTCAAATAGTAGATAAGTTATGTAATTATTATAACATGGTTTAAAAGAAATAACAGCCTTTTTTCATCATTCTATGTATAAAAATGTGAATACTGAGTGGTGAGCAGGTCATTTTGACCAGCTTTGATTGGAACCAAGTGGGCCTTTACAAAGGGCCCACATAATTTGGCTGAGGGACAATGGGTGCTTGACAAGGTTTCAAACAACCACCCCACGTACTATAGGGAAATTCTACATGATTGTGAGCGCAAAGGGAAAGACTGAATGAAAGGGACAAATGCAAGGTAGCAAGGTTAACTGCAAAGTGCAAACTTGGGATTCAGTCACTCAAAAAACAGTGAGATGAAGGAAGTGTTCCAGTGGAAAGGAACTAAAGCCAAGCCCAATGAGATGACTGGATTTATCAAAATTCAAGGAAGTATGGAATTAACTTACTGAGGAGACAATCTTCAGGCAGGCAATGCAGCCTTTATAAGGTAATCCAAAGGTGACTAGATAAAACCCAATGGATGGCCAACTACAGCTAGAGAATGGTGAGAAAATTACAGGAATGAAATGGGAAATGAAACAAAAGTACAGTGGTTTCCAAGGTTTTAGCATAGGTGCAACACAATAGAATCTGAGCGTACAAGGACCTAATGGATGATACAGGAAGTAATGACATGGGAAGACAGTGCAAATATGAAGATGTAGTTTATTCAGGGTAATGGATTAGTCAATTTTCAAACTATACAGTTGATTTGGCTTTCTAGGCATGAGTGAAAACTAGTTTTAGTGCGTGGCCAAGAATGGAAGTCCAAGGATTTATGATATCCAGGGTAGAAGGGCAGAGTTCAAATGGATGGTCAACCAGTATTTAGTGTTAACTGAAAGATTTGGAAGTAGATACTGAGTTGCCAAGATTGGAAGGTTGTTACACAAGCCAAAGGTGGTAAGTAGACGGCACCAGGAATGTTGTGCTTTGTTTGTTTCACGCTTATGGACTGAGGAAAATGGTACTGAGGAAAAGGATATGTAAAAGGAATGGATGAAAATGACCATTAACCTTGAAGTGTGACAGTTGCCTGGGTTGAAGGCCTCAAGCTCCTGTGAGCTTTTGGATGATTTTCCCATTGATTCAAAAAAACCCTTCAATTGATACTGTAATCCATTGCTTTCAGATAAAATTTTGAATTAACTATGTTGTCATCCTCATCTTGTTGTTGCAAAAACTGCATTTTCCAAAATGAAAGATGTGTCTCCATTACTTCTGCTCATGGTCTCCAAGGCAAGTGCAATTTGGTGGCATTTTATAGACATGGATTGGTAACCGGTTGTGTCCTGCACACTCATTAATGAGCATAGACAGTGTGGTGACCAAATCTGGACACCTCAGGACCACTGCGGAATTTTTTTTTTAAAAAAAATCTTTTCCGGAATGATTCCCTATTTGGCTTCCAGTTCCTGGCCTTCCCTTCTTCTAGTTTTCTAGAGGATCTCTTGGGTGTTTAGACCCCTGTTCCCAGTGTTCAAGTCACTCTTGCTCCACTCCTTATCCTCCGGTTCCTTTATCCAAGCGCACTGTTGAAGACCAGCTTGGCTTGGCTTGACCCTTGCTCATCTTGCACCTTTGATCCCCTTGCTCATCTCTCAAGATCCATCCAATTGCTCCTTCATCAGCAATTGGTATCCCACCTCCCTCTCCCCACTGGTCATATGACCACCTGCCATCCAACCAATTTGTTCTCATCACCCATCTAATCTTGTGGTCGGCCCTTTCAACAGTGATTGAATTTCCTCAAGATTTCCCATCTAGCAAAGCAACCATCATTGCAATGGTTGCCTTTCTCCATATCCTCATTGGTTGGCCATTGCTTCCCACTCCTGTTAAGCAATCTTGATTGGTTGTCTGCTGTGGTTTTGTATTTATAACCTTGGATCAGGAGCTGCGTCGCGGGCTGCGCGCTCAGCAGTTGGGTAGGTCGGGCTCAGCATTTGGGGTGCGCGCAGTCTCAGCAGTGCCTGCTGCAGGCTCAGCAGCAGCGGATGAGGGCTCAGCGGCAGGGATTGCGGGGCTTGGCACCAGGTGCGGGTTTGGCCTACTCTGGGGGGTGCTGGGTTGCAACCCGCCCAGGGAACGCGGACCAAGTGATGGAGCCGGCCCCAACAAGCTTGTGGGTGGCTAGTCCGGAAGGCAAGGGCAGGGGGATCAGGGGTTATACGCGCCGGGTAGGTTTGCATGGGCATAAGCGCGGGCCAACTCACGGATTGCGGGATGCGTGGACGGATAAAGCCAGGGGGCTTGAGTAGGGCGTGGCAGAGGGCTGCGCCATGAGAAGGACGAACTGGACGTACATGATATCAAAGGGGAAGGTTTTGGATGGGGTGGGCGGTACAGGGTAGGGTTAGGGTGGAGCTAGGGTTCTGTACTAGGGGTCATATTTCATCTATCTTGTTTCTTGTGGTTGTACCTAGGTTAGGGTTGAGAGGGACGACTCAAAATACCTCACTCTCAACTCCGGGTTGGGATATCAGGAGATTATCATATCATAGCAGAGGACCGGACCAGGAGGAAGTGGAAGGGGAAGGATTGGAAGAAAGGAATTTATCATCATCACTCTCTCTATTTTTAAACTCATTGCATCCAATCTCCTTACAGGCGCTTAGACCAATAACTTCCATAACTCAAGGACAACTTTGAGGGGTATCACTCCTTTTGTTTCCACACTGCTCATCTCCCCCCTAGCTCACTGGTCTCCTGTGCGGCTTGTCTGTTGCCTGCACGGGTCTCTGTCTGTCAGCCTGTCTGCGCGGCCCCTCCCCTGCCAGACAGTAGCCTGTGCCAAATGTAAGACTTCAAACGGTGCTAGGCCATGGCAGTTCTGTGGATGGGAAAGGTCCTGTTTAGGCTGCCCTCCTGAGTGTTCCAAAAATTTTAAATGTAACAAAGATCAAGTTCCAGAAAGTTTTAAGTGAGGAATCAAGTAGTAAATGATAAAGTTTGATAATAGTTGGTAGCAATGGAACAGCAATATCTGAGGCAAGATTATTTGGGAGATATTTGAACAAAAGAAGTCAAAGTTTGTTTAAAGTTCAAAAGAAAAAAGATGTTGTATGTAAACAACTCCCAAAAACTAATAACTCTGGTTGTCAGCAGAAGATTGGGGATGATCAACTCAAACCCCAACCAACCTTTGGGTTCTCAATGAAACCACCCAACTCTCTGCAATCAAGCACTTGAAGGGTACCAGATAACTGAGGGTGGCCGTACAAGACAAAGCACAATGTTTTGTGAAGCTCTAAAAGCAAACAGTAACTGATTTGAACAGGGATAACCTCTACACTTCTCAAGGAACTCAAGAGTAGGCTGGCAGAATGCAACTTTAAAAAAATAAAATAAAAGGAGGCATAAAACTCCAGGTTTTAAGATTAATAAAACCACTTCAACCAAACATGATTGGCTCCAGAAAGATGATCAAGGAAGGATCAAGACCAGTATGGTCAGAGAAAGGGATCAAAGAGTGGTGTAACACACTCAAGAATTCCAACAGGCAGAATTCTCTTCAACAAGCAGGGCTATTGGTTGGTGATAAGGATCAGGCCACAGAGGTGCAAAGACTCAGGATCAATGGATCAAGGTGAAATCATAGATATAACCAGGATAAGGATGGAGCAGATTTAAGAGAATAACCAGGGGACATAGGCACACACTCCCATGGATTTTTTGAAAAAGTCAGGGGAGAGCCCCTCCTTTTATGGGCCATGTGTCCCTGTTGACTATGTACAAGAGATGACACATATGGAGCGGGAAAAAAAGAACAAAAATTAAAAAAAAACATCTGATTATGAGAAAACAGAGGAACAACTGCGGAAAGAAGTGAAAAAAGAAAAAAAACCATCTAAAAAAACAATTGAAATGATGAAAAAAACAATAGATCAGCAGGAGCAGAAAGAAACCAGACCATGCCAGTGATGGGCACAGACAGGTGAGGGCCGTGCAGACCGGCTGACCGGCAGAGACCCGCGCCAGCAGTAGACAAGCCGCATGGGAGACCAGTGAGCTAGGGGGGAGATGAGCGGACAACAAATCAAGATTGCTCAACAGGAGTGGGAAGCAATGGACAACCAATGTGGATATGGAGCAAGGCAACCATTGCAATGATGTTTGCTTTGCTAGATAGGAAATCTTGAGGTGATTTGACCACTGTCAAAAGGGCCAACCGCAAGATGAGATGGGTGATGAGAACAAATTGGTTGGATGGCAGGTGGTCGGATGACCGGTGAGGAGAGGGAGGTGGGATACCAATTGCTGATGAAGGAGAAATTGTATGGATCTGGAGAGATGAGCAAGGGTCAAGCCAAGCCAAGCTGGTCTTCAAAAGCATGCTTTGCAAAAGGAACTGGAGGATGAGGAGTGGAGCAAGAGGGACCTGAACACCGGGCACAGGGTTCTAAACACCTAAGAGATCCTACTAGACAACTAGGAGAAGGGAAGGCTGCGAACTGGAAACTAAATAGGGTATCATTCTGGAAAAGATTTTTTTATATTTTTTTATATTTTTTTATATTTTTTTATATTTTTTTATATTTTTTTATATTTTTTTATATTTTTTTATATTTTTTTATATTTTTTTATATTTTTTTATATTTTTTTATATTTTTTTATATTTTTTTATATTTTTTTATATTTTTTTATATTTTTTTATATTTTTTTATATTTTTTTATATTTTTTTATATTTTTTTATATTTTTTTATATTTTTTATATTTTTTTATATTTTTATATATTTTTTTATATTTTTTATATTTTTTTATATTTTTTTATATTTTTTTATATTTTTTTATATTTTTTTATATTTTTTTATATTTTTTTATATTTTTTTATATTTTTTTATATTTTTTTATATTTTTTTATATTTTTTTATATTTTTTTTATATTTTTTTATATTTTTTTATATTTTTTTTATATTTTTTTATATTTTTTTATATTTTTTTATATTTTTTTATATTTTTTTATATTTTTTTATATTTTTTTATATTTTTTTATATTTTTTTATATTTTTTTATATTTTTTTATATTTTTTTATATTTTTTTATATTTTTTTATATTTTTTTATATTTTTTTATATTTTTTTTATATTTTTTTATATTTTTTTATATTTTTTTATATTTTTTTATATTTTTTTATATTTTTTTATATTTTTTTATATTTTTTTATATTTTTTTATATTTTTTATATTTTTTTATATTTTTTTATATTTTTTTATATTTTTTTATATTTTTTTATATTTTTTTATATTTTTTTATATTTTTTTGTATTTTTTTATATTTTTTTATATTTTTTTATATTTTTTTATATTTTTTTATATTTTATTATATTTTTTTTATATTTTTTTATATTTTTTTATATTTTTTTATATTTTTTTATATTTTTTTATATTTTTTTATATTTTTTTATATTTTTTTATATTTTTTTATATTTTTTTTATATTTTTTTATATTTTTTTATATTTTTTTATATTTTTTTATATTTTTTTATATTTTTTTATATTTTTTTATATTTTTTTTATATTTTTTTATATTTTTTTATATTTTTTTATATTTTTTTATATTTTTTTATATTTTTTTATATTTTTTTATATTTTTTTATATTTTTTTATATTTTTTTATATTTTTTTATATTTTTTTATATTTTTTTATATTTTTTTATATTTTTTTTATATTTTTTTATATTTTTTTATATTTTTTTATATTTTTTTATATTTTTTTATATTTTTTTATATTTTTTTATATTTTTTTATATTTTTTTATATTTTTTTATATTTTTTTATATTTTTTTATATTTTTTTATATTTTTTATATATTTTATATATATTTTTTATATATTTTTTATATATTTTTTTATATATTTTATATATTTTTTATATATTTTTATATATTTTTTATATATTTTTATATTTTTTGAATTTTCTGCAGGGGTCCTGAGCTGTCCAGATTTGGTAACCAAATCTCTCTTCAACTTAGGGACTGTCCCTAGTCTGCATCTGAGTTTGATGACATATATAAAAAGGAAAGAAAGATGATTTGAACCAAAAAATGGCCATTTGATCTTGAGGGTGATTGGAAAAGAATATCTTGATCCATCCAAAGAAAAGTCCCAAAATTGATGGAGATAAACAAAGAAGGCGTCTCAGGTGCTCACATATGTGGCACACAGTAGAGTTTTACAACAAAGATGCAGCAGATGACCCTGGTGGTGCACAATTGGGAGGACTTACTTCTAAGTTGCCTCCACAACAATGAAATTTCTTGAATTGATTGTAAGAAAATCTCCTGGCCATCTGAGTACCATCCAGTTCTTCCAAAACACATGATCCACCTCTGACTTGGCGGACCACCCAATAAGGACCATTCCAGCAATTAGAGAAAAGCTTTACCCACTGAGTTTCCAAGGATCAATTATAAGCTAAAAAAAGATAAACAGGATTCAAAGGGTCCCTGATCTGCTTTGAATGTTTATCTTTCCAATACTGAACCAATTTTTCTCTGGATTCCATCATCTTCTGATAAGCTTCAATGCAAACATCATCACTCCGCTCCAGTTGCTTAGATTGGGCAACTAATAGATCAGTGGTAGAAGAAACCTGTTCCCAAGAATTACCTAAGAAAGATTCCATTTCCAGATCCAGAGGAAGGACAGCCCTTTAACCAAAGATAATTCCATAGGGTGAGTAGCAAGTAGTTTTTTTAGTCAAAATTCAATCAGAGAAAAGGACCAGATGAAGAAATTTGCAACAATTCTTCCCAATTTCACCAGCCAGTTTGACAAGAGAAGCCTTCAAAGGAGCATGGCCTCTTTCCACCATACCTTGGCCTTCAGGATAATAAGGAGTGGTCACCATATGTTGAACAGGAAGCAATTGGATCCTTTCAGCCAGTTTGCCACCAAATTAAGAGCCACCATCAGTTGAATAAGACTGGGCCAAGCCATACCACATCTTCCAAGTCTCATAGAGAAAAGCTGCTACTGATTCAGAACTGAGGTTCTTAAGGAATTTTGCTTCAACCCATCCAGAAAAATCCTCTCTAGCCACAATGAGGTACTTAGCTCCACCAGACTTAATGTGAACCACATCCATAGCAATCCTTCCAAGGACAGTGGAATCCCCAGTTGGATAGCAAATTTCAGCCAGGGGGCTAAGATCACGTTTCTGACAGACCTCACAACTCTTGCACCATTGAGAGACAGATTTCTTCAAAGATGGCCACCAGAATTGTTTGGATATTTGTTGGTAATTTTCTGTTTCTCCACAATAACCAATTCCTTCATGGAGAATTTCCAAGATCAAATCTTGTTTAGCAGGGATAGTGACAACAATAAGAGCACAAGGATTGCCTCTTTTCATAAGCTTAGTACCTTGTACAAAGAAGTTGAAGGACTTTCTTTTAAGAGATCAAAAATCATTGGCTGAGAGATCAGGAGGTCTTTGGAGAGTGGAAAGGTACTGCTCTAGTTTAAGCCAGAACCCTTGCTGGAAGCCAGAATAATTTTGACAGGAAAAGCTGAAGACAGGTTGAATAAAAGTTTCCTCCTTGTCAAAATCCACTCCAACATCAAATTCTTCATCTCCAAGAGGATGTTGAGATAAACTGTCAGGAATGGTGAAAGACTTTCCAGGCCTATGAACAATATCAAAACAGAACAACTGAATAAAAGCCACCCAACAAGCCATTGGAGAATTAGGAAGGCTGGGGGCATTGATCATTTCAATGAAGGATTGTGCCTTGACTTGTAACTCAAAGTGTTGACCCCAGAGAATAGTTTGGAGCTTGTTCAAAATTTGGGCAACACTTCAAAGTTCCAGTTTTGGCTGGGAGTACCTAGATCCCACATCTGAAAAGAGAAGAGATTCATACAGAGCAGGATGATCCAAAACATTTTTGTCTTCCTGGGTAAGGACAGCCCCAAAAGATTGATAACTGGAATCAACAGCCAGCTTGATCTTGCCAGCTCCAGGTCCATAAGTGATCTTCTTCAAGAAAATGTCTTTCCCAACAATTATTTTGAGCTTCTTAAATGATTTTTCACAAGCTTGGGTACAAAGACATTCAGCCTTCTTCCTGGTTAAGCAATGCAAGGGAACATAGATTTTGGATAGAGAAGGGATGAAGATCCAAACATAAATGACAACACCTAAGAAACCTCTGACTTCAGTGGTATTAATTGGAGTGGTCCAAGAGAGGATTTTGTTGACTTTGGATGGGGCAATTCTTCTTCCTTCCTTGCAGACCACATGACCAAAAATTTCAAGAGCAGGGACACAGGAAGCCAATTTGGATCCAGAGACAGTGAGAGAAGACTCCTCAATTTGAAACAAGATCCTTTCCAAAGTGGTTGCTTATTCCCGGATAAATCAACAGATTACTGAGTGCCAAGGTAAGAGCTCATTGTTATAGTCATAAACTGGACCTTTAATTCCGCCATTGTCAATAAAGATACCAGCATGATAAGGGATTTCATCCTGGAGGATCCAAACCATCTGAGCCTGATAGACTGCAACCAAATTGGTGGAACCTTGGTGCAAACAAGTAAGTTGGAATTGACCAAGAGGATTATTGAAAGTATTGATAGGAAAAGAAATTGGATGTAAGGATTGTTTTTCATAGCCACCCATAATATCACCTAGACCATAGCAAGCTCTCCCAGAGAAAGATTTTAAAAATTCTTCAATAGCAGGGGGAATACCAGAGTCTTTAATAGTAACCTTATTTAGAGGCTGGAGATCATGAACTATTCTAAGTTTACCATTACTTTTGAGGACACAGAAGACAGGAATGGAATATCTGGAAGTTGAATGCTTGTATAAAATGGTGCAGAATTGTTTGCGGACCAACTTGATGAATTTGTTGACCTTAGCAGCAGGGAAAGGGATCTTTTTCTTTTGCCAGGGATCATGTTCTACTACTTGAATGATATAAGGTAGGCCATAGGATTCTTTCAAGAGACCTCTCTCTTCTTCACAGAAAGAAATAGATTTTTCTCTAAGGGCTAAAAAATTTTTGATAAAATTTAACTCATCAGGAAGAAGCCATCCATCTGGACCAAAGTTGACCACCTTCAAACGTTCTTCAGTAACACAACCACAAGGAACAAAGGGACCAGTGAGAGATCAAGATAAACAACAGTAAGGATCAAAAGATAGAGAATGAGGCATAAGAGGAGGATTGAGGTTGAGAGGCATTGGTTGGTTGACTGGTTGAACCATTTTTGCAACTGGCTTATACTTAGTGGAAAAAGAGAGAAATTCTTTCTTCCTCCAAGCATTGAACAGCAAGACCTGGCTAAAAAAGCTGAGACCAAGTTTGATGTTCTTCAATGTCCTTGAAAGGTGCGTTTTCCATAAAAGAGGATCCAAAAGATGATGCATTGCTCACATGTGTGGAACAGGGTAGGGTTTCAAAAATGACAGTAGTAGGAGCCCCTGATGGTGCACAATTGGGAGGACTTACTTCTACCCCAAATTGCCTCCACCTAAGGCCATACTCCTTCATACCAAAACCACCAAGAAGAGAATTGAGATTGGGATCTAGTTTAGAATGATAGAAAAGATTCAAAACGGTGTGGTGAACCATTTGGGACACCATGCGAAAAGAATTCAAAAAAAAAAACTATCCCTGCGCGTTGCTCCTCATCCTCATTGCCGCGCATCGCTCCTCATCCTCATTGTTGCGCTTTGCTCCTCATCCTCATCCCCGCGTGTCGCTCCTCATCCTCATCGCCGGGCGTTGCTCCTCATCCTCATTGTCGCGCGTCGCTCCTCATCCTCATTGTTGCACGTCGCTCATCCTCATCCTCATTGTTGCGCATTGCTCATCCATGCCTCACCAAACCCATCCCAACCGCACCTACAAGTGCTTTTCCAATCCTTGGATCCATCAATCTCCCACCTCACTCAATCTATCAGTCGCCAATCTCAAGCCCGTCAGGATTTACTCAATTGCCTCGAGCTGTCAAGTCCTGCCTGCCATTATCCTCCCATCCAATCTCACCGCAATCAAGATCAAGACGGTCTCAATGCCTACCTCAACTCTCTCACCTCCCCCTGGGACTCTCCCACCCCCCTTCCATCTTTGGGCGGGGGTGGAAAGGCATTGTCTACCGCCCGCAGACATCCGCGGGCGGTCTGGTTCATTTTCCTTTCCCACCCCTTCCACCTTTGGGCAAGGGGTGGATGATTCCGGTATTGCCGCGCGCGCCCATCCACGGACGGACGCGAGAGATGGTGAAGGGATGAGAAGGATTTCCACTGGCCTGCGTGATCAAATTTTTCTGATCACCTGATTTTCTTTCTTTTTCCGCTCTATTTGTAGAATCTGTTGTACATAGTCTAACAGGGCCTCCTGCCCATATAAGGAGGGGCTCTCCCCTGCCTTTTAGCACATCAGCACATCCTATCATCACATCAGATATCTATGATTGCCCCTTGATCCTTGAGCATCCATACTCAAAACCCTTGATCCTTGATCCTTATCACCAACCAATAGCTTTGCTGGTTGAAGAAGAATTTGACTAATTGAATTCTTGAGTGTGTTACACCACTCCTGATCCCTTTATCCAACCATACTGGTCCTGATCATCCTTTGATTATCTTTCTGGAACCAGTCAAGTTTGACTGAAGAGGTTTTATTAAGCTTAAAACCTGGAGTGTTAAACCTCCCTTTATCTCTTTGAAGTTGAATTCCACCACGCTACTCTTGAGTCCCTTGAGAAGTGTTGGGTTATTCCTGTTTGAATCAGTTATTGTTTTGCTTCTAGAGCTTCTTCAAACAATTAGCTTTGTCTTGTGCGGCCACCCACAGTTATATGGTACCCTTCTGAAGAACTGAGAATATTGATTGCAACCAAAGGACCGGTAGATGAAGAAGCATGGGAATGTGCTGTAGCAGTAATTAGATGAGTGAAAGTTGAGATGAGAAAAATCAGGAAATAGGAGCAGGAGAGAGTGAATGAATGAAAGAATGAGAAAGTACCTCACTGCTAGACAGGACTGGAGATGAGTGACGACTTGTTGTTTGTTGAGGCGCGAGGATAGTTAGTGATGGGTCAAGGGCAATGAGTGGGATCAGAGGGAGAGAAAGGAAGTGATGAGTCAAGGATGATGAGTTGTTGGGGAGAACAAGATGAATAGGAGTTTGGTGGAGAGTTGATAGGTCAAAGACCATGGGATGATGAGACGGATCAAGGATGGGAGAGAGGAGGATGAGGATGATGATGATGGAAGGAATGAGGGGAATGGTGATGATAGAAGGAATGAGGGGAATTGTCATTGAGGAAGCCGGAGTAGGATTTTAGGGGAGAGAGCCGGAAGGAGAGGGAGCGTTGAATGGAGATTCTAGATTTGAAGTTGAAGCGTCCTCAGAGGTTGTGTGGGCGGGAGATTGTGTGAGGAGATCAGTCATCTCCCAACACCTTCAAGCGCTTCATTGCGGAGAGTTGGGCAGGTTCATTGAGAACCTGGAGTTTGTTTGGGATTGAGTTGATCTTTCCTAAGCTCCTGCTGACGACCAGAGCTATTAGCTTGTGGGCGTTGTCACTCACAATTGCCTTGTCTTGTTGAACTCTGAACAATTCTTGACTCCTTCTATTCAAGTTTTCCCCAACATCATCTTGCCTCAGATAGTGTTGTCTCCCAGCTACGGACTACTATAATCTTTATCCTCTTACATTTGGTTCCCTGTTTACCAGGTTCTGGAATTTGATCTTGGTTACATTCAAATATTTTTGTAACACTCAGGAGGGCAGCCTAAACAGCACCTTTCCCCTCCACAGAACTGCCATGGCCTAGCAGCGTCTGGAGTCTTACAACAGGAATAGGAGAAGAATGATAAGGCTGAAAATAACAAGGAAAAGAAGAGAAAACAGATCCAGAGAGAGAAGAAATATTTTTAGGATTTTCGGATTTTTAATGTTTTTGATTTTTAATCTTATTTTGATGAGAAGGAAATGATGAGGAAAAAGAAAAATATGCCTCTGAGACAGAATTTGATCCTTGGGTTGAATTCTGAGGCTGGGAAGAACTACAACTATTAGTAGGACCAACTAATCCAATAGAAAATGAGAATGAGAGGAAGGAGAGGTGTCCTTCTGTTTCCCTTTGAGGACCAATTTAGGAGGATGACCAGGAAAATGTTGTTCCCAACAACCAGAATCCAAGGAGAACATAGGGACTTCAATCTTCCTGCCATCAGAATCAGGGAGAAGAATTCTCTCCCCAACATGATAAGAAAAAATTAGGTTTGCACCAAAATCCATTAAGAAAGGCCATCCCAAGATCATAGGTCCATCCAAACGAGTAATCCAGAAATGACAGGTGACAAAAATATTTCTTCCAATTCAAACAGGGACATCCTCAGCAATACCAACAAATTTGCATGACTTATTCCCTATACCACATACAGCAGAGTAAAAGCTGACACTTGGACTGAGTTTGAGTTTGCAGGCCATGGCATCCAAAATTCAATTGAGCTGGGAACCAAAATCCACCAGAAGAGAAAAAATTTTAGCAGAGTCACCAAGATAGCAGGGGAGGAAACCAAGAGGACAGGAATACAAGTTGGCATCTGAAGAGGGATCTGTTCCACCAGAGTCCTCAATCAAAGTACCAGAAGGAACTTTTAATTTGTCCAGACCAATCTCCACATTTCAAAAAGAAACCCATTTCTTCATCCCTTCAGCCACAGATGGAGAGATTGACAGTAGTTCAGCCACAGACAGATCAGGAATTTTATATCATAGATTTTCTATAATAATCCTTCCACAGAATTGGGGTGATCCTTGGAAATTCCCCTCTCAAATCAAACTTTGGGCTGGGTGGAGGGAGGATGATCAGGTTGAGCAGGTACTGGAACAGGATCAGAAGGTTGAGTAGTTTGAACAGATTGAACAGGGGGAGGATCAGAGTGGTCCTGGAACCTTTCCATAAGTGCTTCCTTTTCCACTTCCATGTCTTCCAAATCAAAGGAAGGGGCACAGGTGATGATTGACATTTGACAGGTTTTTGAAGGATTGAAGATGGAACCGGAGGAGACTTGTGAGGTTTGGGTTCCTCATGGCGTTTCCTAGCTGTATCAGAGTGATAAGTGCCAGAGAAGCTGGAAGAAATGACAGCTTGAGGATACCAAGATTGTAGAGTGCCACAGGATGATTGAAAATACAAGGAGACCAAAGATTCCTTCTTGGGAGTTGGTGGTTGATAAGAGGCCACCAAATGATGGATTGGATGCAACAAATTGAAAAGGATCAAAAAACCATTAGGAAGAAAGAAATTGATTCCCTTCTGCTCCAATTTTTCCTCCTTTTCCTTCTGGAGTTCAGGAAATCTCCCAGTACCATCGCCTTCCCTATGACAGTAATAGCAGACTAGAGTGGTTTTAGGAACAGAGTTAGAAGGTTTAAGAGTAGCTAAAGGAGAAATTTTCTGATCTATTTTGCTTTCAAAGGCCTGAAGTAATTTAGTGATCTCATCTTTGGTAGCAGTTTCCTTATTGGCATGAGGATTTGGTTTAGGTCTATAATTTTATTCCATCTTGTTCATTATTTCATTGGCCTCTTTAAAGGAAGGAGCATGTCTGGTTTGGTGAATCTGGTTTGTTCAAAAGTGAGAGCTGTTTGACCTTTCATCACTTTATCCACTGCACTCCTTAGGAACAGAAAAACAGGGAGCTTGAACCAATTATCTCTAATAGTAATCATTGATCCATATTTAACTAATTCATCTATAATCCTTTCATGCACTCCTGGAGAAAAAGACTGGAAAAAACAAACTCAAATTTTGTCCACCGTGTCAATGTGATTGTTTTTGAGGAGGTAAGACTGAATAGGATCCCAAGATTTTCTAAAAGACTGATAATCAGAGGATGAAGAGACACCACCATTGGAGATCCATTGAGAAACCAGAGCATCCAAGTCCTGTAAGGTAAACCTGGCCACATCTACTTTTCCCCAACAAGCCAACATAGCCTACTTCAAGAGCCTCAAGTGATGAGTTTTGAATCCATCAAAAAATTTGATCACTTCCATAACTTCATCAGAGGAGATAAAAAATCATAACTGATAAGCCATACCATGTTCCCTTTCAACATCCACTTCAGCAGCAATCTCATAGGAGTCCAAGAATTGTTCAACATTTTTTCCATTGAAGCCTAAGTTCTTGTTTTGAGGCTTGATCTTGACCATCTTGACCCAAACAGAGCAGGAGGAGGTACCCGCAGATTCCATTTTGAAGAGCAGAGTTCCTAAGAGATCTAAAGAGCAGAATTTGGATGTGGCTCACAGGTGTGGAAAGATTAGAGTTTCAAAACTAAAACAACAAGGATCTTGCCCAGATGGTGCACAATTGGGAGGAATTACTTCCAGAACAAGTTGCCTCCACGGGTCAGATCTGGATGATAACAGAAAAAAGAAAAAAAGAAAAAAAGGATTTGATCAGATTTCAGAGTTGATTATTCAAGTCTGGGACTGTAAATCCCAAGGTTGCTGGTTTGATCCGGGCCTGGGGGACTAAATGTAAGATTCCAAAAGGTGCTAGGCTGTGGCAGTTCTGTGGAGGGGAAAGCTTCTGTTTAGGATGCCCTCCTGAGTGTTACAAAAATATTTAAATTTAACCAAGATCAAGTTCCAGAACATTTTAAGTGAGGAATCAAGTAGTAAAGGATAAAGTTTGATAATAGTTGTTAGCAATGGAACAGAACTATCTGAGGAAAGATTACATGGGAGATATTTGAGCAAAAGAAGTTAAATTTTGTTTGAAATTAAAAAGAACAAAGCTCTTGGATGTAAACAACGCCCACAAGCTAATAACTCTGGTCATCAGCAGAAGATTGGGGATGACCAACTCAAACCCCAACCAACCTCCAGGTTCTTGATGAAACCACCCAACTCTCCGCAATCAAGCACTTGAAGGGTACCAGATAACTGAGGGTGGCTGTACAAGACAAAGCACAATGTTTTGTGAAGCTCTAAAAGCAAACAGGAACTGATTTGAACAGGGATAACCTCTACACTTCTCAAGGAACTCAAGAGTAGGCTGGCAGAATGGAACTTTAAAAAAATAAAATAAAAGGAGGTATAAAACTCCAGGTTTTAAGATTAATAAAACCTCTTCAATCAAACGTGATTGGCTCCAGAAAGATGATCAAGGAAGGATCAAGACCAGTATGGTCAGAGAAAGGGATCAAAGAGTGGTGTAACACACTCAAGAATTCCAACAGGCAGAATTCTCTTCAACCAGCAGGGCTATTGGTTGGTGATAAGGATCAGGCCATAGAGGGGCAAAGACTCAGGATCAATGGATCAAGGGGCAATCATAGATATACCCAGGATAAGGATGGATCAGATTTCAGACAAAAACGGGGGGGGCATAGGCACACACTCCCATGGATGTTTTGAAAAAGGCAGGGGAGAGCCCCTCCTTTGATGGGCCATGGGTCCCTTTTGACTATGTACAAGAGATGAAACATATGGAGCAGAAAAAAAAGAACAAAAATTTAATAAAAATCATCTGATCATGAGAAAACAGAGGAACAATTGCAAAAATAAGTGAAAAAAGAAACAAAAACATCCAAAAAAACAATTGAAATGATGAAAAAACAATAGATCAGCAGAAGAAGAAAGACACCAGCCTGTGACAGTGATGGGCACAGGCAGGTGAGGGGCCGTGTGGACAGGCTAACGGGCAGAGACCCGGGCAGGCAACAGACAAGCCTCTCAGGACACCAGTGAGCTAGGGGGAGATGAGCAGACGACCAATTGAGATTGCTTGACAGGAGTGGGAAGCAATGGCAAACCAATGAGAATATGGAGCAAGGCAACCATTCCAATGATGGTTGCTTGTCTAGATTGGCAATCTTGAGGAGATTTGACCACTTTCAAAAGGGCCAACTGCAAGATGAGATGGGTGATGAGAAAAAATTCGTTGGATTACTAATGGATGGATGGCAGGTGGTTGGATGACCAGTGATGAGAGGAAGGTGGGATAAAAATTGCTGATGAAGGAGGGATTTGATGGATCTGGAGAGATGAGCAAGGGGATCAAAGGTGAACGATGAGCAAGGGTCAAGCCAAGCCAAGCCAGTCTTCAAATGCGCGCTTGGTAAAAGGAACCGGAGGATGAGGAGTGGAGCAAGACGGACTTGAACACCTGGAAAAGGGGTCTAAACACCCAAGAGATCCTCATAGACAACTAGGACAAGGGAAGGCTGGGAACTGGAAACTAAATAGGGAATCATTTGGTAAAATATATATATATATATATATATATATATATATTTGAATTTTCAGCAGTGGTCCTGAGGCGTCTGGATGTGCTCAGCACAACGGGATCAGCAGTTAGGCAGCGCGCTCAGAGACAAGCGCAAGGTGGCTCAGCATGGGGCCAGTACTTCAGGCTCAGAAGCAGCTACTTTGTGTGTAGGAAGCTCAGGAATTGGGATTGGGGATCAAATTGCGGGTACAGAAGGCGCATCCATTGGGTACGGTAAGCGCAGGGGGGTCCAAGTAGGTCACAGAGGGTGCCATCAGAGGGAAAAACCATGCAGATTGCAGGTAAGGTGGTCAGATGGAGTTTTGGAGGCTACAGGTGGGCGCAGCGTGCACCATGAGAAGGAAAAACTGGAAAAATGTAGGGGTGCAAGCATTTGGGAGGGCAGGATAGGGTTGGGTTAGGGTTTCTGTTTCTCAGGGTTCTTTCTGGTTGTTGTGGGGCTGTGTTTGTGCTTGTACTTAGATTAGGGTGTGGGGAAGGGTACAATATCCTTCCCCACTGGCGCGCTAGAATGGAGGGGCATACCACCATGGAAGGAAGGGAGGAATACATTCATCATCTCTCTCTCTCTCTCTATGTCTCTCAGAGGGCCCATCCCACTCCTTAAAGATGCTAGGACCAATAACTTCCAAAATCAAGGACAAATTTGAAAGTTATAGTCTCTTGTTTCCACATCTGGGGGTCTGACCTGGAACCATCTTTTGTTCTCAGTCTCTTGAAGGTAACACAGGATGCTGCCAACAACTGTCCCCAGATCCAACTTTCTGCCTGCTTTTCCTCTAAAATTGGTTCCCAACACCCCAACTCAACCTCCAATTCCAGCTGCTCACACTGCTAGGACGGCGGTTTTGCCCCCCCATTGGAGGAAGGGTCTTTGTAAATGGCAGTTGAGGCTCCTCTTTGTTTATGGCTTAGGCTGAGGGACTTCACTCACCTCAAGTTCAATACCATGGATGTGGAGCCATTTTTTGCTAGGTTTGAAGAGATCACAGACTCCAAGGGCACAACAGGAGCGGATGAGGTCTGTACTATTGTCCTCTTTATCACAGAGATGGAGAATCTTCCAGATGTGGAGGAGATGGTTGGGTATGAGAGGCAGGATTGGGCAAGATTTAAGAGCAAGATATAGGAAATATGGGGAAAGTGCAAGCCTCATTTCCAAGGAGTCAATTTCAAACAAGCCAAAGCGGAAGCAAGTGGGCATGGAGGGGTACAGAAGCGCAAAGGTCTGGATTTTGAAGTTTGAGCCAATCCATGGGTATTTGGCAAATAACAAGGTCTTTGTGGGGCAGACAGGGGCCATGAAGCGGGCAGTTTTGGGTGGCCTTGCGCTTCAACTTCTCTTTCAAGTGAAATGGTATCTGTTCAATCATGGCTGGGAAAAAAGATTTTTAGATGGGAGCGTTGAAATTCTTCCGGACCTATTGGTCATCCACCAGTCCGTGGAGAGCAAAATGGACCTAGAAAAGCTCATTGAGGACACAGAAAGGATGTACCTGGTGGTCTCCAAGAAGTCAGTGACACTTTTGGTGCCAGCTACCGGACCATCAACACCCAGCAAACTCCGGAACCATCAATGGAGAAAATGACGGAGATCTTGCAGTATCTTTGAATCTTCCTCAACCAGAAAAAGGCTCCAAACCAGCCGTGCGCAACACCACCTCATATTTTGGAAGGCTTCCAGCATCCCAGTGGGCCCTCTAGAGGGTTTGTGGGACATTCTTTTACGTACTGCGGGGAAAAAGGGAACTGGAAGTTGGGGTGCGCCAACCTCACTCAAGAAATGAACAAGGGGTTGGTTTGCATTTCTGGCTTGACTTACATATTCCCAACGGATGAATTGGTAGACTTGACAACAGGTCAGCTGCCTCCTATGGTGCAAATAATAGAATAGGCAAAGGTTAAAACTGACGCCACTTGGGTATTTATTGCAATTGTCATGGTGCCTGGAACCTGGGAAGCTCCAACAGTGGAGGCTGATGTAAAGGTGATGGCAGCAAACAAACAGGCTGCGGTAGAAAGGATGGATGTTGACGTTAAAAGAACAACCACCGGCCTCAAAAGAAGTTGCCTGTGCACCAACAGGGTACAGAAAACTGGTGATTACTGGGGGGAGAAAGAAGGCTGCAGAAATTGTACAAAGAGTGATGGGGAAAAAAGCGCCAATACCCCTAACTTTGTGGGAATCAGAGGTGGTGTACGCTGTGGTTAATGACAAGATGGTCCAGGCATTGAATGAGTGTAGGCAAGGTTGGGTTCCAGAAATGGTCCAGTGAGTGAAAGTGGCGGAGCAGGAGGTAGATTGCAAGCTGTACCAGTTGAATTCTGTATTGGTTACACTTGCCTACATTGAAATGACAATTTCAGGACAGAAGGTATGGGAAATGGTGGATAGTGGGTCAATGGTCAACTTGCTGTTGTCAAGGTTGGTGGAAAAGCTGGGTTTGGTGCAAAGGAAGTGCACAATGGGGCTTCAGGCGTTGAAACACAGAGAGTGTTGCATGGATGGGGTAGTGGAGGGGGAGGAGGTTGAGGCTGCAAAAGTCTGGAAGCCCCTATGGTTCCTTTCAGTGGAATGTGGCAAAATGATTTTGGGTTGGCCGTTCATGTTTGGATTCTGGGCCCAATGGCTTTCAGCTCAGAGGCATGTACGGAAGTGTTAATGGTTGAGGATTTGTTTGGTGCACAGTTTGAGACAAAACTCTGCAACCACGGAAAAGGGAAATGGGTGCGGGGTCCAGTGATGTCTGGAAATGGTAAGTCCAATGGGGGAGTCAACTGTAAGGTTCACCCCATGGAGGATTTTGCCTAGTTGGCTGTGGTTACTGCACGGGGAAAGCTCCAGCTTTGCACAGGCGGTTGACTAGCAAGGAGCAGGTAAAGGAGGAAGGCGCTTGGAGGGTGTAGGCGGCAGAAGTAATTTCCCTTCCTCAGTATGCATCTCTGGGAGGTACTGCATTTCAAAAACCCTATCATTGTGCCAAATTTGTGAGCAAAGGCAAAAGCCACAGTTTGGTTATTGTTAGGGATTACAATGGAAAAGGGGGCAGTTTACAGATGGAAAGGTGCAATGCGGGAAAGTACAATCTGGTTGCGCAGAAGGTTTGGCCTTGAAAAAAGCCAATGCTGCAGGGAATAAATGGGCTGATATGGCCCATTGTCTGGTCTTGGAACCCTTGGGAGACGCCTTTGAAGAAGTCCAGTTGAATAATGCGGTCAGGGAAGGTTGATACTCTTAAATTTGGACCACCAGGATAGTTGACCACAGAGGAGAAGGACTTGTTGAAATTGGTGTTGGTGCTTTTCAACAATGCCCTTGCTTTTGGGCCAGACAAGCGCAGGTTGTTGAAAGGAAAGATGAGCAACCCCTACGTGATTCCAACATTTTCCCAGGAGCTGTGTCAGATCAAGCTGATCCTGATCCTCCCCACCGTTTGGGAGCCCTTTTTGGAATTAGTTTGCAAGTGCATGAGGACTTGCCTTTACAAGCAGTCTAAATTAAGCTACTCGAGCCCAATCTTTGCAGTGGTCAAGCAGGACAGAAATTCATTGAGGATTTCCCATGATCTGCAGGGACTCAAATCCTTCACCATTTGAAACACAGGAATGCCCCTGCATGTGGAGGAATTCCTGGATGCAATGGCAGGACACACATGATACGGATTGGTAGATGTGATGGGCAGGTACAACCAGCGGGAACTCCACCCCAACTCACAACCACTGACAATGCAGAAAGAGATTGTGTGTTCCATAAAATTCCCTGAAACAATCCTAATCCAAGTTCTGGAAAGCCCACTAGCCCTTGAGTTGCAATCCTGTACCTCTGCAAGGAAAGTTTCCACCTTCCTCAGCGGTTGAGAATCACACCCAACTCCACTCTCTGCTATCTGCAAAACTACTCCGCACTAAGCCAGACACTCCTGAAGCTTACATGCAATGAAGTAATAGTAATAAAAAAGACAGACTCCCCAAAAAGTTTCAAACTTGAACTTTTAATATTAAAGTATCCAACTTACTTAAGCAAACTGATACTCTCAAAAGAAGAATGATACTATATGCCTCTTAATCTGGTAATTTGGTTTTTTTATACCCCAATAGTGATACCTTTCTCAATACAATACGCTACAATGATAATCCCCCAGAGTTTCCTGTCCAGGAAATGTTTCCCTTTTATATAAAACTCAAAAAAATACTCCAAAAAGAGAGAAAACAACAAAAGAACAACTTTTACTTCTAACTGCCTCTGTACATTCTGCAATGATTCTTCTCACCATTAGTCAAATCCTCTAGCCAATCCATTTGTTCAAAATAGATTTGGTGATTATGTTCCCCAACATCCCTATTAGTTGAGTTGGACCAATGCATTACTAACAAAAGATCCCCATCAATCTTCCTTAGCAGATATCTCCCAATCCTGCATGCAACCTAATGGATCCCCAGCAATCTGCATGCCTCCTCCTCAGAATTAGTGTTGATTTTCCCATAATCCTGCAACCTCAGTGCATACCTCATAGTCAGGTCTTGGTCTTCTACTAAATAGCTTTGATCACTTGCTTCCGCACTTGTAAATCCATAGTTGCAGAGGGGAGATTATTTTTGGCCACATCTGTTTTCCAAAAAAGGCAAAATTCCCCCCATTGTTGCTATTGTGCTGCAAAGAAATGCGCCGCACCAATGCTGAGCCTTGAATTTTCTGCTTCAAATTACACAGTCCTCCAATGCTCTTTTTCAAGCCCATTGTTCTGCGGACCTCCACCCACTACTGAGCCGCTTTTGGTCAAATGTCAACTGCTGAGCCTACTTGCCTTTGTGTCTATAAATAAACACCACATCCCCCCACAACTTGAATTCTGTCTCCAAGATTCCTAAGCTCTACAAGGCTAAACATCCATCCTTCCAAAATAAAACACTTCCCACAACTCCTAAAACTACAACCTAGAACCACCCAAAAAGAAATTATTCACCATGGAATTGTGCAAGTACTGTAAGAAAACACAGAGGGCTTGAACCCGCACTGCCAGTTGTCTGGCCTGCAATGCCTTCCGTCTAGGGCACCACAGGTTTTTGTTTGTCACCCAAACCCCTGGATCATTGCGGAATCTTCCTCCGCCTTGTCCCTGTTCAACCTCCAGTCCCTTCTGCAAGCTTTGCCATTGTGGCCCAATGCCCAACTTTGTAGTTGATGATTATGAACCAATTGAGATGGAAAACTGGAATCCAGAGCAGGATTGCTCCGCTTCTCTCTCACCTGTTGCAGAAGCCACAGACCATCTTTCTCCCCCACCTTGTCACACAGATTATGCTACCTCCGCCGCCTGGGGAGATGCCACGCAAGCCTGGAGCTGTTGCCATAACTTGAGCTTTGGACTTGGCCAAGTACCCCTCAGACCTGACACAGCTCCAATCTTTGTTTGTGTGGCTACGCCTTAAATACCTCCTCCGGCTGTGCCCTGTGTCCCTCTATTCCGGCCTCCATCTCCTACTACTCCAACTGTGTCCCCTCCAACTACAACTCTGCCTGCAGAGGCTGAGTCCCCCTGCTCAGAAATTTTGATCAGCTCCAATTTGCCGCTGATAACATGTAATTTTTTTTTTTTACTAACTCTGAAAAACTCTTGACAGCTCCTGCACCTACCCCAGAGTCACTGTTGCCCCTGCCACCGGTCTGAAGATCTCTGCATCATCTTTCACAAATCCAGACTCCATTCCCTTGACCTTCTCTCCAATCCCCCAACTCTTGCCCATCTCAGTCAACCCAATTCTGCCTGGTCTCTCTGTACAATGCAGCCATCCAAAGCAAAAAAAAAGAATGCAGCTGATGAATTGAGGAAGCCAAAATTTACTGGTGCCTCCACAAATCAGATGAGAAAATACTGGCCATCCTCCAAAGATTGGTTGGGATCCCAGCTGCGGAGCACCACAAGCTCCTCCATGAGAATCATTGTGCTGGTGGTGAGATTCTCCGCAGGCTCCGCCACACCATCTTCCTTCCTTAGATTTCCCATGACTAACTATATAAAAATAAAAAAATATATAAATAGAAAACTACAACAAAAAGACTTCACCTAAAAAAAATTTAAAATTTTTTGCCATGCTCCCTGTATCTTGTATATAGTTATTGACATGAATATGATTCCTGGTCTGCCCCAGAAATAAATCCGCTTGATTCCCCGCACCATCCTAAGAAAGAGAAACACCCACATGCACACACAGAAAAAAAAAAGACTTTGAAACCTATAGTGTGAACCCCTCCATATCTGAGAGTGAGATAAAAACTGAGACAGAACTCCAGGAAAAAGACTCTGTTAGACTAAAAAAAATACTCATGCTAAACAGACTCCAAAGACTAAGCTAAGAAAAGAGACTCAACAACTCTGCAAATAACACGACACCTAAGGGACCTGGACCACCCCAGATAAAGGCCTCTAGAAACTAGACCTTCCTTGCTGCTCCAGTGATATGAGCTTCCCTGTCCCATTATCCCCCCACAAATTGAATGTTGACACAAACCATTCATTCCTCCAAGGAATCCTCCCCCAAAAAATCCTTTTCCTCCTCAGCCCATTCCTCCACATTTTCCATCTCCTGGTCTTTGTCACTCAAACCAGAATTTTTGTCAAAATATGTAGTTCCCCACACGTGAAACTTCTTTAGGTGAGCCGCTGCTGCATTTGGCTTAAGCAGAGTACCTTCCAATTCATCCAGCTGATAACTCCCACAAGGAAACTGGCTCACAATCAGATAAGGGCTGTTCCAGCAATCCTCAAATAGCTTTCCCCACTGCATCTCCAAACTCCAATTGTAAAGTAGAACAAGATTGCCCTTCTGCAATGGGTCCTGCAAGCAATTGGAACACTGCTTGTCCCAGTACCCAACCAACTTTGCATGACTTTCCTGCAGCCTTTGCCACCATCTCCTTCCTCCCCAAATGTTGCTCTTCCCGCGCCACAAAAAAATCCTCTGTGGTCTTTACCTTCCACCAGTTGATGGAAAGATAGGTAAGGGTTTTGATATCCACCCAAAGAACCAGCTGCTGGAAGTACAACAGCTCTTAAGGTGAGTAAACCATACCCCGCTTGACCAATATCCAATCCGCAAACAACAAGATGGGAAAGATTTTCTGCCACTTCTTACCACTGTTTTGGCAGATCTTGACCATTGCGTCCTTGATTGGCTGATGCCCTCTCTCCACTGCCCCAGACCCCTCCGGATAATAATCTGTAACTTTCCCAAACTTTGCACCACAAGATTTGACCAGCTTCCAAAGATTGCCCCAAAAATCTGCCCCACCGTCCACCGTGATGAGCCACAAGCACCCAAAACAGGCAAACCAATCCTCCTCCGGAAACCTCCCAACTTTCTCTGCAGACAATTTGATCAACAGACGCACCTCCAACCACCCCAACAAGCTGTCCCAAGCCACAAGTAGATACAGAAACTTCCCTGCCTTGATGTGGACTACGTCCAATGAGACCCTTCCAAAAAGAGAATCCCTGCCCATTGGAATACCCACCTCCCAAGGCAACCTGGTACTCTGGCCCTGACAAGCCTTGCAATTCCGCACCTTCTTCCCCAGAACTTGCCACCACAACCTTGTCTTAACTCTTCTGTGGGTCTCCGCCTCCCCCTGGTGCCCCAAGTTGTCAAAGAGGCTCCCCAACAAGTCCTCCTGATCCTCCCTCCTTTTGACCACAAACAGGCATACTGGAAGTGCCAACTTCCACAACTTCCAGTCCTGGAAAAGAAATGCGGGACCTTCCCCCACACCCACATCACCTCTGCCAGCAGCAAACCTTCCGGAAAATGGAGCGTCTGAAGATACTCCTCTAACGCCTGAAACCTACTGAACTGCTTCAGGGGAAGTTTGACGACTTCCCCAACTGTTGTTTCCACCATCAAGAGCCTTCTTTCCAAATCCAAATTGTCTTTTGCCGCATACAAAACCTCCAGATACCGTGATAAAGCACCCAGAATTGTAAAATTCTTCCCCAGAACGTGCCTGACCATGAAATTCAATAACTGTAAGTATGTAATCCACCAAGTCATAGAAGAATTAGGAAAGGTTGGGGAATTCATCATCCTAGCTAGTGCCTCCAAATCTACCAGGAGCCCAAACGTCACCCCCCACAGCACATGCTCTACCTCCCTGAAATCCTTGTCACCCCGCACAACTCAAACTTGGGATGCAAGTACCAATATTTGACCTCCAAAAAGTTCACCAATTTGTAGAGCACGGGCCTGTCATTCCCTTCATCTTCTTGGGTTATCCCACCACCCCCACGAAACTTGCTAGTATCTACCGCAAGCCGGATTCCCCCCTTCTTGTAACCCAATTCCTTCAACATTATCTGCTTCCTGAAAATCTCCTTCAGCTTCCAGAACATGCAATTGCATTCTTCTGTCTAACTCCACTCAGCACCTTTCCAAATCAGCCTTGGCAGCAGTCTTTCTATCTCTGCAAATTTCTCAATGAAGATCTGCACCCATCCACATAGACCTAGAAACTGGAAAAAGTGAGTAGCATTTTGTGGAGTAGGCCACTCCAGAACCTTATTGACTTTGCAATTAGTGATCTTCCACCCCTTTGTGTAAAATTTGTGACCGAGAACCTCCAAGGCTGGAACGCATACTGAAAATTTTTTAACCAAGACAGTCAATGACAATTCCTCAATTTGGAATAGGATCCTCTCCAAATTCTGCACATATTCCCAAAAAAAACAACTTGATCCCCAAATTGGCTGCAATGGTCTCCCTGCCATAGTAACTTTTTGGCCGCTTGATACCCGCATCATCAATGAATATACATACTGTTTCTGGGAAATCACCATGCAAAATCCATATCATTTGTGCCTGGTAAACCGCTACCAAATTTGTTTCCCCCTGCGGAAGCTGCGTCAAATGAAGTCACCCGAATTGTGCCTCAAAAAAATTCATTGGCCGGGACTCCGGATGTAGCTGATGTTGGCTGCACCCCCCCCCATTATGTCCACAAACCCGTACCAGACTCTCCCCATCATGTTCTCTGCAAAGTCCTCCACCTTTGGAGGCAACCCAGAAGCTCTGATGATGACTGAGTTCAACTTTTGCGGTTTGTGCACAATTGGAAGGCTCTTCCTGTCCTGTTTTGGTACTTCAAAAATTGGGCTAGAATAGCTAGAACAAGAAGGCTTGTACACACCCATCCGCACTTTTTCCTGCACCAACTCCATAAACGGATCCCTAACCGCTGTGGGAATAGGAATGGGTTTGATTTGCCAAGGGTTATGAGGCACCATTGGTATCTGGTAGGGGTCCGCAATTTTGCGTTTGTGCAAACCCCGCTCCTCCAGACAGAATGATAGCGCCTTCCTTTGCATGGAAATCACCTCTTTCAGAATTTTTACCTCCTCCTCTTGCAAACACCCCTCTGGCCCAAAGTTGAATTCTGCCTTGTGCTCCTCCATCACGCCTGTTGAATCTTCCTCCCAATTTCCGGGTGTCAGCAGTGACTTATATGGATCCCACCATCAACTGACCAGCCTTATTGGTTTGTTGAGATCCTGTGGCATTGTCTCTTTCTGCAGACACACTTTCTTGGAAACAAGTTTGTACTTGCCACTGCAAGACTGCACTTTGATCAAATTTGATCCTTTGGACTTCTCCTTCACTCGTAATCATTGGCCTGTAGAAAAATCCGGGTTGCTCAACATTGTTGCCAAAGGGTAGCTGCTTGTGCTAAAACCCATTGGAGAAGCATACAAGGAAGGAATAACTTTTTATCCTATCCCTGCCCCCATTATTTTTATGCCAATTCCCACTCTTCTCCATTCTGCCCAAAGCACACTTCCCCATGCCATGGGGGTTCCTCCTTGCTCCTCATCTGTCAAAAATGGTAGGACTCCAAATGGTGCTGAGCCGCAGGAAGTTCTGTGGGGGGAAATGTGCTGTTTAGGCTTCCCTCCTGAGAGTTACAAAATTATTTAAATGTAACTGCAATCAAGATCCAGAACCTTGTAAACAAGGAATCAATGGAAAGGATGAATTTTGATAGTAGTCGGCAGCAATGGAACAACACTATCTGAGGCAAGATGGTGCGGGAAAAGACTTGAAAAAAATAATTTAAAGTTTCTTCAGAGTTCAAAAGAAAAAAGCAGTTGTAACAACACCCACAAGCTAATAACTCTGTTTTTCAGCAGAAGATTAGGAAAGATCAACTCAATCCCAACCAAAATTCAGGTTCTCAATGAACCTGCCCAAATCTCTGCAATCAAGCACTTGAAGGGTACCAGATAACTGTGGGTGGCTTTATAAAACAAAGGAATTTGTTTTATGAAGCTCTAGAAGCAAAGCAGTAACAAATTTGAACAATAATAACCCAGCACTTCTCAAGGGACTCAAGGATACCGTAGCAGAATTCAACTTTGAGAAATAAAGGGAGGTTTAAAACTCCAGGTTTCAAGCATAAAGAAACCTCTTAATCAAATGTGACTGGTTCCAAAAAAAAAAATGCAATGAATGATCAAGACCAAAGTGGTCAGAGAAAGGGATAAAAGGAGTGGTTGAACACACTCAAGAATTCAACCAAATGAATTCTTCTTCAACCAGCAAGGGTATTGGTTGGTTATAATGGATAAGGCCACAGAGGAATGGATCCAAGATTTGATTATGGGGGCTGAAGGATTAAGGAGCAATCATAGATATACCCAGCTTAAAAGATGGAGGATGAATTCCCTGGATGATGGATCAGATTTGTTGATTGACTCAGATGACAATGATGATACAAATAGATGGATCATGAATGATAGCTGATTATGGGGCAAAAAGGCAGGGGAGAGCCTCTCCTTTTATGGGAAATAGACCTTGTTGACTATTTAAAATGGGATAACACAAATGAGAGGGGATTTTTTTTATTGCTTGAAATTGGATGAAAGAACATATGTAATTTTTTTTAAAATTTTTCCCCTTTTCTTGAGGTGTACCAAATTGGTCACCACACCGTCTGTGTGAAGAAAGAGCCTTCTCTGCACAGGTAAAAGGGCCATAATCTCAAAATCCTCCACTAGTGGATTGTTATTACTGCCCGTTTCCCTGAGAATTCTGCAACAATAAGGAGTTCCTTCCTAGTATCCCAAAGGAAGCCAAGATATGCTTTAATCATACTAGTTGACAAGAGCAACCTGTCAAAGCAGATTAAAAACAGATAATAAATAATAAAATTAGGAGGAGTGGGAAATCCAAATATATTAATGCAGAAATGGATTTTCCACCCAAAAATGGGTAGGGTCCCTCTCTGACCCCACCCTTGAATTCCAACTCCTTACATTTTTTAATAATATCAGAAGAAAAGACCAATAAACCATGGCACCACTATGGCACCTTTTGGCCATTCTAGTATTTCACACATAACACCATGTATAGGTTTCACACCTAAAATTCAGTCAGAATTGAGGTGTTGTGTATATTTTAGGAGTTACAGGCGGATTTGTGTTATGTCAAAATTCCCACGCGCAGCCCTGCATTCATATAGAAAGGGTACACAGGCCTGACACTCAGTATGTGGGAGCATGTCAAGAAACCCACATGCAAGAATGACTGCTGACCGCGGATGATAAATTCCCGCATGCAGCTGTCAAGCCTGCGCGCGTCAACATCAACTGTACTAATTCTAACAGCCAGGTACAGCAGGAACATGCTGAAACCTGCATCCATACATCATGCATATGTAAAAAGCTTACTGACGGATGGGGAGATGTTTGAAACCTAAGAAAATTGAATAAAAATATGAAAATCAAAACATTAAAAAAAATAACTTGTGAGAAACAATAATGAAGGTTGTCATCTAAATGGAATTTCCAAATCTTCATGAACCACAAAACACATCAAGAAGTCTACCAAAAAATTATTAAAAATTACCAACATGTGCAGAAGATGGCGGAAAATCTACAAATACCCACTTCTACCTATGAAACTCTAAAGAAGTTAATACAAAATAAGGAAATATGTCTGAATCATGAAAATAACAAATTAACATTTAAATAACTTCTGACAATTATTTAACATGGAAATATGATGTAGAGAATAATGGACCCGGTGAAGCATGTGACAGGTCTCATCATATCAGAGACCTCAAGACTCCTGCAAGTACCCGCACCCCTGCGGATGCTCCAAATTGAGGACACAGTTGTGACACCTATCCTGGTAGTCACACTCTTAGATGAACGTGGCACTGGAGTCAAGGACAATCCTGGTATTTCTCTGGGCGTTCTTGTTTTCCTTTTTAAAATTCATCTTCATTTTAATTTCTTTTCAAAGTCTTCTTTAGTATTTTCTTCTACATATATATGTTCAATCTCAATCTCCTAACAAACCATTCAAAGTTGAGACCATGATCCAAGACCATCAACAATCTTGTTCAAACCAATCAACTTCAATCCATCAAGCTCCTGACCTTCTAACTGGTGAGATTAATCCACATTCAAGATTGTATGAATACAAACTGACCTATGATTTTTATCTTCACTGTTCAGCTCCCTCCTCATGTTCTCGCTCAGGCTACTCTCAACGCCATAGTGAATTCTGTCCTGTCATACTCATATTGTGTTGGTGTTCTTGTTCAACTGTCTGCGGTTTTCTTTTACTCTATTTGGTTGTTGACTCTCATTCATTGATTTCCTCTTTTAGTCTTGCTGGTTAAAATCAATATCTATCAATCAAATTTACACGGTTAAAAGCCAAAAGCTCACAAAGGCCAGAAAGAACTGGAACTATGGCGACTACTTTGGGATTCTCCTTGGACTATTTCCAAAAAGAAATGTTCAAAACAGCTCTGGAAACTACCCCAATTCTGACCAAAGAGAACTATGGAATATGGAGGGACAAGATGATGGCCTTACTGAAACTCAGAGGATTTTTGGAGACTCTTGATTCACCCACCGCTGATCTATCAACCCAGGACAACAAAAAAATTCAGCTCCTTCTCATATCTAAGGTGGACTCCATCACTCACAGTAATGTGATAAGTGCGGCCAACATCAATTTGGCCAAGGACATCTGGCGTGCAATCAAGGAACATTTTTCTTCCTCCCAGGCGTCTAATTGAGCAAGGATTTTCAATGACTTCCTTCATGTCAGCTTCAGAGAGGACAAGATTATAAACTTTGTAATGGAAATCAAAACATCAATTAAGAAGATGATCAATATTGGTATAGAGTTACCGGACAACATCCTGGCTTATCTGAAAATGTTCAAATTCCCTTCAAGTCTTCAAGACCTCAAACATCAACTTATGCACTCTGATAAACAGATCTCCGTCAAGTTTGTGTGTAACCACCTCATCCAGTATCACAACAAGATCAAAGCTGAAAATTCCAATAAGACTCAGCAAGGTACTTCCAAAACCGCCCTAGCCACCATGTGAACTGAGACAAAAAATGCTCTTTCAAGTAGATGCATCAAAGGGTACCATAATCCAAAGCAGGACAAAAATCATTCCGAGTCTGACTGTTTCCATCTACATCTGGAAAAGGCCCCCAAGTGGTGGAGAGAAAGTCAAAGCAAGTGGAAGGAAAAGCAAAAGAAGTCCCAGGACGCTGCTCACTTTCACGCGTTTGTGACTAGGTGGATAGACTCAAAGATTGGAGCAAAGAATAACATCTTGATTGACAGCGGAGCAACTTTGCATATATTCAACAAAAAAAAATTCTTCACTGTTCTGGAGCCCTATAAAGGAGAACACATAACAACCGGTAAAGCTGGCGCAAATCTACCTATCCATGGTTTAGGAAAGGTCAAATTGGTATGGAAAAATCAAACCATCACTCTCTCCAACTGTCTGTATGTTCCAGACATTGTGGTTAATCTAATCAGTCCGGGGAAGCTTCTCAAACAAATCTGTACTCTGAAGGCCCAATCTAGGAGTTTTGAATTAAAAAAAGAAAAGGAAAGGATATTTCAAGGCACAATTGTAAACAATCTATTTGTACTGGATAAAACGCGCAAAATTGGCAAGACAAATGCTATTGGAAGCAACAAGAAGATCCTAGATCTCTGAAGGACCTTCATCTCTCCTATGATCACGCTTCCATTGGGCGCTTGTCTAAAATCAAGGGCACTAAATACAGTATGGAAGACAGGAAGAAATTTGAATGTAAGGAATGTCTCCTGTGCAAGATTACTAAATATCCTTTCAAATCTACCTCCACCCCGGCAACCAAACCATTTGAACAAATCCACCTAGACATCATTGGTCCTATTACACCAGAATCCCATCGGCATGAAAGGTACATTCTAACAATAGTTGATAACTATTCCTGCTACATCTCTGGCATTCCCTTTGCTGAAAAGGACAATATGACTTGAGTTCTGATGGAATCAATAGAAAAACAAAAGAGAATCTGCGGCTACTACCCGGCAACGGTATGTTCAGATGGTGGCACCAAGTTTGTAAATGGAAGGCTAGTTAAATATCTCAAGGAGAGATTTGTCAATCACCTTGTAACTGAACCGTATCATCCAGAACATAATGGTAGAGCAAAAAGAGCTAATTGCACAATAATTGGAAGTGTGAGGACCACGTTAAGCTCAGAGAAAATACCTTGGAAATATTGGTCGGAAGTGCTCAAATCCTGCTGCCTCAGCCTCAATCAAATACTGAAAGACGGCCTGGATCAATCTCCTTGGGAACTCATCAAACAAAATGAACTGCCTTCCAATTACCCTCAACCTATTGGCATAACAACCGTTGTGTTGAATCAAAGAAGAGTGAAAGGAGAAAAGTTCAAACCTAAGGGACAAGAAGGAAAGCTGGTAGGTTACAACCCTGAGTTCCTCTCATACTGGGTTCTCATTCCCAATGGACAGATCACTCAATCCAAACACGTTCAATTCCTGAAGAAGTCAGTAGACCAGCTGGGAATCAACTCAACCTTGGATATCAATTTCAACATCATCAAGGATTCTACACTGGCAAAAAAAGAAAATAATGCAGATTGAATGAACTATTGAGACCTTCCTGCAGCGGTAGCTTCATCAGATGAAGAGTTGTCTGATCCCGGCACCAAATTGAACTCAGAGAGTGACGTTTCATTGGATAAAGTTCAGCCCTTTGCAGCAAACAATAACCCAAGGGTATCAGCTCCTGAAATGATAGCAGAACCACCCAGAAGAGTTCTTTGTGACTGATTGACGGTCAAACCTCCTCAACGTTATGGGTTTCACCATTACTTCAAACCTAAAACCTTCAATCAAGCTAGTAGGTAATCTGACAGCTTCAAGTGGGGGGGGCAATCAAGAAGGAAATCAATCAATGAAAGCTACTTGAAGTCTGGGAAGATTATTAGGGGGACACTCCACTGAATCCGCTGGAAACAACATGGATATTCAAGATCAAAGACAATGCTCACAACAATGCAATTATTCACAAGGCTTGAATCTGCGTGAAGGGATTCAACCAAGTTCATGGCCTGGACTTTGACAAAAAATTTGCTCCTACCGGAAAAATTGCCTTGTTAAGGGCTATTTTTATATATGCCTTGAAAAACAAACTCAACATCCGGCAGTATGATGTAAAGGCTTCCTTTCTACACGCGCCATTAGAAGAAGAAGTAATCATCAAAACACCACAAGGATGTCAACATAAGTGTCAGTACCTGAGACTGAAGAAAAGCTTGTATGGACTCAAACAATCCCCAAAAAATTGGTATGGCACTCTCACTGAATGGATCAAGTTGGTTGGATTCAAGGAATTGGACAGTGACCCCTGTTTATACAAAAGCAACAACAGCAAGTCTTTCCTATTTTTCCATGTTGACAACCTAATTCTTGTGGGTAATGGTAACAACTTTGATGCTAAGTTTAATGCTCAATTCAAAAATTCTCAAGCTCATGAACCAGATACCATACTAGGTATGAAATTTGAAAGAACTGCAAACAGTATTCTGTTGAGTCAACCAAAACATATCAGTCATGGCTTAGAAGAACTTGGATTGCTGGAATCAAGACCGTGCTCTACACCGCTGACTCCTCATCTTCAACTTAGTGAAGCTTCAGATGAAGACTTCAAAAAGTTCAAGGAGCTCAATATAAAATATAAGTTGGCGATAGGACTTCTCAATTACATTGCTATCAGGAAACGCCCTGATCTCAGTTACTCAGTCTCAAGTCTAGCACGATTCCAGAATAAACCCAGTTTAACTCACTGGAAGGAACTTAAACAAACGTGGCAATATCTCAATCACACTAAGTAGAATAAATTCACTCTTGCTTATGATGATTCAAATAGTCCAATTGAATGTTACAGTGATGCATCCTGGGGCAAACATCCAACCAGTCGCAAGTCTCAGTCGGGCTATATCTGTTTCTCCTTTGGTTCACCACTCTCCTGGAACAGTTACAAACAACAAAACATTACCTATTTGTCCACTGAAGCCAAACTGAATCCACTACTTGACTCATATCTTGAAGGTAAATGGCTCCGACATTTGCTGGGAGAAATTTTCCAAACTGAACTCTCATGGTCAAAGCACTTCATTGACAATAAGGGATTAGATGAAAAACTGAAGAAGTTTGGATCCAATGCAAAAACAAGACACATGGACCTCAAGAATAAGGGACTTTGAGACAAACCAAACAAAGGATCCTTAACCGTTCACCTGATAGAAACTGGGAAGATGTTGGCTGATCCATTGTAGATAATCCTGTGGGATTATTTAAATAATGTAGCAAATAGCTTGCTGGCAGTCCTTGAAGTTTAGTATTACTTTTACTCCTTTAGAGTGTCAGTAACACTAAGAGTGGTTTTGAATTGCCTGCCCTTCTAGTACTATAGTAAGTCTTCACAATAATTTATTTAAATTAATGTCTGGTTTCTTTGAGACTCAATATAGGTCTCAGATCAGACCTTGATTGGTTATTACTTGTTATTGGTAGGGTTGTTGAAGAATGGACCAGATGTATTGGCTTATTGGTTAGTGTTTGATCAGATATGTGTGATCTTAGCCAATATCCCAATATTAAAGGGTTCAAGGGTTTTATCAAAGGGGTGGCTCAGGAGAGGACCCAAGGATAGGTTTACCCACAGGGGGCCGGGTAGAGGAAAAAGGTTGGTAGTCCCTTTTTGTTTGTGCTCTCTTTCTTTGTAAGGGTTATTTATTGACTGAAGGGTGGTGCTTCTTTAATTTGGTGCTGAATATTTAGGTCACAGAAGAACCCTTATTCAAAGCACCTAATGGGGTGGTTTCAATGGTTGATGAGGTTATAAAATTGGTCTTTGATTTCCCCTTTTTTTTGTTACATTGACAGTCTCCTTTTTTTATATATCTGGGTAGGACCACAGATGGTTGGGTGGAAAATGGATCATGAGATGGGGTGATGGTAGTAGTGGATACAACCTGGATAGGGCAGAGAGGCCCTCCTTAAATAGAAAATCTGGTCCTCAGGGGATGCTCAGGGCTTCCCCTGAGGGTGCCCTGGGGCTTTCCCTGTTACAGTGGGATACAGGTACATGAGACATTTTAGCTGGTTGGAAAAAAGAAACTGCATGAAACTGAGGCAATTCTGCTTGTTGGACAAAAGACACTGCATGAAACTGAGGCAATTCTGCTGGTTGGAAAAAGCTGGTACAGGGATTTCATGCATGCACAGCCATGCATAAACTGCTGTGAAGTGCAGATACAATATATTCCTGTGCAGTACTGGTGGTTGGTCTGGTGCTACTTTTTTCTCCCTACATGTGTTGCTGTGCATCTACTGGTGGTTTGTTTGGTGCTGCATGGTCTTGGCTGCTTGCATATATTGCTGGGTATCCCTGTGGTACTTTTACTGGTGGTTTTTTTGGTATCACATGCTTCTGGCTAAATAAATTGCTGTGTGGTGCTGAGGGTTGTTGGTACTGGTGGGTTGTTTGGTTACACATGGTCCAGGATGCCTGCATGTATATTGCTGGGTAGTTCTGTGATGCCTTGTACTGCTGGATGTTTTGTTTAAACATGGTCCAGACTGCCTGCATATATATTGCTGGGTAGTTCTGTGATGCCTTGTACTGCTGTTTGTTTGGTTTACACATGGTCCAGACTGCCTGCATATATTTCTGGGTAGTCCTGTGGTGCCTTGTAGTGCTGGTTGTTTGGTTTACAAATGGTCTTGCTTATGGTTCTGAGTATACAGATGAGGTGATTGGCTGTATGTTTGGTTGAGGTGTTATGGTGAGATGTTACTGGTATGTGTTTAGGGATTCCAACTATAACCATACGGCCTTTCACTAGTTTGTGATACCTGGGTGTGATATGAGCTGTCCACCATTTATTTTGGCTGTATCTTCTAAACCATGAGAGATAGAGGGGTAGTTTGGCTGGGTGACTATGGGTTATTTTTGGTGTAGAATCCATTTCTGAGGTTAAATTTATGATTGGGATTATATTTATACTAGAAAATTGAGTCTGATGGCTATAGATCAGGTTTGGTCTACCACACCGTTGACTAAGGCGATCTGTCTTGACCAGTTGCAAAAATTTTCCAATGCAATCTTTGTGGCTTGATCTCCAGTTAAGGGGTGTGTAGAGAATAATGGACCCGGTGAAGCATGTGACAGGTCTCATCATATCAGAGACCTCAAGACTCCTGCAAGTACCCGCACCCCTGCGGATGCTCCAAATTGAGGACACAGTTGTGACACCTATCCTGGTAGTCACACTCTTAGATGAACGTGGCACTTGAGTCAAGGACAATCCTGGTATTTCTCTGGGCGTTCTTGTTTTCCTTCTTAAAATTCATCTTCATTTTAATTTCTTTTCAAAGTCTTCTTCAGTATTTTCTTCTACATATATATGTTTAATCTCAATCTCCTAACAATCCATTCAAACTCAAGAACCTGATCCATGACCATCAACAATCTTGTTCAAACCAATCAACTTCAATCCATCAAGCTCCTGACCTTCTAAATGGTGAGATCAATCCACATTCAAGATTGTCTGAATACAAACCAACTTATGATTTTTATCTTCACTGTTCAGCTCCCTCCTCATGTTCTATCTCAGCCTACTCTCAACGCCATAGTGAATTCTGTCCTGTCATCCTCATCATAGTGTTGGTGTTCTTGTTCAACTTTCTGCGGTTTTCTATTACTCTATTTGGTTGTTGACTCTCATTCATTGATTTCCTCTTTTAGTCTTGCTGGTTAAAATCAATATCTATCAATCAAAGTTACATATGACACAGGCAAGGCTAGCCAGCTGACAGCACCAAGACTAAGTGCCAAACTAGCCCTAGCTAGCCTGCAAGCCTCAGCACACAAGCAAAACCCTCTACATGACCTGAGAAGGTCTTATTACAGTAGAAAGGTATATAAACAGCCCCTTTTAGATGGCATAAACATCAGCAATTTTTAATTAATCAATCCAGACCCCTTGCCATCCGTGATCAAGTGTTTATTCAAGATAAAAAAGTTATTTATGGCCTCAGTCTGATATTATAATCATTAATTCTAAACCCGTTGTAAATTACATTGAAGAATATCAGCAATGTCCCCAACAATTGTCCTGAGACCCTTTCAACCATGAATTTCTGCAGGCTTCTTGGAGTGTCTGCTTAAATTAGTAATTTATCTCATCCTTGCCTCCAGGCTTAAGTGCTGTGAGTCAGCCAGTCCACCCAATCTTGTTGAGTAAACCCATTTTGAGTAATCACTTAGGACCTCATTGTCCCAAGGTTTTTACACGGTCCAAAAGAACCCCTTGAAGAGAGGTTGTTATCCAATAAAGATCCCCTGTTTTCATGAACTGTTGCCCCTCTTGAAAAATATATTTAAATCAATTTAACCCAACCAAACCACTCAAACTTTGCGCTTTCTCCTAAATCAACTAATTGAGAATCTTACGTAATTTTCTTGAAATTATTATTATTCCAACACCAATATCTCTTGCTGTAGCTAAAGGAATGCAAAGTTCCTGGGATCAGTAAGCTGACAACTGCTGGTCTGGCTGGCAAATATCCCTGAATAATTAATTTTTAATTAATTTATTTCTTTGGACCAGATAATCAATGTAGACATAAGTAAAAATTCTTATTATCCTTTTTTTTGTTATTCTTCCAGTGGATCTTAAGACCAATGGAAAATTAATAAATTATTATCTTAATCTTCTCACACATAAAAAAGAAGAGAGAATTTGTAATTTTGTACCTGTTATGATAACTCCTGAGCAAAAACAAGCAAAATTAAATCATTATAAACAACATGTTTTGAAAGACAAAGAATTGGAACTTGAAAGACTTATTAACTTTAATTCTTTACTCAGGCAACACGCGGCCTGAAAGAAGTATCAGAGAAAACTTTATTTCTTTAAAAAAAAAATAAAGAAAGTAAGCTTAATATATTTTTTTAAATTTTTTTTGAAAAAATTTGAACAAAATCAAAAATTAATAAAAATTGATAAAAATCAATAAAATTATAATAAACCAAAAAAACTTATTCATTTTAATTTTTCACCTAATTTCAGTTGAAAGGACCTTTTCACTTGCACATTTTATTGAACAAGACCTGTTGGAAAACAGCTCTCACCATGGATCTTTGGACTTAAGCCAAGACCTCATTGGTACCCACAAAGACCACCCCGGATTATCCACCAAGGACTCTTTTAACCCTAACCAAGCTTCAGTACCATTGAATTTAAGTCTAAGTGAGCTTAAATTAATTTAAAAATATTTTTTTTTTATTTTCATTTTTTATTTTATTTATTTTTTTTTATTTTTTATTTTTATTTTTTATTTTTATTTTTATTTTTATTTTTATTTTTATTTTTTTTATTTTTTTTATTTTATTTTATTTTTTTTTATTTTAATCTTTTATTTTCTTTATTTTTATTTTTATTTTTATTTTATTTTTATTTTTTTATTTTTTTATTTTTATTTTTTTTATTTTTTTTTATTTTTTTTATTTTGTTTATTTTTACCAAGTTTCAACAAAAACATATACCTTTTCTTGCACTATGTCGCAAAACAGGCCTAACGCCTGCAAAAACGGACAACCCCCATCCTATGGACCTCTTCCCAGAGGAAAGCCTACCCGTACAAGTGCTGGTAGCAAGCACAATGAGGGGGCTCAAACCCACAACTCAAGTTCTGCAAAACCCGCCAGCGCCCACGCCAGCCAACTTGACCAACAAATTGTTGGAGATGACACCTTTTCCCAGACACTTGTCCCCAGAAGCTACTCCTCCTCCTATGCTTCCCAGTCCGGACTTAGCCAAAGATTCCAAAATAAAGGATCTGGTGAAGGATCACATGAGTCATTGGGAGGAATACAAGCTAGCCCAAGAGCAGGAGGACTCAGAAGCTATGATAAAGGCTATTTCACGGGCCAAGTTCTCTCAAATAGCCCTTCACAAATTAATCCCCAGGGCAGAAGTGGAGAAATACGTAGAAAAGTGGAACCCTTGGGATCAACTAGCCAAGTTAAAGGGAAAGGGTCCCAAAAATTTGAGGTCCTCAAATAATCAAATGTTGAGGAACCAAAAAGATTGGGAAAACATAATATATCTAGCTTAGAGGTGGAAGAAATTTTATCACAACTAGATTCTGATGATATCACTCCATTGTTTAAAAAATTTTCTGATAATTTTTTCATAACTTTAACATCTTGAGTGGCAATATAGACAATATTCACAAACAACTTGATAAAGCAATCCAAAATTCTATCAAAATAATCCAAAGTCAAGCTGACCATCTGAGAGCTAATGAGTCTGAAATCAAATTATTAAGGGATACCATTGATTTGAACAAAGCATCTTTAATTAATCATATCAGCACCACCTTTTCTTCCGGACAGGAAGAGATACTCCTTCTCCTTGAGAAACTCAAAGGAGAAGTAAGAAACAAAACTGATACCCCTTCTTTTCACCTTATTAACAAGATTGATCTATTAAGCAACAAAATGGATTTGGAACTAGGTATGATTAAGAATGATTTAAGAGAACTTAAAGTTAAATCAACTGCTCCTCCTCTAGTTGAAGTAGAAGAATCAAAACCTACAAGGACCAGTATCACTCCTAACATCTTTCTTACTTCTGGAATGAACAGGAATGAGCCTTACTAGCCTAGTCCTACCCCCCAAGTAGAAAAAATCTCTGAAACTCTTGCCCCCTGTAACTGAATGGCCTAAATTCTCAGGTGAAGGAGAATACAACCACATCAGCTTCATTAAATTTATTGACTATACCCTTGCTTTTATGAACTACCGGATACTATATCAGTAGTGAGACTACCCAGGATGTTTGAAGGAGTAGCACTGGATTGTTTTATCAACAAAAGAGGAGAAGTAGGATCCCAAAATTGGAACTCTTGGAAATTTCTCATCAAAGAACAGTTTGGTACTAGAATCTGGAAAAGGAAAATGATGAAAACCTTTGAGAACTCACTTTTTGACCCTTTAAAGGACAAACCCCACAAGTAGTGTTTGGAAAAAAAGAAGAGGTTAGAATGTTTCTATCCTGAAGCTAACAGAGAAGAAATCAATGAAAGACTCCTCAACCTATGTCCTGGACACCTTAATCACAATGTGAGGTGTAGAATTTCCATGGATGCTGATCTATCCACTCTCATTGGTATTCTGGAAGAACCATTGATATGAATGGTCTTGAAAAAGAAAAAATAGACCTAGGGAATCCACTCCCAAGATTTGAGAAGAATACAATGCCAAAACCAAAGAGTCTACTACTCCCCAATTAGAAGTTAAGAATACTTCTGAGACTAAGGAAAAGGTATGCTGAAATTGTAACCAAACTGGACATGTGAGACCTGACTGCCCCCAGCCCAGGAGAAAGATAAATCTCATTGAAGGAAAAGAGGATGATAATGACCCTGAAACTCAACTTGATGAAACTGATGGATCACTCTCTGAATGAAAATTAATTATCACTAACCCTATCAATGTCATTGAAGGAAGTATAGCATCTTCCTTAGACATTAACTCTGTTAATGAAGATTCTAATTTACCCCAAAAATGGAATCCCAATATGAAAATTCATCATGTTTCTGAAGCCAAAACTTTGACTCTCAAAACTTCTTCTGGTAAAAGTTACACTTCTGGTAAAACCTGCTATGCTACTGGTTTGATCCAAGGTTCTCCTGTTAAGTTACTCTTGGAAGGTTGAGCCTTTTTCTCTTGTGTTCATTCAACTTATTTGGAACAACAAGATCCAAATAAGAGAGTGAACTTATTACCAGTACCCCAGGCTAAGTTCAACAGTTGTAACTCTTCCCTTAATTCCATTGGGGTTTGGTCCTCTGATATTGTTCTCCCCCACTCAAAAGGGTCACTCAAACTGAAAATTGAATTTTTAGTGCTCCAGAATGGAGTGTGTGATTACTTTATTTTAGGGAATGATTCTCTTTGCTTATATGGTATAGATGTATTCCAAAGTAAGGGCAGATACTTTAAGATAGGAGGATACTGGAACAAGAATTTCAAAATATGCCATGTCAATGCTCAAACCTCTGTTTCAACTTATGAAAAACACTTGGAGAAGTTCAACCAAGAGTACTTCTACCAAGCATCCCTGAACCACATGCTGAGTGAAGACCAAAAATGGGATATCCTCCAAGTTTACTTTGAAAATAAGAATGCTTTCTGTACCAAGGATCATCCAATTGGTAACATCAAAGGAAATGCTATGATTCTAACTTTAACCCTTAAACATCCTTACCCTACCAACCTCATGAGACCTGCTTACCCTGCTAGTCCAAAATCTAGAACTGCTCTGGAAACTCATATCCAAGAATTGATTGAATTACAAGTCTTAAGGAAAGTAGGAAACAATGAACAAGTAGAAATCACTACTCCAGTAATCATAGCTTGGAACATTGATAAGTCAAGGATGGTTGGAGACTTTAGAATGCTGAATAACTATACCCAAGCTGATAATTACCCTATTCCACGGATCAACCATGCTCTACATAACCTCTCCAAGGCTAAGTTCATCACTACAATGTATATGCTGAAATGTTTTCACCAGATACCTATCAGTCCTGATAGCTGGAAATTTATGAGGTTCATATGTCATTTGGGCATTCATGCGTACCTTAGGATGCCTTTTGGTATCAAAAATTCTCCTTCTCACTTCCAAAGGATGATGGATACAGTTTTAGGATCATTCATCAGACAAGGATGGATGATGGTATACATTGATGATGTTATCATTTATTCTGATGATTGGAATACACACATGGAAAAAGTAAGGCTTGTCCTCAAAACCATCTCTGCTGTGGGATTAAAAGTATCAATGAAAAAATGTAACTTTGGCTATGGAGAGCTGAAAGCTTTAGGGCACATTGTTTCAGGACTGACCTCAACTGCTGACCAGAGCAAAATAGCAGCTGTGATGAATAGGCCCATGCCCCAAAATAAAACTAAACTTCTATCCTTTGGAAGCTTTTGCAGCTACTACAGGAAGTATCTACCTATGTTTTCCCTTCTCACCAAATGTTTGTATGAAATCTGAAATAACAACACCTTGTGTGAGATGACTCATTAAAGCGTTAAGAACTATGAAGAAATCAAGCCAGCTATGACCTAAGCTCCAGTAGTGATTCAACCTGACTATTCTAAACCTTTCAAAATCTATATAGATTCTAGCATGTAAGGGCTGGGAGCTGCTTTACACCAAGGAGTCATAGAAAATGATAAACCCCTGGAAAAACCTATACTCTTCTTATCCAGACAAGTAAAGGATACTGAGAAAAGTTATGGTGCAAGCCAAATGGAATTCCTTGCCTTAGTTTGGGCTCCAGAGAAACTCCACTATTACTTGGAAGGTACCAAGTTCACAATAATAACTGACTGCAATGCTGTCAGGACTTTAATGAACATGAAAACCCCTAGTAGGCATATGTTAAGGTGGCAGATAGCCATTCAACAGTACAGAGGTTGGATGACCATAGTCCATCAAGCTGGTGCTAAACACCAGAATGCTGATAGTTTGAGTAGGAATGCTCTAACGAATGATCCGAGTAACCCTGCTTATCAACAGGAACATAATGATATATTTCCTATACTTAATATTAAAATGCTGAATATTGAGGCTCCTATTCTAGGAATCCACATCTGTGAACTGGGTGAATCCTTGTTCAACTCCATCAAGGAGGCTTACAGCCCTGATATGAAGAATCCAATCACCATTATGGAAATTACCTCTCCACCATCTGAACTGGTTAACAGTCCACCTGAAACTCTCCTGAAACCTTACAAACATGGAAGGTTCACCGTATGGGATGGTCTAGTATACAATAGGAACCAACATTCCAGTGTCATGGTCTTAACCAAGGAAGACCATATCAAACATATTCTAGCTGAGTGCCACAATAACTGCTCATCTGTCAGCCTCCTGGATGCCAAGACCCTTGCTATCCTTTAGCTACCAGAGGTGATAGAGTAAATAATAAATATATTATTTAATAAATGCAGCAAAAATCAGTAAAATATTTGGATTAAGCTTATTGCAAGGTTAGGTGGTTTGGTTATTGTTTATTATTTTAAATCAATATGAATAAATTGATTATTAAATATTTTTATAGAGGGGCCACAATTATATTGGGGATCTTTAACACCTCTCTTCAGGGATTTCAGTATGAAAACACATAGTCCTGGTTACTTTGGGCTCTTTAGTTTAAAGAATATTTTACCCAAAGATAATATGTATATGAAATACACAGTGGAGTGGTAGGGCCTTGTAGCCAAGCTACCACGACAGAGAAAGGATAATAGAACTTACTGGTATATTATTAAATCCTTTGGGTATATGTTTGAGACGTGTACTGATGGGTTAAACCTGTATACTGGGGTTATAAGGTTGTTCAGCAGTTTTAATTGATAAAAAGAGGTTGAGGACAGATATTACTGATCAGACATTGCTATAAATCACTTACTTATCTCTTATAAGTACTTGATTACCTTGGCACGGTGTCTGGATATGAATATTACTGGGTCTCTGCCCATCAATATCCTCAAAAGAGCTCTTTATTTATAGCTTTTGGAGTCCCAATATTGTCCTTCTGAGGGTTGTAGGTGCTCAAAGGGACGGACACTAAGGCTAGCAGGGTAACCAGGGGTAGCCTGTCATTTGTTCTTGGTTCTATAGCACGGGTAGCATCTAATTCCACAGAGTATGGGAATTATTCCACTTTATAATAGACATTAGGACGTGTGAATAACACTAATCTGTCCTATTTATGTATTATTTAATTGATTATCCTTAGTAAATGTTCCCAGTAATTTAATAATTATATAAATAGACATTTCTATGGACATCTTGATGTCAGGCAAGTTCTCATTATGTATTATATAACTGGAGTAAAATTCATAATATTGATTTAACTCCTTATTTTCGAGTTCCAGTTGATTTAATAAGATAATTAATTAAAAATATAAATCATGTGAATTCATGTAATATTTTTACATCATTAGTTTTCTTAGTATGTCACAATAATATTGATGTTTAGCAATTCTCATAAAAGTATATTGAAGTATTTTAATGTATTTTTAGAATTTTTCAATGTCTTATTTTTGACATTCTTGGTACTTTGAATTATATTAAATAAAAAATACGTATAAGGATTATTTATTTATTTTTATATAATATTATGTATTTTAAGACAGTCTACTATCCACGGGAACATTTATTACATATGTAGAATGTTCCTGTGTAGGTTGTAGCATGTTTACGCAGTACCTGAGCCTCTCAGGCCGCCTGTCAGTTTGTCAACCCATAGTCCCGTGGCTGCATACTTGTTAGAGGCCCAGGGCTGCGTACACAACCTCGACGGAGTGACAGGGCTATATTTCAGCCGCGCGCAGGTGCATTGGCTGCCGCGGCTGCGTGCGGGAATTGTGACAAAACACATTTCCGCCCGTAACTCCTAAAATATACACAACACCTCAATTCTGACTGAATTTTAGGTGTGAAACCCATACGTGACAATGTGTGTGAAATTTTTAATTGGTCAAAAAGCTCAATAATGGAGCCGTAGTGGTTTGGTCTTTCTTTCCTTAATTATTTAAAAATATAAGGAGTTGGATTTCAAGGGTGGGGTCAGTGAGTGACCCTAACTCATTTTGGGTGGAGAACCCATTTCTGTAATAATATTTATGGTTTTCTTACTCCTTCTTAGGTTAATTGTATTATTATTATTTTTTGTTACTTTTGCAGCTTGCTCTGCAATAGTAGCAAGCTGGCATTCCCCCACTCCAAGATATGGCCATATCTGAAAAAAATCTGGAGGAAGTTGGGAGAAAAAGTTAACTTCATATGTGCTTCAGTTCCTTTTGCTGGCTTTGTAGTTTCTGAGATGTATTGGTCCATCAGGTATATTATTTTCTGGTAACCATTCATCTTTGTCTGCAGATTCTCAATTGTATCTTACTAAGTATAGTCTGATATCTTTTCCTTGTACTCTCTCTTTCTTATCTCTCAATATCCTGCTGACTTTCCCTTTTTCTTTCACAGGGTCAGGTTCTATTGGGATTATTTCTGGGGGGAGGTTTCTGCCTTCTCTTGGTTGAAAGTTTTTGACTAGGCTAACAGGAAATACTGGATGTTTCCTTGATAATACTTCACTCAAGATTACTTCCACGGCATTTTTGCCATGCATCTTCTTGATAAAAAATGGTCCCACAAAGGCTGGTTTCAATTTTCTGTTGCCTGCTAGGTTGTTAAAATTGGTTGTAGATATCAAGATCTGATCTCCTATTTTAAATTCAGGTTCTTTATGTGATTTGTACCATCTTTGTTTGTTGTATTCTACAGCTTCTTCTACACATTTCTGAGCATGATTATTTGCCAGATCTATCATCTTCTTAAAGTCCAGAAATGTTGGATGAATAGTGGCTAAGTTATAGTTCAATTTATTCCTAGGGAGTTTTGGAATCCATCCTCTTTCTAGTATGTAAGGAGCTTCTTTGGTAGTAGAATGTTTACTGCTGTTATAAGCCATCTCTAGGGCTGGGAGTAGGCTTACCCAATCATGGCAATAAACATCTGAGTTTTTGTATTCTAGACCAAAGCTACAGAACCTCCTTAGCATATCTTCTAGGGTCTGTATCATCCTTTCAGCCAATCTGTCAGTTTGTGGATGGTATGCTGTAGAAAATGCTAGAGTAGTACCCAGTATATCATGTAGATTCTTCCAAAACTCAGAGGTGAATTTGGGGTCTCTGTCACTGATTATAATCTTTGGTATACCCACATCAGCTATGATCCTATTCCAGAATAGTAAAGCTACAATCATAGCACTATCTTCTTTGTGGTTAGTTAAGAATTTTGCCTTTTTGGAATATCTGTCAACTATAACTAGGACAGAGTTATATGAATGAGTACCTCCAGGGGGGAGGCCAGTGACAAAATTCATATTGATGATTTCCCATCTGGTTGTAGGTTCAGATATCTTCTGTAAGAGTCCAAACCTTTTTCCAGTAGTTTTATTAGATTTCTGGCAGGTTTCACAGCTATTAGTATATTCAGTAGTGATTTCTTTCCAGTCTATCCACCAAGCAGTTTGTTTTAATTTTTCTAAAGTTCTCTCTGTGGATAGATGCCCTGATGAACAGTTGTCATGACATTCCTGGAGTATATGTTGTATATGTTCTTTGTTGCTTAGTACTAATACGCTGGAATGTTGGTGTCTATAGTAAAGGGGACCATCCCAAAAGGTAAACATTCCTGCTTTATAGGGTTTAAGTAGTGAAGCAGGCAGGATATTTATCAAAGCTGCTTCTGGGTATTAAAATTCCATAATGGTAATCAGCAGCTTGATTTCAGGAGAGTATCTATCCCTTACTAGGTTGAAGAAAGCAGTATCTAATTCACATAAGTGGATCCCCATTATTGGAGCACTCAATGCAAAAAGATTGATGTTCAGGATAGGAAAGATATCTTGATCTTCAGGGTCATATGCTGGATTGTTAGAGTCATTAGGCAAAGCATTCCTAATTAGACTATCGGCATTTTGATGTTTAGCTCCAGATTTATGCACTATAGTCATCTTTCCTCTATACTGTTGTATAGCAATTTGCCACCTGAGCATATGTCTGCTGGGAGTTTTCATGTTCATAAGAGTTCTTACAGCATTTCAGTCCGTAATTACTTGAAAAGTGGTTCCTTCTAAGTAATAGTGTAGCTTCTCTAAAGCCCATACTAGTGCCAAACATTCCAACTGACTGGCCCCATATCTCTTCTCTGTATCTTTGATCTGTCTAGATATGAAGAGTAAGGGTTTTTCTACTGGTCTGTCTTCTTCTATCCTTTCCTGATGTAAAGCAGCTCCTAGCCCTTCCATGCAAGCGTCAATGTACATTTTTAAGGGCTTGGAGTAATCTGGTTGGATAAGTAGAGGAGTAGAGGTCATAGCTATTTTTAATTTCTTGTAGTTTTTTAGTCTCTCATGAGTCATTTCAAATAGGGTGTTTTTGTTGCATACTTCATACAGACTTTTAGTTAGCATATCAAACTTTGGTATGTATTGTCTGTAATAACTGCAAAAACTAATGAAAGACAGTAATTCCTTCTTGTTTTGAGGCATAGGTCTATTCATGACAGCAGCTATGTTATTTTGATCAGCAGCTAGAGTTAGACCAGAGACTATATGTCCTAAGGCTTTTAATTCTCCGTAGCCAAAGTTGCATTTCTGCATGGACACCTTGAATCCTGCTCTGGAGATTGTCTGGAGTACTAACCTTCCTTGGTTAATATGAGTATCCAAGTCATCAGAGTATATGATAACATCATCTATATATACCATCATCCATCCTTGTCTGATGTTAGTACCTAGAACTGTATCCATGGTTTATTGGAAGTGTGATGGAGCATTCTTTATACCAAAGGGCATCCTAAGATATTCATATATTCCCAAATGACTGATTATTCTCATAAATGTCCTGCTTTCAGGGCTTATTGGTATCTGGTGGAAGCCTTTAAGCATATCCATAGTAGTGATGTACTTAGCCTTGGACAAGTTATGCAGAGCATGATCAATCTGGGGTATAGGATAATAATCTGCTTGAGTGTAATTGTTGAGCATTCTGAAGTCTCCTACCATTCTTGAATTGTCATTATGCCAAGCTATGATTACAGGTGTGGTCACGTCTACCTGTTCATTATGCCCTACTTTCCGTAATACTTGCAAGTCTATCAATTCTTGGATATGTTCCTCAAGAGCTTTTCTAGACTTAGGACTAGAAAAATAGGCTGGCATTCTTAAGTTAGGAGGATAAGGAGGCTTAATGGTTTATTTCAATACCATATCATGTCCTTTTATATCACCAATGGCATGATCTTTAGTACAAAAAGCATTCTGGTTCTCAAAGCAGGCTTTCAATATATCTTTCTTCTTTTCTTCAGAAAGTTTCATATTCAGAGCTGCTTGAAAGAAATATTCTTGGTCAAAGTCTTCTAAATGCTTTTGATAAGTAGAGGAAGGGAAGTTAGACTGAATAGTGCATATCTCAAACTTCTTATCCCAATTTCCTCCTACTGTAAAGTATCTTCCTCTACTCTGGAACACGTCTATACCATATAGACATAAGGCATCATTACCCAGTATCAGGGATTCACATAGTCCGTTGAGCAATAATACAAATTCCACTTGTATTCTCAAAGATCCTTTAGTGTGAGGTAGTATTATAGGAGCAGTCCATACTCCAATAGCATTCATGGTAGAGTTGCAAGAGCTGAACCTGGCTTTTGGGACGGGAAAAAGGTGTTCTTTCCAATTGGGGTCCCATTTGTATAAGAATTCAGCACAGAAACATGAGCAAAAGGCTCCACTATCCAGTAATAGCCTTATTGGTCTGTTTTTATACAATCCTGTTTCATAAAAAGTTTCACCAGTGGTATAAATTTTCCCACTCATAGGTTTAACTGTTAATGGTTTGAAATCCATAATATGTCTAGGAATTATGGTAGGATCCCATTGTTGGGGAAAGCTAGAATCCCCATTGATGTTATTGATTTCTGCAGAACTTCCTATATCTCCTTCTATAACATTAACAGGGTTGGTCAGGATCAATTCAGATTCAGAAAGAGATCCTTCAGTATCATCTATATCTTCATAGTTCTGATTCTCTTCAACCTCCTGTTCTCCTTCCAAGACTGCTATCTTCCTTTTTGGTAATGGGCAGTCTTGTCTCATGTGCCCAGTCTTGTTACAATTCCAACAAGTTGTGGGCATCCTCTCTTTATCCTTATTCTCATTAGGTTTCTTATTATCAGAGGAATTTATCAGAGGAGGTTGTTCTCTGGTTTTGTTGATGTTATAGTTCTCTTTGGGTCTGGAAGGGGCTTTCTTGTCCAACCCATTCATGTCTATTACTTCTTCTAGCACATTTATTAGAGTGGGCAAGTCCGCATCCATACTCATCCTACATCTTACACTATGGTTAAGGTTGCCAGGACACAGGTTGAGGATTCTTTCATTTAATTCCTCTTTATCAGCATCTGGATAGAAGCAATCCAACCTTTTCTTCTGTTCCAAGCACAATTTGTGAGTTTTATCCTTGGGGGGGTCAAATGAGGAATTTTTGAAATTTTTCATCATTTTTCTTTTCCACATTCTAGAACCAAATTGTTCTTTAATCAGAAGTTTCCAAGAATTCCATGGTAAGGATCCTACTTCTTATCTCTTACTGATAAACCAGTCTAATGCTACTCCTTCAAATAGCCTGGGTAGCCTGACTACAGCTATAGATTCTGGTAGGTCTTAAGAGTTAATGGTGTAGTCAATAAATTTAATAAAATTTATATGATTGTATTCTCCTTCACCAGAGAACTTGGTCCATTCAGAAATAGGGGGTAACAGTTTGAGTGCTTGCTCCATCTCAGGAGGAGGACTAGGCCTAAAGGTATCACTCCTATGCATTCCTAATAAGGGTGGTGCATCAGGAGTAGTTGTTTGTCTGGGAGGTTTTGTTTCCTCTGTAGTACTCCCCAAGGGGTTGGTCAGAGGGACTTTCAAGTCTCTAAGATCATTTTTGATCAGATTAAGTTGCAGGTCCAATTTGTTATTAAGCACATCTAATTTTTCACTAAGGGATAGAATAGAGCTGTTAGTGGTGGTTGCCAATTCTTCTTTTAAGGGGTGGAAAGACATAATAAAATCTTCTTAGATTCCTGATAACATATTCTCAATTGTTTGAGTCTGTTTGATCCTACCTTGATTAATTGTCTCCAGTAACTGTTCTGTTTGTTCTTTAATTTCTTCCATTCCTACCATCTTTGTTTGGTTATTAATCAATTTGGCTACCACTCAGATTAATTTATCCATTTGGGTATAAACCCTGTCCCAATTTTCACAAACAATTTTGAAATTATGATGCATATCATTAGAAAAGGAAGTAATTACATCAGAGGTTTGTTTGGGATCAGAATTAGAAGCTAATTTTTGTAAACCTTTTTCCACTTTTGAGCCAGGGATATTATCTGATCCCAGTCTTTCTTTCACTTTGGCTTGGGATGGGAAGAGGATCTCTTCTTTCCTGATCCTTTGCCTTTCAGTTGGGCTAATTGATCCCAAGGATTCCACTTTTCTACGTAGGATTCTACCTCTTTCCTTGGAATCATTTTCTGAAGAGCTATCTGGGTGGCTTTTGCCTGGGAGATTATCTTTTTCATAGATACCATGTCCTCCTTGGCTTGGGCTTCTTTGAATTCTTCCCAATATTTCACGTGCTCTTTGACTAAGTCTTTGATCCTGGCTTCCTTGGCCAGATTCTGCTGGGGTGGCTGCAGGTAATCTTTTTGTAAAGGAGGGTGGCTTGATTCTACTACCTTCTCCGGCTCTAGGTTGGGAGAGGGCAGAAGTGATTGGTGCTGCTCCTTGTCCATCAACATTTCATTCACGGGTTCTAGTCCCTTCATGGTTGTCCTTATTGGTGGTCTCACAGTTACTGAGAGCTGTTGGCAAAGATCCATAGGAGGGAATTCTTCCTGAGGCTCTTGTGTTACGTCTATTCATTTTCAGAATAATATGTTTGTGAGTATTTTACAGAAAAAAAAAATCTGTAAAAATAAGTTTTATTTCAAAACCTAATTAAATTGATGTTCAAAGGTACCAAGACCTTATTGGGGTTAAAGTGATCCTAAGTAGGTAATCCTACGGGGTCTTGGTGTGTTCCAATGAGGTCTTCACCTGCCCAATCAATATTTTCAGGGCGTCCAGAGATGTGTGGGATTTCCTGATCCAATAGATCAACTTCAGTGGCGGTGGTTTCTGGTACAGGAGGGTTCACTGATAAAAAGTGTATTTGATTGGTTAATAAAATATATCAATATTATTTTCTTGAAAAATAATATGGTAATACAAGTTGTATACTTACTTTGATATTTCAAAAAGTAATTTATACAGAATTTCTTCCAAGCTTTATTTTTCCTTAATAGAGCCTGAAAGTTGATACCCCTTTCAAGATCTTCTTGTTCAAGGAGTTTATCTAAGTGTTTACGTGCAGAAGAGATATTAATTTGCTCAGCTTGAGTTAAAGCTTTCCAACCAGTAGGTTTATAATTTTTAATATATTCTTCTTTTCTTATCTTTAAAGATTTAAATAATAGATTATTAATTCTGCATTGGTTTTCAAATCCACTGCAAAAGAATTTAATGATAAATCACGGTTATAAAGTCAGACACATTTATCTTTGATTTTATTTTTGGGTGAAATGTCTGGTCCAAGGTATTAAATATAATAAAATGGAATATTTGTATTTCCTGGCCAGAACCCCAATTGTCAGCCTCCTGGATGCCAAGACCCTTGCTATCCTTTAGCTACCAGAGGTGATAGAGTAAATAATAAATATATTATTTAATAAATGCAGCAAAAATCAGTAAAATATTTGGATTAAGCTTATTGCAAGGTTAGGTGGTTTGGTTATTGCTTATTATTTTAAATCAATATGAATAAATTGATTATTAAATATTTTTATAGAGGGGCCACAATTATATTGGGGATCTTTAACACCTCTCTTCAGGGATTTCAGTATGAAAACACGTAGTCCTGGTTACTTTGGGCTCTTTAGTTTAAAGAATATTTTACCCAAAGATAATATGTATATGAAATACACAGTGGAGTGGTAGTGCCTTGTAGCCAAGCTACCACGACAGAGAAAGGATAATAGAACTTACTGGTATATTATTAAATCCTTTGGGTATCTGTTTGAGACATGTACTGATGGGTTAAACCTGTATACTGGGGTTAAAAGGTTGTTCAGCAGTTTTAATTGATAAAAAGAGGTTGAGGACAGATATTACTGATCAGACATTGCTATAAATCACTTACTTATCTCTTATAAGTACTTGATTACCTTGGCACGGTGTCTGGATATGAATATTACTGGGTCTCTGCCCATCAATATCCTCAAAAGAGCTCTTTATTTATAGCTTTTGGAGTCCCAATATTGTCCTTCTGAGGGTTGTAGGTGCTCAAAGGGACGGAGACTAAGGCTAGAAGGGTAACCAGTGGTAGCCTGTCATGTTCTTGGTGCTATAGCACGGGTAGCATCTAATTCCACAGAGTATGGGAATTATTCCACTTTAAAATAGACATTAGGACGTGTGAATAACACTAATCTGTCCTATTTATGTATTATTTAATTATTTATCCTTAGTAAATGTTCCCAGTAATTTAATAATTATATAAATAGAGATTTCTACGGACATCTTGATGTCAGGTAAGTTCTCATTATGTATTATATAACTGGAGCAAAAGTCATAATATTGATTTTACTCCTTATTTTCGAGTTCCAGTTGATTTACTAAGATAATTACTTAAAAATATAAATCATGTGAATTCATGTAATATTTTTACATCATTACTTTTGTTAGTATGTCACAAAGATATTGATGTCTAGAGATTCTCATAAAAGTATATTAAAGTATTTTAATATATTTTTAGAAGTTTTCATTGTCTTATTTTCGAAATTCTTGGTACTTTGAATTATATTAAATAAAAAATACGTATAAGGATTATTTATTTATTTTTATATAATATTATGTATTTTAAGACAGTCTACTATCCACGGGAACATTTATTACATATGTAGAATGTTCCTGTGTAGGTTGTAGCATGTTTACGCGGTACCTGAGCCTCTCAGGCCGCCTGTCACTCTTTCAACCCATAGTCCCGCGGCTGCGTACTTGTCAGAGGCCTGGGGCTGCGTACACAACCTCAACGGAGTGACAGGGCTATATCTCAGCCGCGCGCGGGTGCATTGGCTGCCGCGGCTGCGTGCAGGAATGGTGAAAAAACACATTTCCGCCCGTAACTCCTAAAATATACACAACACCTCAATTCTGACTGAATTTTAGGTGTGAAACCCATACGTGACAATGTGTGTGAAATTTTTAATTGGTCAAAAAGCTCAATAATGGAGCCGTAGTGGTTTGTTCTTTCTTTCCTTAATTATTTAAAAATATAAGGAGTTGGATTTCAAGGGTGTGGTCATTGAGTGACCCTACCTCATTTTGGGTGGAGAACCCATTTCTGTAATAATATTTATGGTTTTCTTACTCCTTTTTTGGTTAATTGTATTATTATTATTTTTTGTTACTTTTGCAGCTTGCTCTGCAATAGTAGCAAGCTGACATCATCTGGTCATTTATCTACTGATAGAACCCTAGACAAGGTCAAAAAAACTGCTTGGTGGATCAATTGGAGAGATTCCACAGTCCAGTATGTCACCAGTTGTGAAACTTTTCAGAAGCCCAATAGGACCACTGGGAGAAGGTTTGGTCTACTCCAGGAAATTACTGAACCTAAGGGAAGATGGGAAATCATCAACATGGACTTTGTAACTGGATTACCCCCAGGAGGAGCTTATTCCTACAACTCAGTTCTAGTTATAGTAGACAGGTTTTCCAAGAAAGCAAAGTTCCTGCCTAACCACAAGGAGGACACTGCCATGGAAATATCATTGCTGTTTTGGAATAGACTCATAGCTGATGTGGGAGTCCCTAAGATCATCATCCGTGATAGGGATCCCAATTTCACTTCTGAATTTTGGAGGAATCTCCACAATATTTTAGGCACTCCCTCAGCCTTCTCTACAGCCAATCACCCCCTGACAGATGGATTAGATGAAAAAATGATCCAGACCTTAGAAGACATTCTCAGAAGGTTCTGTTGATTTGGTCTAGAATACAAGAATACTGATGGGTATTGCCATCATTGGGTTAGCCTCTTGCCTGCTCTAGAGATGGCCTACAACAGTAGCAAGCATTCTACCACTAAAGAAGCACCCTATGTACTGGAAAGAGGAGGGATTCCTAAACTACCCAAGGATAGCCTGAACCAGCATCTTACCAATATTCACCCCACCTCACTTGACTTTAAGAACATGATAGATGTAGCCAACAAAAATGCTGCTAAATGTGTTCAAGAATCCATTGAATATAACCAAAAAAGATGGGATAAAAGCCAAAAAGAACCTGATTTCAAGATTGGTGACCAAGTCTTAGTTTCTACCACCAATTTTATCAACTTATCTGGGAACAGGAAACTCAGAACCCCATTTTTTGGACCATTCACCATCAAGAAACTCCATGGGAAGAATGCAGTGGAAGTGATTCTAAGTGATGAAATTTCCAGAATACACCCAGTGTTTCCAGTAAGTCTTATCAAACACTACCATCCCAGGGAAGGAGAACAAACTCTGTAACCATCAATTCCCATTGCAGACAAAACTGAGAAAGACAAAGGAAAAATAGTAAAAATCCTTAAAGGCAAGAAGGAAAGGATAAATGGGAAAGATGTCAGACTCTATCTAATCAGATAAAAAGGAGAATCTGCTGAAAAGGATGAATGGTTACCTGAAAAAAAAATCCCTGATAGGCCTATCCACTTAAGAAATTAGAGGGCCAATAAAAGATACTGAGCCCCAAAATCTTTTTACAGATATAGACATATCTTGGAGCAAGGGAATGTCAGCGTGCTAGTTGACAAGAGAAACCTGTCAAAGCAGATTAAAAACAGATAATAAATAATGAGATTAGTATGAGTGGGAAATCCAAATATATTATTGAAAAAAATGGATTCCCCACCCAACAATAGGTAGGATCACTCACTGACCCCACCCTTGAATTCCAACTCCTTACATTTTTTAATAATTTCAGAAGAAAAGACCAATAAACCATGGCACCACTATGGCACCTTTTGGCCATTCTAATATTTCACACATTATGCCATGTATAGGTTTCACACCTAAAATTCAGTCAGAATTGAGGTGTTGTGTAAATTTTAGGAGTTACAGGCGGATTTGTGTTATGTCACAATTCCCACGCACAGCCCCCCATTCATATAGCAAGGGTACACAAGCCTGACACTCAGTATGTGGGAGAATGTCAAGAAACCCACATGCAAGAATGACTGCTGACCATGGATGATACATTCCCGCACGCAGCTGTCAAGCCTGCGCGCGTCAACATCAACTGTACTAATTCTAACAGCCAGGTACAGCAGGAACATGCTGAAACCTGCATGAATACATCATGCATATGTAACAAGTTTACTGACGGATGGGGAAATGTTTGAAACCTACGAAAATTGAATAAAAATATGAAAATCAAAACATGAAAGCAAATAACTTGTGAGAAACAATAATGAAGGTTGTCATTTAAATGGATTTGCCAAATCTTTATGAACCACAAAACACATCAAGAAGTCTACCAAAAAATTATTCAAAATTACCAAAATTTGCAGAAGATAGCGTAGAATCTACAAATACCTGCTTCTACCCATGCCAATCTAGAGAAATTAATACCAAATAAGGAAATATGTCTGAATCATGAAAATAACAAATTAACATTTAAATAACTTCTGAAAATTATTTCACATGGAAATATGACACAGGCAAGGCTAGCAAGCTGAAAGCACCAAGACTACGTGCCAAACTAGCCCTAGCTAGCCTTCAAGCCTCAGCACACAAGCACAACCCTCTATGTTCCCTGAGAAGATCTTATTACCGTAGAAAGGTATATGAACAGCCCCTTTTAGATGGTATAAAAATCAGTAAATCTCAAGTAATAAATCTAGACCACTTGCCATCCGTGATCAATTGTTTATTCAAAATAAACAAGTGATTTATGGAATCAGTATGATATTATAATCATTAATTCTAAACCCATTGTTAATTCAATTGAAGAATATCAGAAATATCCCAAAAAATTGTCCTGAGACCCTTTCAACCATGAATTTCTGCAGTTTTCTTGGAATGTCTTCTTAAATTAGTAAGTTATCTCCTCCTTGCCTCCAGGCGTAAGTGCTGTGAGTCAGCCAGTCCACCCAATCCCCTTGAGTAAACCCCTTTTGAGTAATCAATTAGGACCTCAATGTCCCAAGGTTTTTACAAGGTTCGAAAAAAACCCTTGATAAGAGGTTGTTATCCAATAAAGATCCCCTGTTTGCATGAACTTTGGCCCCTCTTGAAAAATATATTTCAATCAATTTAATCCAACCAAACCACTCAAACTTTGCACTTTCTCCTAAATCAACTATTTGAGCATTTTACATAATTTTCTTGGAATTATTATTATTCCAACAGGAATATCTCTTGCTGTAGCTAAAGGAATGCAAAGTTCTTGGTATCAGTAAGCTGAAAGATGCTTGGAAGACAAAAAATTAATGGCCTAAAAAGTATGACCTCTGACCTGCTTATGAAAAAATACAACAGCAAAGCCAATACCTTAGCCACCTATGTAATCTCCTTCTCCACTACCCCCTTGACCACACATTGAAAACCTCCAAGAATCCACAGCCCAATTTGTGCCCTGTGTTGGATCAACCCTGCTTCTGTTCAAACTTCAACAAAAGGACATTCCCCTTTGAGCTGCTGTCAACCATTGCCCAACACAGCTTGCCTTCAATCCCCATTTCAATGTACCCCAAGGGGCACAGCATTGCACTGTTTTCTCCCAGAAAATCTTCCACCACATTAAGAGAACCCACCTTTGCCTACTCCTTGTTTTTTGGGTTTTACTCTTTATTTCACGCATACTACTTAAAGACCGCAACCATCTTCTCTGCCATTACCAGTGAGATTGCTGCCAGCTCCTTCAAGGTTAGGGAAACCAGGTTATATGTTCCCCAAATCCTCCTTGCTACTTCTCAAGCCCCCCTGTGGGATCCCTCTGCTTTAAATATTACCACCTGCTCTGGAGATTTTGCAGGAGTAGAACAATTGATGCCCATCCTCCTCTTGTTGGAGCAGACTTCCCTTAACTCCACCAAAACTTCTGGGGGTTTTTAAGTCAAGGGAAATGTGTACCCCGCCAAGGTTGTTGCCCCCTTTTTATCCTCCGCTGCTGTTAAAGCCACATCTCTTGGAAATGGTCTATCTGGTAAATCCAGAATAGCTTCTCTGGAAGGGTAAAAGCACTCCCTTCCATCCATCTTAACAATCTTATTTTGCACATCCGCACTCAGGTACTTACACAATCTTTTGAGATGGCCATCCTCCCAACAATAATAACATTGGAAAAAGCAAGGCTCACCATTGTTTCTTGGTGGTGCCCTTGGCAGTGCCTGAGTTGGCGCATGCGTTGTTGATTCCTTTGGTTCCTCCAAAGCTAACGCGCCAGCTTCAACTTAGCTTTCTTCCAGAAAAAACACATCTTGTTAAAAAATCTCCGCCATTTCCGCAGTTTCTTTTGGCATTAACGGCCCCTTCACCCTCTTCACATGTACCTCCTACTTTTACAGACCCTTTGGGTCCTCCTCCATGAGTTCCAAAAGTTCCAATGTGCCCATAAACGCTGCTTTGATCTCCTTCATGTCCGGGAGTAGTGATCCTCCTCCAGCCCGCAACCTTCAAATTAATCCTGCATCATAGAGCTTCCTATTGAAACTTCTGTGAAACTCTGGGCTAAGCCCCTGCAAAAAGGTCCTCTTTACTGAAACCTTATGTTCCTCCAGAATCTTGTTGCGGACTAAGTACTTTAAAATGCATTCAAATGAGGAACAGTACACACCAAACAACATCCTTGAGAAAACACCTCCCCCCTTTGCGGTTTCCAATGCAAGTTGCTTGAGATCAACCTCAGGGAATCTCTGCTCCCATGCCCCCTGTTTCTCCACTATTTCCCTCTGCAATTTTTCCCAATCTTGCTCCCTACAATCCTCCCTATCCTCCACATCCCAAAGGTCTTCTTTTTCCAGAATGAAGTTGAAAATCTGCCAAACACGGTCAACATTGTTCTCACCCTTGCTGTTGGCTGCGTTCTCAAACCATTCCAGGAACCAGTGGACATCCTCTGGGCCAAACCTGACTGCGGGGTAATCCTTTGGCCTAATTTTTTCCCCACTACCCTGCTGCTGCTCCAGTAACTCCAGTGCCACATATGTTCATTTCCCACCCGTGGTTGCCCCTGGTGGCGGCCCTGTCGGACTTGAGGTTTGACACAGAGCACCTTGATAGGGTAGTGCGCCGCCGGCTGCTGCCTGTTGATGACTTGGGAGGAAGTTTCCCATCCCATCCTTGTAATCTCCAATCATCATTGAAATATTGAGTTTAAATAAAAAAAAAAAGATAAAACTCTGCAGACAATACCAGGTTTTTGAAAGAGAAAGGAATTTCCCAGCCAGACCCCCAATTTTTGGAAAGAGATTGTGTTTTCCATAAAATTCCCCACAAAAATACCACTCCAAGTTCTGGAAAGCCCACTAGACCGTGATTTACAATCCTGTACCTCTGCAAATTGAATATAAAACGCTCTGCAAGGAAATTTTCCATGGCCTGCAGCAGTTGAGAATCACACTTAACTCCCCTCTCCACTATCCTCAAAACTACCCTGCACTTAGTCAGACACTCCTTAAGCTAACATGCAATGAAGAAATAGTAATAAACAAGGCGGACTACCCAACAAGCTCTGCACTTGAGCTTTTCCAATTAAATTCTCTGGGTTAATTAAGCAAGCTAATACTCTTGAAAGCATAATGATACTATACGCCTCCTAATCTGGTAATTTGGTTTTTTTATACCCAGATATTGATACTTTTCTCAATAAAATACCCTAAAATGATGATCCCCCCCATTTTCTGGCCAGGAAATTTTCCCCTTTTATATGCAACTCAGAACACTACTCCAAAAAGAGAAAAAAAAACAAAAGAAAAACTTTTCCTTCTGACTGCCTCCATGTTTTCTGCAATGATCCTTCTCACCATCAGTCATATCCCCTAGCTGCTCTGTTTTTTGAGAATAGATTTGGTGATTATGCTCCCCAATCTCCCTATCAGTTGAGTTGTGCCAATGCATTACTAACAACAGATTCCCGTCTATCTCCCTCAGCGGATCTCTTGCAATCCCACATGTGACTTAATGGATCCCCAGCAATCCACATGTTGCCTCCTCAGCTTTAGTTTTTATTGTCCCACAATCCCGCAACCTCAGTGCATACCCCATAGTCAGGCCTTGGTCTTCTACTACATAGCTTTGATCACTTTCTTCCAAACTTGTAAATCTGTAGTTGCAGAGGGGAGTTTATGTTTAACCATGTCCGTTGTCCTCAAAAGGCAAAACTCTGGCCCATACTTGCTATTGTTCTGAAGAAACATGCGCTGCACAAATTCTGAGCCTTGAATTGTCTGCTCCGGATTAGAAAGTCCTCCAACATGCTTTTCCAAGCCTATTTTGCTGCGGAATTCCACCCACTACCAAGCTGCTTTTGGTTGAATGTCAAATTCTGAGCCTAATTGCCTCTGTGTCTATAAATAACCACCACCATGGCGTTTGAGACAAGTTTGGGGAGGATGCAGCTAACACAACTTCCGCAAGGCGCGACCAACCCAGTGGCAGTTTACCATGCTTAAATGAATTGGATTCTGCGCAACAAGCTTCCAGAGGGCATTCAAATCTTCATCAATGAAGTGGTTATTAAAGGCCCAAATACGGATTACAGGGGTGCAGTATTGGCAGAGGCCGCCCCAATTTGTTGTTTCATCTGGGAATATGTGGAGAAGCTGGAGCGGATCTTGTTTTTGATTGAGGAGGTGGGGCTCATAGTTTTGGGGAAAAAGCTGGTGGTCTGTGTTCCAGAACTTGAGGTCTTGCAACACATGGTTTCTTTTGAAATTAGGAAGATTGCAGAAAAGAAGCAAAATAAGGTTCCTGAGTGGCTGACCCCGTGGATATTTCCACACATTCTCCAGTTCTTGGGGTTTTTCAGCTACATCCGCATGTTCATCAAGCAATTTGCCAAGGTGGCAAGCCCCTTGCAAGTGTTCAACCAGAAAGGCTCAAGGTGGGAATGGACTACTGGGTAAAACAACGTGTTTGAAAATCTCAAGGAGACTTTGGGGTGCAACATTGTCCTGCGGGACCTTGATTTTGAAGACAGAGGGATAGGTTTGGTGTTTGACTCTAGCGATTTTGGTGTGGGGGGAGTCTTAACTCAGGAGGAGGACAGAAAGGATTGGCCAGTACTTTACAAGTTGGTTACCTTCACTGAAACAGAAAGTTGCTATTTACAGCCAAAGCTGGAGTTGTGTGGGGTTACCAAGATTTTATGGCCGCTCCAGAATCTCCTCTGGGGCATGCAATTTGAGCTCCTGGTGGACGCAGAGGCTTTGGCATGGATGATAAACTTGCCAGTGCTGCCAAACGCCCCTATTACCAGCTGGGTGGTGTTCCTCCAGCTCTTTTCTTTTAGTGTGGTCCATGTTCCCGGAAAGGCATTCAAAATTCTAGAGGCATTGTGGATGTATCCTTGTGAGGATACTTACAAAGGGGATGAGCCCCTAAATGTGAAAGCCCCAGTCATTTGGGTAGGAGTGGTGGAAGCAGAGGTTTGGCTACCACTGCACCAGTGAGGGCGCTATATGGTTTTGTCTTCTCACTTGCAGGGTCTCCGGTTCCCCAACAGAAAAACAAGTGCAATCATTTGTTGGGAAAAGCGGCAAGCAGGGAATTTCTATTTGCAGGAAGACCAGCTGTGGCGGCGGAGTGCACCCTTGCCGCTTGTAGTTGCAAAATTGAGGACAGACCAGGAGGTGATCCTGAGGTGTCTGCAAAACAAATTGGGCTACCAGGGCAAGATTGAGATGTGAATGAGGGTGAAGGCAAGGTTCTAGTGGCCAGGAGTTGTTCCAAGGATTCATGAATGGCTAAAGTTGTGCAAGGCCTGCCAACGGCGGAGCTTGCAGTTACCCAAGGAGGTTGGACATCCCATGGGGGAGGATGTGCTGTTCAGATGGGTTTCTCTTGACGTGGTCCACATCAAGGTGGGGAAGTTTGCGTACTTGCTCATTGCGCGGGAAAACCTGTCAGGATGGGTGGAGGAGCACCCTCTGGTTAAGTTGTTTGTGGAGAAGGTTGCTCAGTTCATAGAGGAGGACTTTTTTGCGCCGTATGGATTGCTTTAGCTGATCACAGTGGATAGAGGCGCAGAGTTCTGGGGTTGGTTGATGGTGCAGGTTCAAAGCTGCGGGACTAAATTCAGCCACCTGACAGAGTACTATCCAGAGGCCGCTGCGATGATTGAGCATGGGCATCAACCTATTAAGGATAACCTGGTGAAGATGTGCAGGGAGAATAGCAAGCAGTGGCAGGACACCCTCCCAGTGGTCCTCTTTGGTTAAAGGATCTCTGTCAAACAATTGATGGGCTACTTGAATTACAAATTACTCTTTGGGAAGAAACACGTGCTCCCAGTGGAAATTGATCTAGAGAATTTTCTGAGCATGGATTGGTGGAAGGTCAAGACCTCTACAGAAAGCTTCAAAGCACACTCAAAAAAACTCCTGAGGCACCAAAAGACACTGGCAAATGCAGTGGAAAGGTTGAAGAAGACCTGGACGGCGTTGGTTCACTACTGGGACAAGCGCTGCTTCCACTGCCTCCAGGATCCGTGTCAAAAAGGGGTCTTGGTTTGTCTGTTCAATAGGAGTCTTGTCAGCTTGCTACTATTTCAGAGAAAGCTGCAAAAGTAACAGAAATAATATAAAAGTAATAAATACTAAAATTACCCTGAGAAGGATCAAGAAAAACATGAATATTATTGCAGAAATGGATTTTCAACCCAAAATTAGGTAGGGTCACTCACTGACCCCACCCTTGAAATTCAACTCCTTATATTTTTAAATGATTAAGGAAAGAAAGAACAAAATACCTTGGCAACATTATGTTACTTTTTTGGCAAATTAAATATTTCACATGTATTGTCATGTATAGGTTTCACACCTAAAATTAATTCAGATTTGAGGTGTTGTGTATATTTTAGGAGTTACAGAAGGAAATGTGTTCTGTCACAATTCCCGCACGCAGCAGCAGCAGCCAAAAAAACCACGCGCGGCTGAGCTACAGAACTGTCACCCTGTCAAAGCGGTGTACAAAGCCCCGGGCCTCTGACAAATACGCAGCTGCGGGACTACAAGTTGACAAAGTGACAGGCAGCCTGAGAAACCTAGGTACCCTGTACACATGCTACAACCTACACAGGAACATTCTACATATTTAATAAATTTTCCCGTGAATAGTAGATAGTCTAAAAATACATAAAAGTATATAAAAATACCTAAATAATCTTTACACTTATTTTTTATTAAATATAATTTAAAATACCAAGAATTTCAAAAATGAGATAATGACTACTTCTAAAAATATATTACAATACTTTAATATGCAATTATGAAAACTACAAGACATTGGTATTTTCGTGACATACTAAGTTAAATAATGGTGAAAAATATTATATAAATACCCATGACTTATATTTTTAAATAATTATTTTAGTAAATCAACTAAAATTTGAAAATAAGGAGTAAAATCAATGTCATGAATCTACTCCAATTATTTCAATACATAACGAGAACTCACCTGAAATCAGACTATCCGTAGGAATGTCTATTCAAATAATTATTAACTTACTGGGAACATTTACTAAGGATGAATTATTAAATAATAAATAAAATGGACAAATTGGTGTTATTCACACATCCAAACATCAATTATAAAGTAGAATAATTCCCATAACATGTGGAATTAGATGTTACCCGTGCTACAGCACCAAGGAAACGTGACAGTCTGCCACTATTTACCCTTCCAGCCTCAGTGTCTGTCCCTTTGAGCCGCTGTACCCCTCAGAGGGACAAAATTGGGACTCAAAAAGTTATAAATAAAGAGCTCTTTTGAGTATATTGATACCAAGAGACCCCGTTATATGTACATCCAGACACCGTGCCAAGGTAATCAAATACTTATAAGAGATAAGTAAGTGATTTATGGCTTTAGTCTGATTAATAATATCTGTCCCCAACCCTTTTTATCAATTTAAACTGCTGAACAACCTTATAACCCCAGTAAACAGGTTTAACCCATCAGTGTACATTCCAAACAGTTACCCAAAGGATTTAATAATATACCAGTGAGTCTTATTATCCTTTCTCTGTTGTGGCGGTATGGTTACAAATCCCTGCAACTCCACCATGTATTTTATATACATATTATCTTTGGGCAATATATCCTTTAAGAAAATAAATTAAAGGTTCCAAAGTAACCACACCTACATGTTTTCATACTGAATTCCCTGAAGAGAGGTGTTAAAGATCCCCAAATAATTTTTGCACCTCTGTTAACTTATTTAATAATGAATTTATTAATATTGATTTATAACATTAAACCATATCCAAACCAATCAACCTTGCGATAAGCTTTATCCAAATATTTTAAGGATTTTTGCTGCATTTATTGAATAATATATTTAATATTTATTCTATCACCTCTGTTAGCTATAGGATACAAAGGATCTTGGAATCCAGGAGGCGTAAAAGTCTGGAGTCTCAGTGGGTAAAGCTCTTTCCTAACCAATGGAGCCTTGCCTGGCTTCCAAGTTCAAGGGAAGAAGTTATCAGCTGGAGGAATTGGACCGGACTGCTCTTAAGCATAAGGCTGCGGCCTTGCATGTGAAGCGCTTCTTTGCACAAGGATCCACCTTGTTTGATGATATGGAAGGAGATGGCATTTGTTCCGGAAACAGGGGTGCGGCTTTGGAAGATGGAAATAGCACAGAAGAATTGGGTGGTTTGCCCTCCGGGGAGCCCGCTTGGGAAGCGCTGATTTGGCGCAGTAGTTGACTAAAAACAGCTGGGGACAGCTGCCAAGCTGGGGGGGGTGAGTGGGCGCTAGAGCTGCAGGAGAAAGCCTGATTTGGTGAGGGGGGGCTCTAGCCAGTTCACAGATGGAAGGACTAGACACCCCAGAATGTTTTTTTCCTTACTTATCTGATTGGATCCATCTCTTGGATTGGTACTGGCTTTGGATTATAATTGTTAAAGGAGCATGGGTGCGGTGCAAGTTGGGTCCATACATGCAAGAAAATGCCCTGCAAGCAGTAGGCAGGACAACAAGCGGTGTAAAAAAAAACTTATCTCCTTTTCTCTTTTGTCTGAGTCTGTATGGCTGGAGCGCAGCATGGGGATAAGCTTAAACTTGGGGAGGGGGTGTTCTAGCTGGCCCACAGCCGGAATGACTAGACACCCCAGAATGTTTTTTTCCTCAAACTCTCTTCCACTCTTATGATTTTCATGTGCTGGTGTTTGGTTTTTTCATGTGCTACAGGTTTTGGGTGCAGGGAACTGTGTGGCAGTTTGTCTGGGGCCAACCAGGTACCTGTCCAGAACACTTGGGGACTAAAAAGGTGCAATGGAATTAGGATGATTTTCTGGGAATTTGCGTTTTCAAAATTGTGCGCAAAGCAAATTGGGACTCAGAATTTTTCTCTCACTCACTCAGGGCGCAAGGCTGCTCTCATGGGATTACTCAACTTGTGAAGGGACACACGCGCAAAACATGTATTTCTCAAAGGTATAAAGGAAAGCATGGTACAAGTAGAAGAGAATGGATGGAGGGGCAATGCTCCTAAGCCATCTTCATCATGTTGACCATTTCCAACCACAACAACACCATTAGGGCCCGGAATTTTGCCAGGATCTTGGATTGGGCTTCTGAAGATTGGGAGCCGGGGGCAGCAAGGAAGGCCCATAAAATTGAAGTCAACCAATTGGCAAAATCCTCAAAGTTGGCCGCCAGGAGGGCCAACAAAATTGGAATCTCTGGGATTCCCAGCTGGCTTGGTAGAGGAGGAGCAGGTGGAGATGGTGGGGCCTCTGGTGGACTGTTTGGGGGACTTGGTCCAGGCAGAGGCAACAATGAGATCACTACCCAAGACAACAAATCCAGAGGCACAACTGGAGGGGTTAAGGCCCTTTCCTCCACGTCCAACAAGTACCTTGATTTGGGATCCAAGGCCGGATCAGGGAAAGGCTGAGGGGTTGAAGGAGGGGGCGGAGGTGGAGCTGGTGGGAGAGCTGTGTGTCTTCCGGATATTTCATTGACGCGTGGGTCCCTTGCAACTTGATTAATCCAGAGGAAATTGGCCCAGTACTTAAGGGGAACGGAGTAGGCCACAAAGGTAGGGAAATCATCCCTTTGGGGTGGACCCCCACATCAAATAGGAGAAGCAAAGTCAAGGCTCTTGCCTGAGGTTGCCGGGGGCAGAGCGCAGCAAGAGGGAGAACCCGCCAGAGTCCGCAACTCCTCCAAGATGTTGTTGTTGTCCAACACCACAAATGCATCTGGAAGTTCCCTCTTGCCCATTCAAGGACAAGGACCAAATTGCTGCTTTCGCGGGTCATTCCCTTGCTAAGGGAAAAGCTACAGTGGGAACGGCGGCAGGAGGTGTACGTGTGAAAACCGGCAATTAGGGAGCATCAAAAACCCATTGAAAGTGCAGAAGCTCCAAGGGGTCATGATGAAAGGAGTATGTGGGTGGTTGTGGAGGAAGGGCACAAGTTTGGTGGGTAGTAAGGGAAGTGCAGGTATGGTCAAGGTAATGGTGGGAAGACCTCTGGGGACAGAAGTCAACTTGGGGGGGGATGTGGTAGAATTTTATAGACACAGATTGGTAACCAGGTGCAGCCTGTGTGCTCATCAATGAGTACAGACGGGCTCAGCAGTTAGGCATTGTAAGGTGGCTCAGCATGGGGCCAGTACTGCAGGCTCAGCAGCAGCTACTGCCTGAGCAGATGGCTCAGAAATTGGTATTGTGGATTGAATTGTGGGTATGGAAGGTGGGGGGGGGCTCCAAGTAGGGAGCTAAGGGCGCCATGAGAAGGAAGAACCAGGCAGATTGCAATGGCTGTGGGAAGATGGAGTTTGGGCCGCTACAGGCAGGTGCAGGGGTTTTGAGTAGGGCGCAGTGCATGCCATGAGAAGGAAAAAACGGAAAAATGTAGCAGTGGAAGCTTTTGGGAGAGGAGGATAGGGTTTGGTTAGGGTTTCTGGTTGTTGCTGGGTTGTATTTGTGCTTGTACTTAGGTTAGGGTGTGGGGAAGGGTAAAACATCCTTCCCCACAGAACAGGAAATAAAACAAAAATTCCAAAATTTATAATGTATTTTTATTATTTTAATTATATGGGTGATGATAAATTCACAACTCTTAGTTGTGTAGGAGTTGTGTGGGGCCCTAACAGCCCAATTGATGCTTGGGGGCCCATAAACGCTTCAAAAGCGTGCATACAGGCCAAAACATGCATTTACATGCATTGACAGTATCATTTCAAACATGCGCAACCCCTGGGGGGTTGTGTACCCCCCCTACACAGCGGTTTGGAGGCGTGTTTGGGGGAAAATGGCCCTGGGTGTTGTGCCAAAATTTTGGACCCCCTGGACCACATTTGAGTTCCATAAACCCAAATTTGGGATCAATGCATAATATGTGGGACAGCTGGACCACACCTTGCGATCCCCAAGTGAAGCTAAAGTGAATCTAAAGTGAAATAAAGTGAAATTCAAGTGAAACTAAAGGGAAACTTCATACAAAGGTCCCACTAAAGTTGATCTTTCTCAACTCAAAAGTGAGCAAACTTGGTAGTTGTTCAATTGAAATTTAGATTGAATACTGAAATACCATTGCTTTTTTTTCATTATGGGAACAATGGAAAGCCATCCTTTTTTTAACATGGCTGCGTTGAAGGACTACATTGATAGTGCCATGAACAAAGCTGCAGAAAAAAATAATTTGGGTAATGAATCATTGGAAGCCCCAGTTGCATCCTCATCTAGGGTGAAATTTGAGGAACAAAATTTTAAAAAATGGAAATGACCTCTGGTGTTGCATAAAATTTTATGTTACTGTTGTATTTTCCTCATTTAAGTTGATGGAAACTGATTGGCGGCTTGTAACTATTACCATGTAACTATGACAGATCCACTTCACCCACCTCCTATGAGAGCTTTTCCTACTAGGGAAGAGGCACAAAACCATTTTCAACCATGGGCAATGAAGCATGGTTACTCTTTAACAGTTTTCAACTCAAAGTGTGATAAATATATGGATCTAGCCTGTGATAGACAAGGTTTGTACTCTGGGAAGTTGCTCACCAAAAATTCAAGGAAAACTCAAACAAGGAAGGTTGGGTGCAATTTTTTAATCTTTGCAAGTTGCACAAAGGCAGACCCCTTGTGGCAAATCTCCTACAGAAATGATCAACATAACCATTAACCATCCCCACACCCCTCAGTGCATCCTCACCTCAGGATAATCTCTGGAGTGGCCTTAGTGAACTTGAAACAAGTCATGAATGATGTGCTCAATACAATTCATATCAGCTTGCTACTATTGCAGAGCAAGCTGCAAAAGTATCAAAAATAACACAAAAATAATAATATTCAAATTAACCTAAGAAGGAGTAAGAAAACCATGAAAATTATTGCAGAAATGGATTTTCAACCCAATATTAAGTAGGGTCACTCACTGACCCCACCCTTGAAATCCAACTCCTTATGATTTTATATAATTAAGAAAGGAAAGACCAAAATACCACGGCACCACTATTGTACTTTTTGGCCAATCAAATATTTCACATGTATTGTCATGTATAGGTTTCACACCTAAATTTCAGTCAGGATTGAGATGCTATGTATATTTTAGGAGTTACAGATGGAAATGTGTTCTGTCACAATTCACGCATGCAGCCATGGCAGCCAATACACCCGCGCGCAGCTGAGCTGCAGCACTGTCACCCTGTCAAGCCATGTACGCAGCCCCAGGCCTCTGACAAGTACGCAGCTGCGGGACTAGGAGTTGGGCGGCCTGAGAAGCCTAGGTACCGCGTAAACATGCTAAAACCTACACGAGAACATTCTACATATGTAATAAATGTTCCCATGGATAGTAGATAGTCTAAAAATACATAAAAGTATATAAAAATACCTAAATAACCTTTATACGTTTTTTTATGAAATATAATTGAAAATACCAAGAATGACAAAAATGAGATAATGACTATTTCTAAAAATATATTAAAATACTTTAATATACAATTATGAGAACTAAAAGACATACTTATTTTGGTGACATACTAAGGAAACTAATCATGTAAAAATATTACATCAATACTCATGACTTATTTCTTTGAATATTTTTTTTTAGTAAATCAACTAAAATTTGAAAATAAGGAGTAAAATCATTCTCATGACTTGACTCCAATTATTTGATACATAATAAGAGCTCACCTAAAATCAGAATATCCATAGGAATGTCTATTGAAATAATTTTTAACTTACTGGGAAACATTTACTAAGGATAATTAATTAAATAATAAATAAAATGGACAGATTAGTGTTATTCACACGTCCAAACATCAATTATAAAAGTAGAATAATTCCCATACCCTGAGGAATGAAATGCTACTTGTTTTGAAGCACCAAGAACATGTGGCAGGCTACCACTGGTTACACTTCTAGCCTCATTGTCCGTCCCTTTGAGCCCCTTTACCCCTCAGAAGGACAATATTGGGACTCAAAAAGCTATAAAAAAAGAGCTCTTTTGAGGATATTGATACCCAGAGACCCAGTTATATTTACATCCATACACTATGCCAAGGTAATCAAATACTTATAAGAGATAAGTAAGTGATTTATGGCTTTATTCTGATTAATAATATCTGTCCCCAACCCTTTTTATCAATTTAAACTGCCTGACAACCTTATAACCCCAGTAAACAGGTTTAACCCATCAGTTCACATCCCAAACAGGTAACCAAAGTATTTAATAATATACCAGTAAGTCTTATTATCCTCTCTCTGTCATGGTAGCTTGGTTACAAAGCCCTGCCACTCCACTATGTATTTTATATACATATTATCTATGGGAGATATGTCCTTTAATAGTATAAATTAAAGGTTCAAAAGTAACCAGGCCTATTTGTTTTCATACTGAATTCCCTGAAGAGATGTGTTAAAGATCCCAAATATAATTGTGGCCTCTCTATTAAGATATTTAATAATCAATTTATTTATATTGATTTATAACAATAAACCATATCCAAACCAATCAAACTCGTAATAAGCTTTATCCAAATATTTTACAGATTTTGCTGCATTTATTGAATAATATATTTATTATTTATTCTATCACCTCTGGTAGCTAAAGGATAGCAAGGGTCTTGGCATCCAGGAGGCTGAAAATTGGGGGTCTGGCCAGGAAATAATCTCTTTTATTATATTTAATACCTTGGACCAGAAATTTCACGTAAAATTAAATAAAATATAAATTTATCTGAATTTTTGACCGTGATTGATCATTAAATTCTTTTTCAGTGGATTTAAAAACCAATGCAGAATTAATAATCCATTTTTTAAATCTTTTAAAGATAAAAAAAGAAGAATATAGTAAAAATTATAAACCAACTGGTTGGGAAGCTTTAACTCAAGCTCAGCAACTTAATATCTATCCTGCACATAAACACTTAGATAAACTCCTTGAGAAAGAAGATCTTGAGAGGCGTATCAACTTCCAGGCCCTATTGAGGAAACATAAAGCTTGGAAGAAATACTTTATAAATTACTTTCCAAAATATGAAAGTAAGTATAAAACTCGTATTACCATATTATTTTTATTAAAATAATATTGATATATTTTATTGACCAATAAAATATGCTTTTACCATCAGCAAACCCTCCTATACCAGAAACCACCGTCACTGAAGTTGATTTATTGGATCAAGAAGTCCCACATATCTCTGGATGCCCTGAAAATATTGATTGGATGGGTGAAGGCCTCATTGGAACACACCAAGACCCCATAGGATTACCTATCAAGGACCAATTTAATCCCAATAAAGTCCTGGTACCTTTGAATATCAACTTAAGTAAGTTTTAAATAAACTTATGTTTACGGATTTTTCTTAACAAAAATACTTATGAAAATTTTATTCAATATGAATAGATGTAACACAAGAGCCTCAGGGAGAATTCCGTCCTATGGATCTTTGCCAGGAGCCCCCAGTAACCGTGAGATCACCAATAATGACAACCATGAGGGTACTGGAACCCGTGAATCAAATTTTGGTGGACAAGGAACAGCCCCAAGTACTGTTGCCCTCCCCCAACCTAGAGCCTGAGAAGGTAGTAGAATCAAGCCCCCCTCCATTACAAGAAAGTTCCCTGAAGCCACCCCAGCAGAATCTGGCCAAGGAAGCCAGGATCAAAGACTTAGTCAGAGAGCACGTGAATTATTGGAAGAGTTCAAAGAAGCCCAAGCCAAGGAGAACATGGTATCTATGAAAAAGATGATATCCAAAGCAAAAGCTACACAGATAGCTCTTCAGAAAATTATTCCAAGGAAAGAGGTAAAATCATACTTAGAAAAGTGGAATACTTGGGATCAATTAGCCCAACTGAAAGGCAGAGGATCAGGAAAGAAGAGAGCTTCTTCCCATCCAAAGCCAAAGGGAAAGAAGGATTGTGATCAGATAATATCCTTAGCTCAAAAGTGGAAAAAGGTGTGTGAATATTAGCCTCTAATTCTGAACCCAGTAACTTGTCTAAACCAACCTCTGATGTAATGACTTCCTTTTCTAATGATATGAGCCATAATTTCAAGATTTGTTGTGGAAATTTGGACAGTGTTTACACCCAAATGGATAATTTAACCTCAGTAGTGGCCAAATCAATTGATAACCAAAAACAAACTGTAGGAATGTAAGATATTAAAGAGCATACAGAAAAATTATTGGAGACAATTAATCAAGGTAAAATTAAACAGAATCAAACAATTGAGAATATTTTATCAGGTATCCAAGAAGATTTTATTATGTATTTTCAATCTTTAAAAGAACAATTGGTAAATACTACTAACAGCTTCATTCTGTCCCTTAGTGAGAAATTAGATCTGCTTAATAATAAAGTGGACCTGCAACTTAATCTGATCAAAAATAATCTTAGAGACTTAAAAGTCCATCTGACCAACCCCTTGGAGAGTGCCACAGAGGAACCAAAACCTCCCAGACAAACAACTACTCCTTATGCACCACCCTTACTAGGAATGCATAGGAGTGACACCTTCAGGCCTAGTCCTTATCCTAAAATGGAACAAGCCCTCAAACTTTTACCCCCAATTTCTGAATGGCCTAAGTTTTCCCGTGACAGAGAATACAATCATATAAATTTCATTAAATTTATTGACTATACCATAAACTCTTATGACTTACCAGAAGCTATAAATGTAGTAAAGCTGCCCAGACTATTTGAAGGAGTAGCCTTAGACTGTTTTATTAGTAAAAGAGAAGAAGTACGATCTTTACCATGGAATTCTTGGAAACTTCTAATTAAAGAACAATTGGTTCTAGAATGTGGAAAAGAAAAATGATGAAAAATTTCAAAAATTCCTCATTTGATCCCTCCAAGGATAAACCTCACAAATGGTGCTTAGAACAGAAGAGAAGACTAGACTGCTTCTATTCATATGCTGATAAAGAGGAAGTAAATGAAAGAATCCTCAACTTTTGTCCTGGAAATCTTAACCATAGTGTAAGATGCAGGATGAGTATGGATGCTGACTTAACAATTCTAATCAAGGTGTTAGAAGAATTCATAGACATCAATAGGTTAGAAAAGAAATTTCCTTCTATACCTAAAGAGAACTTCAACATAAACAAAACCAGAGAACAACCCCCTCTGATAAATACCTCTGATAATAAGAAACCTAATGAGAACAGGGATATAGAGAGAATGCCTGGAACTTGTTGGAATTTTAAAAAGACAGGGCATATGAGACAAGAATTCCAATTACCAAAAAGAAAGATAGCAGTCTTGGAAGGAGAAAAGGAGGTTGAAGTGAATCAGAACTATGAAGATATAGCTGATACTGAAGGACCCCTTTCTGAATGTGATTCAATCTTGACCAACCCTGTCAATGTAATAGAAGGAGAGATAGTCACTTCTATAGAAATAAATAACCTCCATGGTGATTCTAGTTTGCCCTAACAATGGGACCCTATCATAATTCCTAAACATATTAAAAATGTTAAACCACTAACAGTTAAACCTATGAGTGGTAAGATCTATACTACTGGTCAAACTTTCTATGCAACAGGATTGTATAAAGACAGACCTATAAGGGTATTAATGGATAGTGGAGCTTTCTGCTCATGTGTCTGTACTGAATTCTTAAACAAATGGGATCCCAATTGGAAAAACACCTTCTGCCCGTCCCAAAAGTCAAGTTTAGCTCTTGAAACTCTACCATGAATTCTATTGGAGTATGGAATTCTCCTATAATATTACCCCATACTAAAGGATCTTTGAGAATACAAGTGGAATTTGTGGTATTGCTCAACGGATTATGTGACTACCTGATAATAGGGAACGATGCTTTATTTCTATATGGTATAGATGTCTTCTAGAGTAAAGGGAGATACTTTACAGTGGGTGGTGATTGGGACAAGAAGTTTAAGATATGCACCATCCAATATAACTTCCCCTCTTCCACTTACCAAAAGCATTTATAAGAATTTAATCAAGAATACTTCTCTCAAGAATCTCTAAAAATGAAACTTTCTGAGGAGCAGAAGAAAGATATATTGATGGTCTGCTTTGAGAACCAAAATGCTTTTTGTACTAAAGATCACCCCATTGGTTACATCAAAGGACATGACATGGTATTAACATTGACTATTAAGCCTCCTTATCCTCCAAACCTAAGAAGACCAGCTTATCCCTCTAGTCCTAAGTCTAGAATAGCTCTTCAGGAACATATCCAAGAACTGATAAACTTACAAGTATTAAAGTAGGGCACAATGAGCAGGTAGATTTGACCACACCTGTAATCATAGCTTGGCATAATAACAATTCAAGAATGGTAGGAGACTTTGGAATGCTCAATAATTATACTCAGGAAGATTATTATCCTATACCCCAGATTGATCATGATCTACATAAATTTTCCAAAGCCAAATATATCACTACTTGTCAGTTCTCTGATACCAGGAACCTTGCAGTCCTTTAGCTACAGAGATTGATAAAAATACTGGAATAATAATAATAATAATAATTCCAAAAACAAACACTTAGAGGCTCAAATAAATAATATCATAAGAGCAGTTGCAAAGTTTAATTGGTTTGGCAATAAAAGGTTTTCAATATATATATAAAAGAGGGGCCACAGTATTATACTATTGGCAGTCTTTACAGATGAACAACCTATTTTTAAGGAGCATCCTTAGACAGTTTAAGAACCTTGGAATGAAGATGGGTGCCTTAGAAAGGGCTTATTCCACTGATATGTCTGGGAATAACAGCACAAGGGCCAAGACAGGAAGGGAAACACTCACTCTGAGAACTTTACCACAAAAATCCTGCAATAATAGGAAGGGTTTCAGAGCAGTTGGGGAGGATTGCTTTATTTAACATCAATTGGTTGATTGGTTTTAAGAAATAAATAATAATACTACAGACTAGGTCATAAATAACTTGCTTAGACTCTTCATAAGCACTTAACTAACAATAAAACGGTGTCTGATTGATAATAATAATTCCTGGTAACTGATAATGGGGAATAATGGATCAAAAGAGGTCTGTATAAATACCTTTTTGGGGTGATTTTGAGCTTCTCAGGGCACGTAGAGAGGTTCCTGCTCATGGGCTGAGGCTGAAAAGCCATTCAGGGTTACATTAGCACGTCTACTTGGTTCTTTCAATCAGCTGACCTTAGATCTGCTGGATTTCTGTACTATTTTAGCCACAGGATCTGTTAATCTGTTATGGCGTAAATTTGGTCATTCTGCACTCATCCTTCATTTTTACTATTAGTATTGCTTTAAAGAGGGCAGATGTGGATGTTTACTGATTTCCCATCATCTGCTGAACACGTAGATAGTTTTTTATAATTTTTATGAACAATTCTTGTAGTGTTTTGTGGTCTTCAAAGATCAGAGTCAATGATTTACGTGGTAATCCTTGATCTCGATTTATTATTAAAAAATGTTTTAAACTTAATTTTTATTAATTTTATTTAGGTTTTGATCTTTTTAGACTATTAATAATGCACATGTCAACTTGTTACATATGCCAGGAAACTCTAACTAGGTTGTAGCTCTTCTGAGAGGTACCTGGTTGTCAGATTAGTTGCGACAGATCCAGACGCGGGGATCAGTCAGTACAGATGCGCACGGGGTAGGATCTGCTGCGTGCGTGGCAGAATTAGCTGCGCACGGGTCTCTAGTATGCGGGAATTTTCTACTACAGGTACGTAGGGATATGTAAGAATGCAGGGCTGCGCGCGGGAATTGTGACATAACACATTTCCGTGTGTAACTCCTAGAATATACACAACACCTCAATTCTGAGTGAATTTTAGGTGTGAAACCTATACGTGAAAACACATGTGAAATGTTAAAATGGCCAAAAAGTGCCATACTGGTGTCGTAATTTTTAGTACTTTTCTTTTTAATTATTTTAAAAATGTAAGGACTTGGATTTCAAGGGTGGGATCAGTGGGTGACCCTACCTAATTTTTGGTGCGGAATCCATTTCTTCAATAATATTTGTGGATTTCTCACGTCTTCATTTTTTAATTTAGATATTCTTGTTGAATTTGTTTTTTATTTTAATTTTGTGTTTCTATGACAGGTTGCTCTGTACATAGTAGCAAGCTGACATTACTATGGATATGCTTAAAGGTTTCCACCAGATACCTATAAGACCTGATAGTAGAACATTCATGAGAATAATCTGTCATTTGGGAATATATGAATATCTTAGGATGCCCTTTGGTATAAAGAATGCCCCATCACACTTCCAGAGAACAATGGATACAGTTCTACGTACTTACATAAGACAAGGGTGGATGATGGTATATAGAGATGATGTTAAAATATATCCTGATGATTGGGATACTCATATAAACCAAATGAGAAAAGTACTACAAACTATCTCCAGAGCAGGATTTAAAGTATCCATGAAGAAATTCAACTTTGGATATGGATAATTGAAAGCTCTAGGGCATATAGTTTCTGGTCTAACTCTAGCTTCTGATCAAAATAAGATAGCTGCTGTCATGAACAGACCCATGACTCAAAATAAAACAGAGTTACTGTCTTTCATTAGTTTTTGCAGTTACTAAAGAAAGTACATCCCAAAGTTTGCTATGCTAACTAAAAGTCTGTATGGAATATGCAACAATAACACCCTCTTTTAAATGACACATGAGAGATTTAAAAACTATGAGGGACCAAAAATAGCTATGACCTCTACTCCTCTACTCATTCAACCAGATTACTGCAAAAACTTTAACCTTTACATTGACGCCTGTATGGAAGGTTTTGGAGCTGCTCTACATCAAGAAGGAATAGAAGAAGACAAACCTGCGGAGAAACCAGTACTCTTCATATCTAGACATATCAAAGATACAGAAAAGAGATATGGAGCCAGTCAAATGGAATGCTTGGATCTAGTATGGGCTTTAGAAAAACTACACTATTACTTAGAAGGCACCTCTTTCCAAGTGATCACGGACTGTAATGCTGTAAGAACTCTCATGAACATGAAGACCCCCAGCAGACATATCCTCAGGTGGCAAATTGCTATAAAATGGTATAGAGGCCAGATGACTATAGTGTATGAAGCTGGAGCTAAACACCAGAATGCTGAAAGTCTAAGTAGGAATGCTTTTCCTAATGACTCTAGAAATCCAGAATATGACCCTGAGGATCAAAATATCTTTCCTATCTTGAACATCAATCTTTTTGCATTAGATGCTCCAATCATGGGGATCCACTCATGTGAATTGGATACTGCTTTCTTCAATCTAGTGAGGGACAACTACTCCCCTGACATAAAGCTGCTGATTACCATTATGGAATGTGAATCCCCAGAAGCAGCTTTGATAAATAGTTTAACTGCTTCATTAATTGAACCCTATAAAGCAGGAAGGTTTACCTTTTGGGATGGTCCCCTTTACTACAGACACAAACATTCCAGTGTATTAGTACTAAGCAACAAAGAACATATACAAAACATACTCCAGGAACTCCATGAAAACTGTTCATCAGGGCATCTATCCACTGAAAGAACCTTGGAGAAATTAAAACAAACTGCTTGGTGGATAGACTGGAAAGAAATAACTATTAAGTATGTTACTAGCTGTGAGACTTGCCAAAAATCTAATAAAAATACTTGCAAAAGGTTTGGAAACCTACAGAAAATCTCTGAACCCAAAAATAGATGGGAAATCATTAATATGGATTTTATCACTGGCCTCCCCCCTGGAGGTACTCATTCATATAACTCTGTCCTGGTTATAGTTGACAGATACTCTAAGAAGGCAAAATTCTTACCTAACCACAAAGAAGATAGTGCTATGGATGTAGCTTTAATATTTTGGAATAGGATCATAGCTGATGTTGGTATACCCAAGATTATAATCAGTGACAGAGACCATAAATTCACCTCTGAATTTTGGAGGAATCTACATGATATACTGGGTACTACTTTAGCATTTTCTACAGTATGCAATTGCCAAACTGATGGATTAGCTTAAAGAATGATACAGACGCTAGAAGATATGTTAAGAAGGTTCTGTTTCTTTGGTCTAAAATACAAGAAATCAGATGGTTATTTCCATGATTGGGTAAGCCTACTCCCAGCTCTAGAGATGGCTTATAACAGCAGTAAACATTCTGCTACCAAAGAAGCCCCTGAAATACTAGAAAGAGCATCCAAAACTCTCTAGGAATAACTTAAACTATAACTTAGCCACCATTCATCCAACATCTCTTGACTTCAAGAAAATGATAGACCTGGAAAATAATCATGCTCAAAAATTTGTAGAAGAAGCAGTAGAATACAACAAACAAAGATGGGACAAATCACGCAGAGAACCTGACTTTAAAATAGGAGATCAGATCTTGATATCCACTGCCAAATTTAACAATTTAGCAGGTAACAGAAAGCTGAAACCATCCTTTGTTGGACCATTTGTTATCAAAAAGATGCAGGGAAAAAATTCTGTAGAAGTAATCCTGAGTAAAGAATTATCAAGAAAACACCCAGTATTTCCTGTTAGCCTAGTAAAACACTTTCAACCAAGAGAAGGTAGCAACCTCCCTCCAGCAATGATCCCAATGGAACCTCACCCTGTGAAAGGGAAAGGGAAAGTCAGCAGGATATTGAGAGACAAGAAAGAGAGAGTGCATGGAAAAGATGTTAGACTATACTTAGTATGATACAAAGAAGAATCTGCAAACAAAGATGAATGGTTACCAGAGAATAATATACCTGATGGACCAATACATCTTAGAAACTACAGAGCCAGCAAAAGAAACTGAAAACACACATGGAATTAATTTTTTTTTCCAAGCATGCTCCAAGATTTTTTTCAGATATGGCCATATCTTGAAGTGGGGGAATGTCAGCTTGCTACTATTGCAGAGCAAGCTGAAAAGTATCAAAAATAACACAAAAATAATAATATTAAAATTAACCTAAGAAGGAGTAGGTAAACCTTGAATATTATTGCAGAAATGGATTTTCCACCCAAAATGATGTAGGGTCACTCACTGACCCCACCCTTGAAATCCAACTCCTTATAATTTTATATAATTAAGAAAGGAAAGACCAAAAGACCATGGCACCACTATTGTACTTTTTGGCCAATCAAATATTTCACATGTATTGTCATGTATAGGTTTCACACCTAAATTTCAGTCAGAATTGAGGTGTTGTGTATATTTTAGGATTTACAGATGGAAATGTGTTCAGTCACAATTCCCCCATGCAGCCGCGGCAGCCAATACACCCGCGCATGGCTGAGCCTCAGCACTTTCACCCTTTCAAAGAATTATATGCAGCCCTGGGCCTCTGACAAGTAGGCAGCCATGGGACTACGGGTTGACAAAGTGACAGGCGGCCTGAGAAACCTAGGTACCCTGTAAACATGCTACAACCTACACAGGAACATTCTACATATGTAATAAATGTTCCCGTGGATAGTAGATAGTCTAAAAATACATAAAATTATATAAAAACACCTAAATAAACTTTATAAATATTTTTTATTAATTATAATTGAAAGTACCAAAAATTTCGAAAATAAGATAATGACTACTTCTCAAAATATATTAAAATACTTTGATATGCAATTATTGAAACTACAAGACATTAATATTTTTTCGAAATAATAAGGAAACTAATGATGTAAAAATATTACATATTTACTCATGAATTATCTTTTTGAATAATTATTTTTAGTAAATCAAGTAAAATTCAAAAATAAGGAGTAAAATAAATGTCATGACTTTACTCCCATTATTTAATACATAATGAAGACTCACCTGAAATCAGAATATCCGTAGGAATGTGTATTAAAATATTTATTAACTTACTGGGAAAAATTTACTAAGGATAATTGATCAAATAATAAATAAAATGGACAGATTAGTTTTATCAACATGTCCAGATATCAATTATAAAAGTAGCATAATTCCCATACCATGTGGAATTAGATGCTACTTGTAATACATCACCAAGAACACGTGACATACCACCACATTTTACCCTGCTAGCCTCAGTGTCCATCCCTTTGAGCCCCTTTACCCCTCAGAAGGACACTATTGGGACTCAAAAAGCTATAAATAAAGAGCTCTTTTGAGGATATTGATACCCAGAGAACCAGTTATATTTACATCCATACACCATGCCAAGGTAATCAAATACTTATAAGAGATAAGTAAGTGATTTATGGCTTGAGTCTGATTAATAATATCCGTCCCCAACCCTTTTTATCAATTTAAACTGCTGGACAACCTTATAACCCCAGTAAACAGGTTTAACCCATCAGTTCACGTCCTAAACAGGTAACCAAAGGATTTAATAATATACAAGTAAGTTTTATTATCCTTTCTCTGTCATGGTAGCTTGGTTACAAAGCCCTGCAACTCCACTGTGTATTTTATATACATATTATCTATAGGAAATATGTCCTTTAATAGTATAAATTAAAGGTTCAAAAGTAACCAGGCCTATGTGTTTTCATACTGAATTCCCTGAAGAGAGGTGTTAAAGATCCCAAATATAATTGTGGCCTCTCTATTAAGATATTTAATAATCAATTTATTTATATTGATTTATAACAATAAACCATATCCAAACCAATCAACCTTCTAATAAGCTTTATCCAAATATTTTATGGATTTTTGCTGCATTTATTGATTAATATATTTATTATTTATTTTATCACCTCTGGTAGATAAAGTATAGCAAGGTTCTTGGTATCCAGGAGGCTGACAGTTCAAAGCAAAAGAAAATTGAGCAAGATTGATGGCAGAAAATATCTTGATGAAAAAACAATCTATAACACTAAGCATAGGCTATTGCTTGAAGAACTGAAGGGACAAAGTGCTATGGAGGTCCTCTTTGAGAAACTTGGTGATTCAGGTTGTTTTCATCAAGCAAAATTCAGTGTAGAGGGTCACTTGGAGGCCCTTTTCTTGGCCCACCCCAAGTCATTCAAGCTTTGCAAACAATTCCATCATATTTCTATGTTGGATTGTCCTTATAAAACAAATAATTACAACATTTCCCTATTGCATGTTTTAGGAATTACAGCCAAAAAAAGAACTTTCACCAAAGCTCTTGTTTTTACAACAAGAGAACCATTTGAGTTCTGCAGTTGGTCTGTAAATGCACTAAATTATCTGGCTTATGATCCTGAGATACTTCCCAATGTCTTTGTGAAAGACTGTGAAAAAGCTTTGATTTGTGCTATGGAACAAAGTTTCCCTGATTCTGTTGAGAGGAGGTCATTGGAATTGAACCACTAAAATCCAGCCCTGCTCTCCCTCATACCACTTCCATGTCACTCCACTGTCACTGCCTTATCCGCTCCACCTTCTTCTGCTCTGTTCCCCTTCCTTTCTTTTCATCAGCCTTCACTTCCTCATCTTCCCTTCAATCCTTGTTGGCTCCACTCTCTCCTTCCATTCTGCCCCCTCTCCTTTCTACCACTCTCTTTCTCAACCTCACCATCAACCTCTCACTCTCATTTTCTCCCACCTTTTCAAACTCACCTTCCAACCAATCCAACTCAAATCCAAACTTTGACCCTGACTCGCTCACCTAAAGGCCTCATCAATTTGATCAACTTACTCCTATCTTCTATTCAGACTCATTATATCCTTGTTTCCTCATCTTAATTGCCACTATCCCTTGATAGACCCCACTTGACTTCTCCTCCCTGCTTGGAAGACATGCTCCTCCTCTCAATCTTCTCAATTTGTGCTTCCTTTTCTTTTTATTGAATTCCTGGTCTCCAGTCTGTTGGTCTACAAATTATAAACATAAATCTCTTCAGAGTCTACAAGACAGTATTTTCAATGGAACTTTCCTAAAAACATACAAGAAAACTGTAAAGTTTTCTTTAATAATGTCCTTGAAGGGTGGCAAAGCTTTATGTCTCTGTGGGCTGAGTATGGGGCCTCAAAAACAAAGGAGGAGGAAGAGGTCAATGATGGGGAACTTAGACTAAGTGCCAAATAACAGCCTCTACTGTTAATCTTCCTAGTTTTGGTTTGCTTAAATTATGACTTGTATGAAGTGTTTCTTGGCAGACCGTTAGGATTTCCTTGAGTATATTGATCATAGAATCTTCCCTATAAAAGAGATGTTTGTAACAGCTTTGACTTGAAAAAACCCCAAATTATGGAAATAAAACAACATCTTGGGTTGAAGGGGCCCATGCTACTCTCAAATGATTCATTGAGAATTCTTCTATAAACATGTTGGGTGTTTGGATAAACCTAGAGTGAGCATTTTCCAATCATATTAAATTGGTTCAGGCTGCACTTAAAAACTCTCAAATTTATATGAGAATAGTTCTTCCTACTGAACTGTTACTGTTGGGATACAAGTTGTCTTTAGAGGAAATTAAACTTGTTGTGGAACAAATCCAGAAATTAAATTGGAACCATGATGGCAATGTGCGCACCAAGTCATACCGCAAGACTATGGGTTTTCCCTGTTCCCACAAAATATGTGATTTACTGGTGTTCAAAGGATCTTTTGTGCCTGAGAATGTTCATCCTCAGTAGAGGTTGGATTATGACCCTTGCAGTTATAGTTCTGTAAGTGGTTTTAATGGGATTAATGATTTTTGATAAATGATTTTGAATGATACTTCCTAATTTACTAATATTTGATATTTTTGAATTTTGAAATGTTGATTTTGATGAAATGCTCAGCAATTCTCAGAAACATGAGAAGCGCAATGCAATGACCTTGCGATACCCACAAAAAGATCATCGCGGACTTTTAAAGCACTTGATGATGGAGACCGCAAATTATCCATCAAAGCCAAGAATTGAACCTGAAGTCTTTCAATCAAGCAGAGAATGTCCAAAATTTACAGATATCCGGAGATATCCTTTTCAATTTGAAAACATTGAGAATAAACTTAAGAGGGAAAAGAGAATAAGAGGGGCACCAAATAAGAAAGACAAAAGATTGTAAGTCTTTTCTTTTTTGAAATTTTCATTTCTTTGGTTTAATGCAATGATGATGATATGATGTTAATTGTTAGTCAAATTCCACAGGATCAGAATCTTAATTTCATACTTCAGAGGAAGGGACTGAAAGTGAATTAGCTTCACTTCATCTGGAATAAAAATCCTCTTCAGAGGAATAAGAAATGCAGGAAGCATCAACCAAAAGCTCATCTTTGGTGAGTATTGATGTGATTAATTAATGTTATTGGAATTTTGGCTGAGAAAGTTTATATTATAGGAAACCAAAGTGAAATACCTCAATCAAATACCTGAGGAATTACTCAAGCCCTTGGGTGTGGTTTGGGATCCAATTGATGATGGGAATTGCGGATTTAGATTCATTGCTAAATTGCTTGGGTATGATGAACATGGTTGGTTTAAAGTAAGAAAGGAAATGATTGAAACAGTGGAGAAACATAAAGCATGCTACATTAAGATGTTTTATGGGGGAAAAGAGGTAGAAAATATTGAAAAAAGAATTTATGTTGAAGAAATCAATGCAAAGATTCTCTCTTCATAAGGGCTGGCTAAGTTGGATATGGTTCAAATAATAGCCAAAACCTATACCAGAACCAGATGTTTCATTTCATTGGAGTCATATTTTTCTTATACTCCAATGAAAAAAGCGGGTTACAAATCAACCAGAGCTTATTAATATTTCCTTTGTCAAAAATAACCACTGGTTTGTATTATTACTTCAGGGAGAAATTGTTCCAATCCCCCCCATTGTAGAAAAATAATCTGCTTTCATTTCAAAGAAAGCTCCTGGTTGGGTTGTTCATCTCAAAGATCAGCTGCATGTGTATTCTAGATTATACAATTTAATTATAGAGATCATTTAATCATTGGGTTCCCATGTGACTTTGAATTCTGATGCAGCTAACTTGTAAATCTATTGATATAAAGTTTTATCACATTTTGAAAATCATTAAGTTGAGTGTTTTGAGTTAACATCATTATGATGAGTGTTTTCAATGAGATTTTATTGTAAGTAAGTTCAACTTTTGCTGGGCTGATCCCATCATAAGGAGTATTTTAAATTCTTGTGATGAGATCAGCTTAACACAAGTTGAACTTGCTTTTGTTTGTGCTTTTACTTTGGGGTTGTCAAGTTACTGGTCTTTTTTTTTTGGGTGTTTTAACTTTAGGGCTTTTCAAGTTAATTCTGTTTTTGTTTGGTGTTTTTACTTTGGGGCTTGTAAAGTTGAACTTGTATTTTTGGGTGTTTTTAATTTATGTCTTGTCAAGTTACTTCTATTTTTTTTTGGTGTTTTTACTTTAATAAAGTTGAACTTTTATTTAGGGCTAGTCAAGTTGACCTGGTATTTTTTGGCACTTGTACTTTGGTGCTTCTCCATAGACTCTTTCATTGTTTATTTAAGTTTTTGTGTTTTGTTTGTCTTCAGTTTTATTTGTTTTTTATTTGTTTTTTATTTTTTTATTTGTTCTTATTTGTTTTTTACTTAATTCTTTTTTTTTATTTTTTATTTTTTTATTTTTATTTTTATTTTATTTTAACCAAAAAATCAACATTTTTTAATCTTTTGGTTGATTTCTGTTTTTTTTTATTTTGTATTTTTATTTAGTTTATTTTATCTTTTGATTTGCTTTATTCATTATTATTATTATTATTATTATTATTATTATTATTATTATTATTATTATTATTATTATTATTATTATTATTATTATTATTATTATTATTATTATTATTATTATTATTATTATTATTATTATTATTATTATTATTATTATTATTATTATTATTATTATTATTATTATTATTATTATTATTTTGGCCCACAACACTTGAAGCCTGTAGCATGCAACACAACTACATTCCATCCATGTACAAGCCCACACAACTCAAATGTATTTGTGTGTTGTGCCACACAGGCTGGGCCCTTGTGTGGGAGCGGCACAAATACACTCAAGTTGGACAGCGGCTACAAAACTAAAACCAAGCTGTGTAGCCTGCAACACAGAAAAAATGAGTAATATACATGGCTCATTTGGGCTGTGAATTTCTTGTCACCCTTATCATATGTATATATATTTTTGAGAGATAGAGGTTTTGTTGCTTGAAATACAGAGAATGAAAAATATAGAGAATCAAAGGTTGCATTAAAAAAAAATTTGAAACTGGAAATGAGATGGGATGGAATGAGTAGTGTGATTTTATTGATGAGATTGAATAGGATGGAAATTTGGAATTTGATTGTAAAGGGTGTAAATAAAATTGGCAAGGTTTTCAAAGGTAGTTTGCATGGAAGTCTTGAACCAAATTGGGAGATTTGCACAGATGATGGGCTGGTTCCCACAAGGTGCAATCTTTGTCAGACTGGAAGCCAGTTGATTCAAAAAGTTTTTGGATTTTTTCTTTGTCTAACCTGGAATCCAGAATACAGCTTACTTCCCACTCTAGATGATCTTGGAAATTGACTGGTTCCAGAGGGGGATGAGTCTTTCCCAGGTATAGGACTCAAGCTGGATCTAGGAGAGTCACATGAAAGACCAGGTGGATACCTTTCCATTTTTCAGGTAAGGTAAGTTTGAAGGCTTTGGGAGAGATGACTGATTTGACTTTGAATGGGCCAAGTTTTCTTTTAGAGATTTTTTGGGTTGGGCAAGTACTGCAAATGTTGCAAGCATTGAGCAATACCTGATCTGCTACTACAAAGGCTGAAGACATAGTGCAAATTTGGTCTGCTTGCTCCTTGTATCTCTGTTTTTCTGCTTCAAGGTTGGTTTGAAGTTGCAATTGAAGAGATTGAATGTGATTGAGATAATTGGTAGCAGGTTGAGAAGGTGATACGTGAATGGAAGAAAAATTCAGGTTTCTGCCATAAACAGTCTGTAAGGGAAACTTTTTGGTGGAGCAATGAGTGGAGTTGTTTTAGGAAAACTAGGCTAATGGGAGCCATTGAAACCAGTTGTCCTTTCAATAGGAAAAATAAATTCAAAGATACTGTTTGAGAACCTGATTAACTTGCTTGGTATGCCCATCCGTTTCCAGGTGGTAAGACATTGATAAGTTGCCAGTGATCTTCAAATTTTGGCATAGAAAGGTCCAGAAGCTAGAGACAAACAAAGATCCACGGTCACTAACTATATTATCAGGAAGCCCATGTTTCGAAAATACATATTCTATGAATAAATTAGCTAGATCTTTCAAAGAGACAGTCACACTACTGCAAAGAAATGAATTCATCTTTGAGAAGCAATCTACTACTACTAAAATAGCATGATAACCACTAGATATTGGTAATTTCAAAATGAAATCCATCAGCAACAAGTGCCAAGGAATAGGCCGGATTGGAACTTCCTGGAGCAGCCCATACTTCCAGTGTTTCAAGTACTTGTTACAATTGCATTCATAGCATGTGCTAACATAGTCTTTTACTTCCTTGGTAATACCAGGCCAATAGAAATCTTGTGCAATCAATTGGTAGGTTCTATCCTGCCCATGATGACAAGAAATTGGAGAATCATGCCAAGGCTCAAAGATATCTAAACTAATTCAAGAATTATCAGGTAATACTATACAATATTTATAGACTAAATAACCATTTTCATCAATAATTTAATAACTATCTAATAGTTTTGCACTCTTAGAAAGTTTTTTACACTTGTGGTTGTAGAGTTCAGCTTGCCAAATTTTGGAAGCTGTTTCTTGAATTTGGTTGATGATTGAAATGAGTTGGGCAGACTGGTTGGAGAAGAGTGTCCTAACATTTTCATGATTTTTCTTGGAAAAGGTGCTCCCCCCCTGGGTAAACTTTGTCAGAATGTGATAAAGTATTGTTGATTTTCTGTGAAAAGATTATGTTATTCAAGAATGAAGGGGGCTGAGACACAGACAAAATCAGTAAAGAGAAAAGAAAACAGAAGTATAAAGAAAGAAGAAAGAAGTTAAAAAGGGATTGGAAAGATGAACAGACATCAAGCAGTAGACAAATGTTGATGACTTGTCAAGATCTTCTTTATCTGGAATTGAGGATTGACATGAGTTGTGATGGCAATAGTGTAAGACTTTGAGAGAGATTTGGAAGATGAGTTAGATCATATTTGGTTAGAAGAAGACACAACAAGCACAAGTCTTACCAGTCAGATGTTGACCAGAAGAGTTATTGGGAGTTAAGATTGAGGAGCATTGATTGGTCGAGAGGTGATTGGAAAAGATGAAGAAACGGAAAAGAATGAAATAAAGAAGAAACAAGAAAGAGACAAGATTCAAAGAAGGAAAGAGTTGAGTCAATTTGACGGGATGTTTGTGTGGAGTTATTGAGTATTGAGTTGAATTGGTTTGGTCCAATGAGGATCTCCTTTTGGTGGAGCAGTCCGGAAGAGATTGAAGATGAGGAGCTAAAAGAGACATTGAAGTGACATATGACAGAGATCAGGGATGCGTGGCGATGAGAATAGAGGGAGGATGTGACATGTATCAGACTTTATCAGAGGCGCGCAGATGTGACAGCATGAGTGAATAGAACCAAGAATAAAGTGGTGGAAACTTGAAGAAGAAAAGAATAAGAAATGGAAAAAAAGAAGAAATAAAGAATAAGAAGAATAACCAAAAACAAGAAGAATAGGGAGTGTGATTTACTTGACAAGTATCAGGGACTACCACTTGTTTCCCAGGGCGGTAAATGATTTTAAAGTTTAACTCAGAGAGGTATTGGCCCAAAGTGCCTGTCTCTGTGTAAGGAATTCTGAGCTCCTGAACCACTCAAGAGAATTGTGATCAGTTAAGACCTCAAAGGGTTCCATAAGAATCAAAAGGTATCAACACAATTTCTTCAAGAAGTAAAAGATTGCAAGAATTTCCATTTCATGAATCTCATAATTAATCTCTGCAGCAATCAGTTTGCAAGAATAAATGGCTACGGGATGAAAAAGAGAGGAAGAGGAAGAAAACTGAAATATTACTCCTGCAATTGTATAGTTGCTTGCGTCTGTTTTGACAATAGTGCAAGCTAGCTTTATAAAATGAGCAAGTATTGGAGCAGTGGTGAAGGCTTTCTTTAGAGCTTTGAACTCCAAAGCTGCTTGTTCTTTAAAGACAAAATTAGTGTCTTTTTGAAGAAGGTTAGTAATATTCACAGTTTTCTTGGTGTAATGCTCCATAAAACTCCTATAAAAATTACTTAAAGCAAGGAAAACTTAAAGGGATTTGACTGAAGAAGGTGCGGTCCAGTCCAGAATGCGCTGAATTTTGGCTTGGTCCCTCAATAGCCCTTGCTGAAAAACTATGACACCTAAAAACTGAAGACAATGAGTGAGAAATTCACACTTAGAGGCTTTTGCAAACAGCTTATTCTTCCACTGTTGCTGCAGCACCTCTTTCACAAGTGCTATGTGATCCTGAAAAGATTTTGAGTAGACAAGTATATTGTCAAGATACACCACAAGATATTCCTCTACAAGGTCAGAAAAAATTTCATTGAAAAAATGTTGAAAAGTGGATGAAGTGTTGCAGAGGCCAAAAGACATGAGAGTATACTCATTACTTCCAAACCATGTTGTCAGCTTGCTACTTGTACAGAGAAACCTGTCAAAGCAGATTTAAAACAGAAATAAAATAATAAAATTAGAAGGAGTGAGAAATTCATGAATATTATTACAGAAATGGATTTCCCACCCAAAATTGAGTAGGGTCACTCACTGACCCCACCCTTGAATTCTAACTCCTTACATTTTTTAATAATTATCAAAAAAATGACCAACAGACCACAACACCACAATGGCACGTTTTGGCCATTTTAACATCTCACACATTATGCCATGTATAGGTTTCACACCTAAAATTCAGTCAGAATTGAGGTGTTGTGTATATTTTAGGAGTTACAGGCAGATTTGGGTTGTGTCACAATTCCTGCGCGCAGCCCTGCATTCATACAGTAAGGGTACACACGTCTGACACTCAATATGTAGGCGCATGTCAAAAATCCCGCAGGCAAAATGACTGACTGGCCGCAGGCAACAGATTCCCGCACGCAGCTGTCAAACCTGCGCGCGTCAACAAAAATTGTACTAAGCCTGACAGCCAGGTACCGCAGGAACAGGCTACAACCTGCATGCATACATCATTTATATGTAACAACTTGACTGCTGAAAAGAGGGATGTCTGAAACCTAAGAATATTGAATAAAAGATATGAAAATCAAAATATAAAGCAAATAAATTGTGGTAAACAGTAATGAAGGTTTTCATGTAAATGAAATTGCCAAATCTTTATGAACCACAAAACACAACAAGGAGTTAACCTAAAAATTATTAAAAATTCCCAAAATGTGCAGAAGATGCCGTAGAATCTACTAATACCCACTTTCACCCATGTCACTCAAAAGAAGTAAATACAAAATAAGGAAATGTGTCTGAATCATAAAAATAACAAATTAACATTTAAACACCTTCTGACAATTATTTCACAAAGAAATAAAACATAGACAAGGCTAGCAGATTGAAAGCACCAGAACTACGTGCCAAACTAGCCCTTGCCAGCCTGCTAGCCTCAGCATCCAAGCACAACCCTCTCTACGTGCCCTGAGAAGTTCTTATTACCCCAAAAAGGTATTTAAACACCCCTTTTTAGGTGATTTAAACCCCAGTAATTTTTAAGTATCAATCCAGACCCCTTGCCATCCGTGATCAAGTGTTTATTCAAGATAAACAAGTGATATATGGCTATAGTCTGATAGTATTATTAATAATTCTGGCCCCATCATTGATTCCGTGAAGAATATCAGCAAATAACCCCAATAATTGTCCTGAGACCCTTTCAACCATAAATCTCTGCAAGCCTCTTGGAGTGAGTACTTAAACTATTAAGTTGTCTCCTCCTTGCACCCAGGCATAAGTGCTGTAAGACAGCCAGTCCACCCATCCCCTTGAGTTAGTCTTTTGTGAGCAATCATTTAAGACCTCATTGTCCCAAGGTCTTTAAATGGTTCAAAATAGCCCCTTGAAGAGAGGTTGTTATCCAATAAAGATCCCCAGTTTGCACAAACTTTGGCCCCTCTTGAAAAATATATATTTGAAAAAATTTAATCCAACCAAACCAACCAAACTTTGCACTTGCTTTCAAATCAATTATTTAAGTATTTTACCGTAATTTTCTTGGAATTATTATTCCAAAACCAATATCACTTGCTGTAGCTAAAGGAAGGCAAAGTTCCCGGCATCAGGAAGCTGACACATGTTCTCATTTCAGTCAAGTACTCATGAGCCTTTGCAATTCAAATTAGGTTACGGGCGCCTCAAAGGTCTAACTTTGAGAAATAAGCAGCTCCATGGAAGAGAGTGAGGAGGTGTGACGTAGGCAGTACTGCATAGGCATTCTTGTGGGTTACCTGATTCAGTTTCCTGTATTCTAAGCAAAGGCAAAGGCGGCTGTCTTTCTTTGGAACAAATAGGATTGGCAAGCTGGTATTTGATTTTCTTGTTCAAAGAAATCCTTTTGATACATTTTCCGCAATGTATTCTTGAAGCAATGTTGATTCTTCCTTCAAGATAGAGTAGACTGGTCTGGGTGCCCAAGGTGGGACAATAAGTTCAATCCTGTGATCATAAGAACAGGCAGGAGGTATTTTATCTGCTTTTACAGCTGAAGAAATGTCAGCAAATTCATGATAAACCAAAGGTAAGATTCCTGTCCGCAACATGAGTAAGGATTCCTATCAGAGAGGCCACCTTTCCAGTTGGGGCTTATGTTTTGAAATAGTTGAGTCCATAACTTTGGTTGAATGCTTGCACGCAGATATTAGTTTTGAGAACTGTTGTGTTGTTGTGTGCGTTATTTTTGATTATGAAAACCTGAGTGGTGTTGGGAGGTTGTGTGACTTTGCTTTCCTCCACCTATTCCCATACTCCTGGCTTCTTGATGTAGTCAAATTATTTTTTAGCTGATTCTTTCCATCCAGGAAAAGTCATGGCTTCTTCTAGTGAGGCTGGCAGTCTTCTGAATAGAAAGGTGTATCTGTATTTTTTTGAAAGGGTTTCTCTATTGCGGAGATTGGGTCTGAGATTTTTCATGAAAGATGAGTTTTCTTCCAAAGTGATGTCACATTCTGAGTAAGACTCATATTTCACAATGGGTTAGGAGACACTCTTGCAGTTGGTGGCTTGGTCAGTTGTTGGCTTGAGTTTAGAGACCAGATGGAAAGTTGATTTTTGGGTGTCCATGCTAATGTCTTCATTGTCAATGGAGATTGTAAGGGGTTGTTGATTGTTGAAAATGACATGTTTAGTGTCAATTATTTTTCCTGGTTGCAGTCATTACCTTGTAAGAAAGGGAATTAAATTGAAGCCAATCAACACCCCGGACCCTTGTTTTTTGTCAAGTTTAGATTTTATTTGCACAGTATTGAGCCGGTAGGTGAGTGCCATCCCTATGGGCTTGACCAATGCTTCATGGAATGTGATAATTCACACGCGGAGCAGACCTGTGACTTTGGACTTCACTTGTGGACGCCTCTGGGGAATTTTCAGCCTCCTGGATGCCAAGACCCTTGCTATCCTTTAGCTACAAGAGGTGATAGAATAAATAATAAATATATTATTTAATAAATGCAGCAAAAATCCGTAAAATATTTGGAAAAAGCTTATTGCAAGGTTAATTGGTTTGGATGTAGTTTATTTTTATAAATCAATACAGATAGATTGATTCTTTAATATTTTTATAGAGGGCCCAAGATTATATTGGGCATCTTTGACACCTCTCTTCAGGGAATTCAGTATGAAAACATGTAGGCCTGGTTACTTTGGGCCCTTGAGTTTAAAGGATGCTTTGCTCAAAGATAATATGTATATAAAATACATGGTGGAGTGGCAGGGCTTTGTAACCAATCTGCCACGACAGAGAAAGGATAATAAGAATCACTGGTATATTATTAAATCCTTTGGGTACCTGTTTGGGACTTTCACTGATGGGTCAAACCTGTTTACTGGGGTTATAAGGTTGTTCAGCAGTTTAAATTGATAAAAAGGGTTGGGGACAGATATTATTAATCAGAATAAAGACATAAATCACTTACTTATCTCTTATACGTATTTGATTACCTCGGCACAGTGTTTGGAAATAAATATAACTGGGTCTCTGGGTATCAATATCCTCAAAAGAGCTCTCTATTTATAGCTTTTTGAGTCCAATAGTTTTCTTCTGAGGGGTACAGGGGCTCAAAGAGACAGACATTGAGGCTAGCAGGGTAACCAGTGGTAGCCTGTCACGTGTCCTGGGTTCTGTAGCAAGGGTAGCATCTAATTCCACAGGTTATGGGAATTATTCTAATTTATAATTGATGTTTGGACGTGTGAATAGCACTAATCTGTCCTTTTTATTTATTATTCAATTAATTATCCTTATTAAATGTTCCCAGTAAGTTAATAATTATTTTAATTGACATTTTTACGGATATTCTGATGTCAGGTGAGTTCTCATTATGTATCAAATAATTGGAGTAAGGTCATGATATTGATTTTACTCCTTATTTTCAAAATTCAGTTGATTTACTAAAATAATTACTTAAAAATATAAGTCATGTGTATTCATGTGATATTTTTACATCATCAGTTTTCGTAGTATTTCACAAAGATATTTATGTCTTTGATTTCCCATAATAGTATATTAAAGTATTTTAATATATTTTCAGAAGTAGTCATTATCTTATTTTCGACATTTTTGATACTTTGAATTATATTTAATAAAAAATACGTATAAATGTTATTTAAGTATTTTTATATAATTTTATGTATTCTTGGATTATCTACTATCCACAGGAACATTTATTACATATGTAGAATGTTCCCGTGTAGGTTGTAGCATGTTTACAGGGTGCCTAGGTTTCTCAGGCTGCCTGTCACTTTGTCAACCTGTAGTCCTGCGGCTGCGTACTTTGTCAGAGGCCCAGGGCTGCGTACACAGCTTTGACAGAGTGAAAGAGCTGTATCTCAGCTGCGCGGGGATGAATTGGCTGCCGCGGCTGCGTGTGGGAATTGTGACAGAACACATTTCCATCTTTAACTCCTAAAATATACACAACACCTCAATTCTGACTGAATTTTAGGTGTGAAACCTATACGTGACAATACATTTGAAATATTTAATTGGCCAAAAATTTCAATAGTGGTGCCATGGTATTTTGGTCTTTCTTTCCTTCATTATTTAAAAAGTTGAGGAGTTGGATTTCAAGTGTGGGGTCAGTGAGTGACCCTACCTGATTTTGGGTGGAGAATCCATTTTTGCAATAATATTTATGGTTTTCTTACTCCTTCTTAGATTAATTTTATTATTATTATTTCTATTTTATTTCTGTTACTTTTGAAGCTTGCTCTGCAATAGTAGCAAGCTGACAGGTATCAATCAATGGTTTGCTATTTAAAGGGAAGGAACAAGCTAATTTTTGAAGAAAATATTTCTTGCACTTGCATCGAAAGCCACAAGCAGTAGTGTTTGGAAAACATCTCTTGTTTTTTCAGATAAAGTTTTCACAATGGCAGGAAGAGGATGACAACATAATTAATTCTAAATTGATTTTAAGCAATTAATTATAGTTCAAGGCTATAAAGTAAGTTAACAACTTTTGGAATTGATGGGAAATAATCTAGAACCTTGCAGGAGCTTGTAGCTTTATAACCAGGCCACTGTCACACTCCAAAGTTAAGGGTTATTTTCTTCATAATTTTGAAGTATCCTTTTCCTCAGTACCATATACCTCATTCCCTCAGTGTGAAACACATAAAGAAAAACACCAATGGTGCCTTCCCCTTACTACCTCTGGGTTGCGTAAAAAACTTCCAATCTAGGGAACTCAGTTTATACCAGAAAATCTTTGAATTTAAATCTAATCTGGTTGACCATCCATTCAAGCTTTGCTCTTCTACTCTTGGGTATCATCAACCCTTGTACTTCCATTTTTGGTCACACAATCACACTAGTTCTCACCCATGCCTATTTAGCCACATTAACTGTATATCTTTCTAATGGGCTAGTTCTTTTTCCTGCAAAAGCTATATCTGTACATTTGCATTGTCCTCAAATGACATCCCTTCCTTGTCTCATCCATCATGTCTTTGTACCCTCATGTTCCATTGTCTTTCACCAACACTAAAGCCTTGGAAACATCTGTACTGTTTTTCAATTTTCCCATTCCATTCCTATCATTCATTGCATCATTTCCCACTAGCTGTAGGTAGGTGTCCATCAGGTTGTATCTATTCATCATTGTATTACCTTATAAAGGCTACACTCCCTGCTTGAAGATTGTCTCCTCAGTTATTTAATTTCATATTTTCTTTCATTTTGCTAAATCTATTCATCACATTGGTCTTTGCTTTGCTTTCCTCCCATTGGATAAATCCATGCCTCTTGCTTTTTGTTGAGCCATAAAACCTCATTTTGCAATTTCCAGCTAGCCTTGCTACCTTGAACTTATCCCTTGCACTCAGTTTCCTCTTTTGCGCTCAAAATCATCTATGATTGCCCTATAGTATGTGGGTTGTTTTCTTGACAGTAAATCCACTAAATAAATTCTCTACTTTAGTTTGCTAGCTATAGTAGATTTCTTTCTTAAAACTATAATACTTTCTGAACTGGTAACGCTTTTATCACCCCTCAAAGTGATGATATTCATGGTTTAGGGAGATCCAGAGCTTCATGGGCCCAAAAACCACTAGGTCCAGTCCCCCCTTTTAAATCTCCTTTGTTTGAACCTCTTGAAAACCCCCTGTCCCCCAAAAAGCTCCAGTTCATCCTCTTGAGTAAATCAAAGACTGACCATTCTTCTGATGAAACCTTGACCTGTGGTGGATCAAGGGTTTGCACTAGTGCCCCCAAGGCTGAAACTTTGACCCTCCTCTCTGCTTTGATCCAGGCCCTTAACCAGAACGCCTTGCAACAAAGAAAAACTGGTCTCAGCTTTTGTACTCTGGGCATGAAGCAACCTGATCACTTTACAGGGAAGCCACCCATGAAATTAGATCTTACTTACAGTCTTGTAAAACCATATTATAAAACAATCCAATAAAATTTCCCTCTGAAAGACATCATGTCATGTAGGCATCCTCCTTCTTAGGAGGTAGAGCCTTGAAGTGGTTTGAACCATAGCTTGAAATATTATCAAATGCTAGTACCACTTGTATTTTCAACAATTGGGATAAGTTTGAGAAGAATCTTTTCAACCTGTTTGTAAACCCCAAAAAATTGCTAAACACCAAATACAAAATTAAGTCTAGTTATGAAGGAGAATAGTAGGTTTTCTGTTTCTATCTCTCATTTTTGAACACTATGGTATTGAATCCAATGGAACAAGGCAGTGCTTTTATTTAACTTTTGAAAGGTTTTACCAGCACTCCTAATCAAGCAGCTTGCAGTTAGGAGAAATAAGACAACCTGCCTTCATCAACTAATTTATTAGGTGATTGAGATTGATAATGGCTAACACAACTTAAACTGCTCTTAAAAAAACAACCATGGATTGTCAAACTTGGCTCCAAAGGCAGAAAACTCTTCAAAGAAAAATTGAGAGAATTTGAAACACTCCAAACAAAATCCAACTTTTAACTCCCACCCAAAGGGGAAAGCCTTCACCAAAACTCCAAAGTTCCTGGATAAGGGAACCAGAATTCTCCAGAATAAGGAATGCAAAAGGCCAGAAGGAAATTGGTTATGTATTATCTTTTGAGGAAAACATGATGTAAATATTTGTGCAAAGAGGCTAGCGCATGAAGCAACTAGAAAGTCAAAAAATTAGCTTGTATTTTTCTGATACTTGCAAGGAAAACTAAACATTATCTAAATTAAAGCGTGTCACTTGGTGCTCCAAGTTCAAGATTTGTCCTTTTCAACTCCAACAACACCCCTTATGTTTTTAACTTGATTCTGGTTCTAATTTTTCTTTTATAAGTTCATCCTTTGCCACTTCCAAAAATATTCTGCATTCCAAGATAGATATGTTTCCCGTCTATTTATGAATTAGTGCAACTTCATTGGTTTAACCATAAGTAAAAACGGACCTTTGAATTTTCCAATTTCCCCCCCCCCTTTCCAATGGGATTTATTTGTTCTGGATATCCCCAGTATGGAAAATACCATTTTAGGTCACAAATTTCCAGTTTACTGGAATCCAAATGTGAATTGGCAAGTAGGAGTATTTATCCTTTTGTCAGGTTGCTACTTGTACAGAGCAACCTGCCAAAGTAGAATAAAATAAAAATAAATCATAAAAGTAGAATAAAATAAAAATAAAAATAAATAATAAATAATAAACATAAAAATATTGAGAAATCCCAAATTATCATTACAACTTTGGATTCCCACCTAAAAAAAGGTAGGGTCACTCACTGGCCCCACCCTTGAATTCCAACTCCTTATATTTTTAAAAAATAATTAAAAGGAAATGACCAAAAAAACACAGCATCACTATGGCGCTTTTTGGCCAGTTTAATATTTCACATGTGATTTCATGTATAGGTTTCACACCTAAACTTCACTCAGGACTGAGGTTTTGTGTACATTTTAGGAGTTACAGCCAGATTTGTGTTGTGTCACAATTCCTGCGCGCAGCCCCACATCCATACAGCAAGGGTACACACACCTGACACTCAATATCTAGGCGCCTGTCAGGAAACCCGGATGCAATATACTGCTGGCCTTGGATGATGGATTCCCGCACACACTTTCAAGCAGGTGCGCCTCAGAAATAACTGCACCATTCCTGACAGCCAGGTACCGCAGGAACATGCTACAACCTGCATGCATACATCATGCATATGTAAAAATTTGAATGACAGATAGAGGTATGTGTGAAACCCCTGAATATTGAATAAAACGTATGAGATTCAAAATATAAGACACAAACATCAGTGAAAATATTGATTAAGGTTGTCACTTAAATGACATTATAAAATCTTTATGAACCACAAAAAATACCAAGGAGTTCCCATCAAAATTATTAAAAATTTTCAAGACATTCAGAAGATGGCTTAGAATCTACCAATAAACACTCCTGAAAATTCAACTGAAGAGAAAACAGTAGAAATTTAAGAAATATTTCAGAACTACAAAATCAACAAATGAACATTTAAACAGTTTCTGACAATTATTTCACATAGAAATATGACACAGGTAATTCCAGCTGATTTTCAGCACTAAGACTACGTGCCAAACTAACCCTGGCCAGCCTGCTAGCCTTAGACCACAAACATAACCCTCTCTAGTTCCCTGAGAAGGTCCTATTACCCCAAAAAGGTATATATACAGCCCCCTTTTGATGATTTAAACACCAGTAATTTTGACGTAATCAATACAGAACCCTTGAAATCCGTGATCAAGTGTTCATATAAGATAAAAAATTGATTTATGGCCTCAGTCTGATAGTAAAGTTATTAATTCTAACCCCATGGTTAATTCCATTGAGGAATATCAGCAAATTCCCCAATCTTTGCCCTGAGGCCCCTTCAACCGTGCATTCCTGCAAGGATCTTGGATTTCCTGCTTAAATTGGTAAGTCATCTCCCCCTTGCTTCCAGGCATAAGTTCTGTGAGACAGCTAGTCCACCCATTCCCCTTGAGTAAACCGCTATTGAGTAAATCACTTAGGACCTCATTGTCCCAAGGTCTTTACACTGTTCAAAAGAGTCCCTTGAAGAGAGGTTGTTTCAATAAAGATACCCTGTTCTTTATGAACTGTGGCCCCTCTTTAAAAATATATTCAAATCATTCTTAACCAAACCAAACTCCAAACTTTGCAATTGCTTTTAATTAACATTTTTGAGCATTTTATATGTTTTCTTGGAATTATTGTTGTTCAAACACCAATATCACTTGCTGTTGCTAAAGGACTGCAAGTTTCCTGGTATCAGGAAGCTGAAAACTGGGGTGCTGGCTGGGAAATCTCCCTGAATAATTAATATTTAATTAATTAATTTATTTGGACCAGATAATCTACATAAAAATAGGTAAAAATACCTATTATCATTCTTTTTTCTAATTCATTTTCCAGTGGATCTCAAGTCCAATGGAGAATTAATTGATTATTATTTAAAAATTCTTAAAAAAAGGAAGAAACCAGTACACATGTGCTTGTACCTAATTATTGAAATTCTTTAGCTCCCAAACAACAGAAACGAATACTTTTGGACTGTGAATAGGAAGAAAAGGAACCTGAACTTGAAAAACTTATGAATCTCAGCTCTTTACTCAGGAAAAACAAGGCCTGGAAGAATTATAAAATAAAGTTGCTTTTATTTAAAATAAATAGAAGAAATATTTTTAATATATTTTTTTCAATTTTTTTTTTTAAAAAAAAAATAAAAAAAATTCAAATATTAATAGAGATTAATAAGAATTATACTAAATACATAAACTTATTAATATTAATTCTTTATATCATGAAAGTTGACAGAAACTGCTCCCTTGCTGAATTCATTGAGCAAGACTTTTTGTAAAGTCACTCTGATCAGGGATCTTTGGACTCAAGCCAAGACCTCATTGGTACCCGCCAAGATCCCCCTGAGTTACCCACCAAGGACTCTTCAAACCCTAACCAAGCCTTGGTACCATTGAACTTAAGTTTAAGTTAGCTTCAAATGATTCAAAAATAAAAAGAAAAAAATATTTTTTGATTTTTTTTATTTTTTTACAACAGGTTTTAGGGTAATTTTCAATTCATGGCTTATTGAGCTGTGTACAAAACTATGTACATGGCTCTTTGAGTTGTGTACACGGATCAATGAGCCGTGCGGCACCCTACACAACTCAAATGAGCCGTGTGGCATGCTACACGGCTCAAAGGAACTGTGTGGCATGCTACAAGGCTCAAATGGGCTGTGTGACATTCTACACGGCTCAAATGGGACATGTGGCATGCTTCACACTTCAAATGGGCTGTGTGGCATGCTACACGTCCCATTTAAGTTTTAGGGCACGCTAAACAACTAAAATCAAGTTGTGTAGCCTCCACTAAATCAAAAATAATGAATAATAAAAATAAATAATAAATAATAAATTATAGATTATAAATGATAGATATATATAATAAATTAGAAATTAGAAAGAATAAATAATAAATAATAAATAATAAATAATAAATAATAAATAATAAATAATAAATAATAAATAATAAATAATAAATAATAAATAATAAATAATAAATAATAAATAATAAATAATAAATAATAAATAATAAATAATAAATAATAAATAATAAATAATAAATAATAAATAATAAATAATAAATAATAAATAATAAATAATAAATAATAAATAATAAATAATAAATAATAAATAATAAATAATAAATAATAAATAATAAATAATAAATAATAAATAATAAATAATAAATAATAAATAATAAATAATAAATAATAAATAATAAATAATAAATAATAAATAATAAATAATAAATAATAAATAATAAATAATAAATAATAAATAATAAATAATAAATAATAAATAATAAATAATAAATAATAAATAATAAATAATAAATAATAAATAATAAATAATAAATAATAAATAATAAATAATAAATAATAAATAATAAATAATAAATAATAAATAATAAATAATAAATAATAAATAATAAATAATAAATAATAAATAATAAATAATAAATAATAAATAATAAATAATAAATAATAAATAATAAATAATAAATAATAAATAATAAATAATAAATAATAAATAATAAATAATAAATAATAAATAATAAATAATAAATAATAAATAATAAATAATAAATAATAAATAATAAATAATAAATAATAAATAATAAATAATAAATAATAAATAATAAATAATAAATAATAAATAATAAATAATAAATAATAAATAATAAATAATAAATAATAAATAATAAATAATAAATAATAAATAATAAATAATAAATAATAAATAAACAATAATAAATAAACAATAATAAATAAACAATAATAAATAATAAATAATAAATAATAAATAATAAATAATAAATAATAAATAATAAATAATAAATAATAAATAATAAATAATAAATAATAAATAATAAATAAACAATAATAAATAAACAATAATAAATAAACAATAATAAATAATAAATAATAAATAATAAATAATAAATAATAAATAATAAATAATAAATAATAAATAATAAATAATAAATAATAAATAATAAATAATAAATAATAAATAATAAATAATAAATAATAAATAATAAATAATAAATAATAAATAATAAATAATAAATAATAAATAATAAATAATAAATAATAAATAATAAATAATAAATAATAAATAATAAATAATAAATAATAAATAATAAATAATAAATAATAAATAATAAATAATAAATAATAAATAATAAATAATAAATAATAAATAATAAATAATAAATAATAAATAATAAATAATAAATAATAAATAATAAATAATAAATAATAAATAATAAATAATAAATAATAAATAATAAATAATAAATAATAAATAATAAATAATAAATAATAAATAATAAATAATAAATAATAAATAATAAATAATAAATAATAAATAATAAATAATAAATAATAAATAATAAATAATAAATAATAAATAATAAATAATAAATAATAAATAATAAATAATAAATAATAAATAATAAATAATAAATAATAAATAATAAATAATAAATAATAAATAATAAATAATAAATAATAAATAATAAATAATAAATAATAAATAATAAATAATAAATAATAAATAATAAATAATAAATAATAAATAATAAATAATAAATAATAAATAATAAATAATAAATAATAAATAATAAATAATAAATAATAAATAATAAATAATAAATTATGAAGTATATGTAGTATTGTATGGGCCCCCATGCCTTGAAGGGCCCTACACAACTCCCACACGACTTGAGCCGTGAATTTAACATCACCCTTGGAGAATATCAAAATTTGGGTGGTGCTTGGAATGCATTGAGTAACATTGATCCCTTTTGCCATTCATCAAGTTATCCTTCTCAACCCTAGCATCAAGGCAACCAAAGAATATTGAAGCATTCTCTGATCTCCAGGATAGATTCTTGATGATGTAGCATCTCTCCTTGGCCAAATACTCATCATTTGTATGTTTTTTTTCTTTTGATAGGACCTTCATGTATTGTTTTGGAAGCTTGAGACTTTTGTCAAATTCCAATTGAATTTAACAGAGCTGGTGAAATAAAACAAATAATCATCCAGGCCTTGGAAAGTGATAAATTGTATGAAACCTGCCTCTGTACTTGTTTTTAGATGGTCTTTCAAGATCCCTTTGATAGTTTCCATCCTCTTTGAGCTTGCAAATAAACTTCTGGGATTGATGAAAGTGGAAATAATGGTTGTAGGCCTGATTAATGAGCCCAATCTGATGGATGTAGTGCAGATTTCAGTTCATAAATTTTTATGCACCAAGGACACCAGCTTGAAAAAGGGTCTTGATGGTGGAAACACAGCATGCTTTTTTGTAAAATGAATCTGGGGCATTTTTAAGGTTGTATGCCCATTGATGTATACCAAGCCAAGCAAGGTTGGCTTGAATATATAAAATTAAAAACTTTTCAATGTTCACCATACCTTTTCCAATTTTAATTTGACCAGATTGTATGTTATGGATGGATTCAATTTTGGTGACACTGATTGACTGAGGTGCAGCCTGATGGTTGGAGGCATCCTCAACTTCAGTTGCTAAGGTGAACAAATTGTAGAAATCCTTGAGAATATCAGGACAGGGGGCTTGAGGGACAGCCTTTTTGTGAACAAGGCCCCAAAGGATCTTGATATGGAGGTAAAAAGAATCCTACACCATCACAGATTTGAGTCAGCTTTGAAAGGTGAGGGTGAGTAGAACAGACTGGACACAACCTTATCTTCAAAAAATTTTTTGGGCACATTTTTCATAGTCATTTGATGGATAAAACTAGCAGTAGGAGAAGAAGCTGGTGTTGCTGATGGGTGTTGGATATTTTCTTTTCCAGGGGTGTCTTTACCTAATGGTTTCTATTAGTTGCTTTTTTCGAATGGTGGGATGGGTTTTCTGGAATGTGCCTGGGAGGGGCCAATGCCCTTGGATTTCAATTTGGCACCCTTGGAGAGTTGGCAAGATTTTATGGGACTAGGGAAAGTCTTGGATGAAGGCTGGACTGGAGCAGATTTTCAAGGCTTGGCCTTACTACCACCACTGACCTCAAGTTTGGTGACCTTCTGAGCAAGCTGTTTAATCACTTCATCCTTGGCTTCAATTTTAGCTTGAAGTTCTTGAATTTCTTGACTTTATTGAGCCATGGCAGCATTGACAGATGCTTTAAAAGTGGCTTGGAGGTCCATGTGGGATGGAGATTTTGGATACAATAAGGGAGAAATACTATGGATGCAGTACTGAAACAGAAATGGGGTGGGTGATTGAAGGCTTGACTGGGGTTTGGGGGTATGGTAATTGAGGGTCTGAAAGGCTAAAGAGATGACTGAGGATTTCCCCCAGACAGGGGAATATGGCTTGCACAAGCTGAAGATAGTCACGCTTGTTGGGACTTGGCTGCATTGCTGTCCCCCACAGGTTGACAGTGACCCAGAGCATGATGATTATACCCGCTCAGTGTCCCCTAGCTATGACACATTACCAATTTCCCATACCAAGTCACTACAGTTTATGAGCCTGCTTTACCAGCTCTGCTGAGGATCCCTTTTTTTTTGAAACCCAATTCCAAGATACCTTGCTTTGAACCTTTCCCACCCCTTTTTGAATTGCTTGCAATGTCCACAAAACAATGTGCTGCTATTTTCAGAGTTTTTTCTTTCCTCAGAAAACTTGAGGTTTTTCTCAGACTTAATAGACCCCCAAACCTCCAGAAAATCAAAAATATTGTTCCAAGAAATATGGAGGTGCACCCATACATTTTGAATTTTCCTGTGCAAATAATGGCTAATCTTGTAGGAGAGGCCCTACCACTTGGTCTTTGGCTTGGAAGCAGCTACATCTCAAACCACAGGCAACTCCAGTATTACAAAAGACCAAATTTCTAAAGCTTTTCAGGAATGCTGGTGATCTTGATGGTCCTGTTGCCAATCATGTTGGTGAAATTCTGTGATCTACTCATGTTGATCAGCTTGGGCCAGACAATAATGTCCCTTTGGATGAGCTTGGACAAACCAAAGTTGATGCACCCTATTTCTCTGAAGATCTTGAGGAACAAGCCTCCTCTGTTGAACCTATTATGGATGACAATGACAGACATCCCCCCAATGAAAATTTTCAACAGCCAGATCCTGTACAACCAAACAAAGGATCAGATTACCACCAATCTCTTGCTCAGCCCTATCAATCTTTAACCTCCTACTCCAACAATATGCTAGCAACACCACTACCAATCCAATCATTATCTTCCTACGCTGATGATCTTCCAGTGTCACCACCCCCCCTCCAGACTGTGTCCTCAAACTCCAAAAGTCTGCCACCTTTTCCACCGCAGGGATATCAAGACTAATCTATTTTTCCCTGCCCCAATGATCAAGCAACACAGCCTCTCAGACCTTGATTCCTCTACTCAGAAGAAGAACCAACAGATCCATTGCCTCCACTCCTCCCACCCCTGTCTCACTACCTGGAAAAAATACAACATTGATCATACTCCCCTGAACCTAGATAGACCTCCCATGGTTATAGTAAGTACACTGATACTTTTGGTGATTGTGTTGATAGCATTGGCAACCTTTATGATGATGGTGGATACAATTTTGACAGTAATGATGGTGGAAAGCATTTTGAAACCAGTGGTGGCTACAGTTATGAAGAACATGGCAGTGCATATGAGTATAACAATGGTGGCTGATATGGCTACAGTTATGATGATGGTGGATATCAATACCATTACTATTAGATTTTCTCCTCCTTCTTTTTGTCTCCACTTTTCTTGAACCTCTTCTTTCTCATGTTGCACCAATTTCATTTGGCCTCTTGTCTCTAAACAATTCAACCCATTACTGGTATATGGCCAACAGGGTGGGTTCTCCCCATATCTCCTTTCCCTTCACCGGTGTATGGTGATGGGTGAGTCCTTGTCCTCATTGGTTGTTTCTTTATTTGTTGTAGGGGTGTCAGCATCTTGCCAAGGGGTGGGTGTTGGGACTTGGTTGTCCCATGGTTACTTGGCTGTGTCTCTGTCACCCACAGGTTGACAGTGACCCAGAGCAGGATACTTATACCTGCTCTGTGTCCCCTAGCTATGACACCTTACTGATGTCTCATATCAACTCACTACAATGCTAGTCAACAATAGTTGCAGGAGCCAACACCTTGAGATTCTCATGGGGTGCGTGTTGCATATGCATATTTTCAGCACAAGCAAAACTTGGAATTGTTGCCCCATTGTGTGTTGTGATGGTCAGGGCATCCTGCAGGCAATGGGTAGATGTAGGTTTGACTCCCACTGACTGTGTTACCTTTTCCCCATCATTACAGGTCTTACCACCTACTACCTCCTACAGCTGTCAGCTATGGTAGAACTTGTCCTAATCCATACTTGTGACCACCCATAACTTGTGCAAACCCATGGCAAAATTGATCCACCAAATTGGTGCCAACCAAACCTCAACTCTTAACCCATGGTCCTCCCAAACACGGTAACACATAGGTCAAAACCCAAAAAAACTGCAAGTTTGTCTGTAAACCTTATTTTATGCCACCCTACTAACCCATGATCTTTAGTACACACATTTCCCATATTATCTCCAATCTACCCCATCTCCTTGGGTTCATATGTATGACCTCTCAATTGTACTTTCTTCACCTCTATCTCCACCAACTAATGATCAATATTCATCTCTTGATATCCTCACCACATATCCCTTTTCTTCCTGTGCTTATCATGCCTATTCTTCACCTCAGAGCACCTCAATCCCCCCGCATCATCATTTTGTGGCATGGAAATTTGATTTTGTTCTCAAGCACCCATTATTTCTCTTTTCCAACAACGCTAGATCAAACTGAACTTGTCCTTTTTGAAGCGAGCCTTGCAAAACAAATTTACTCTGTGCCAATTGCCTTTCATAACCCATGATTTGCATGGGTTAGTACCATGTTCTGCTCTAAAGCATGATTTTCATGGGCTGATATAAGTTCCTCTGCAACCCTATAAGCCGGCCTAACCCATAGAAAAACCAGTCCATGGAATGGTACGGGTTAGGACAAGTTCTACTGTATTAGCAAGTGGATCACGAGATTGTTTGGCTGAGTGATTCATACTCAGGGTGGGTAAGTGTGCATGTGATCAAGTTCCTGTAATTACATACTGATCTGAGCGACCTCTCCAGTCGATTTCGCCTTTCTCAGTTTTTTTCCCTTCGGTCCTAGTAACCGCCATGAACGGTCTCTCTCGTTCCAATATGATGAGCTGCTCTTAACGCTTGTTCGACCGAAGTGGTGACCCGTCGATCGATGTGGATGGATACATGGATCAATATTTTACTCGACAATCCTATCATTCATCAAAGTAATCGGTCGTACGTACCCACTACCTCACTACCTCTGTGTCGATCGATTGCCCACAGTCACTAGGGAGGGTATAGATTATCTTCTCCTTGGGTTAGCATGATCGTCAGCCATAGACTTTCTTGGTCGTTAGAGCTTGGGATCGGTTCCTAGGTAGTTGAAGGATCACATCGATGAAATCATCGACGGTTGATGATTTGGATGTGGTGATGTTGATTCCTCGTCCGTTTATCTTTCACGTTTCTTCGTCGTGGATGTGGGCAAGTGGTTTGATTGACGCTTGCGGTTGAGGAGGCAGTCGGACGTGCTTTAGGGTTCTGCTCGATGTCAACCATGGTTGATGGCTCGCCGAGGCTTGTTGCTGTCCATCGTGCGAGGATCCATGCTACCCACATTAAACCTACTAAACATCTGGGGATGATAGTTTGATAACCAGGAGATCGATCGCATCACTCCACAACCGGTTGCCGGGATAGTCATCGAGGTGATAGTTACGTAAATACACACATGTGTACAGTACATACGTAAGCTCTAATGAGTAAATCATCGGATACTGGGATACGGTTCGGTAGGCCAGTCTCCATGCGAGGCTGTACTAGGAGGTTCTGAAGATCTCCACGACCAAACTGCACGACGGGGGTCGAACTTCGAAGGCTGGGTTGGGATATGTGTATGGCTTGGCGGGGGTGATGGGCAGCCTCGAGGGCGACGCGCAGGATGAATCGGTCGGTGGGCAGGCTGGAGCGTGGATGAGGATGTGCGGTGGGGAGCCTTTGGCCGAGTGAGGAGTCTCCTCCTGGGAGCTCCCCCCACCTCGATGGGACCTTCGGGGGGTGGAGAGTATCCGGATGATAAGGAGCAATCCTGAGGAGACGAGGAGGCCGAGGGGGCGTCGAGGGTCGGAGCGAAAGCCGAGTGTAGTCGAAGGGACTGACGAGCTGCTTGCTCAGTTCATTCTTAACAGTTCTCTACATCATCTCCACCCACGATAGGAGTACAGTAAAGTGTGGATACCCGCCCAGTTCATGAGAGGACAGAGAGTCTAGTGATCCACTCATACCACTTCGACTCAGTACTCCTCATCAACCTCATCCGGAGCGAGCAGTCTGTCAACTGAGAAACAGAGCCTGGGATGGTGGCCGTGGTCACTACCGAGGGGTGTTGTTGTCCTGCGATCGTAGCGGTCGAAATTCAAATTGAACCCAAGATATTAATTATCCTTGGATGGATCTGAGTGACGCAGTCCATCGACTTGATCATCCTTACTTGGCCCTCCTTCATCCTGCCTCTTTTGGTCTCCTCCTCCTCCTCCTCATCCTCCTACACCCTTTCCTAACTCGAATCGATCGAGCCCCACTAGGATTCCAAATGAGAGTCCATCTCGATCCCTCCCGATAAGTTGCGGGTAAGCTCATCGGACTGCTCTTGGGTAGAAGAGACTGACCCAGAGGTCTGGGTCGATTGCTATCCCCTCCATCATCCCACCCCTCCGCCCACCTCCTCAGATAGACATCCACCTTCTTCGAACCGACAACTCGAGCGCATCCCGTCTCCCGACTCAACCGTACCCACGCTGATCGACTGATCAGGTGAGTGGTCTCCATCCTCCCAACACCCAGTAGTCAGTCATCGATGGCCTTGATGAGCGAGCGTCTTTCCATCAACCATCTCAGACTGATTGTCCTGGCCTACACCACCGATACCCAGCCATCTAGGTGGTACTTACTTATCTATCATACATCCTACTCACGTAACCGTCTCTGTATCCTCCGTACATCATCCATACAGCAAAATCACCCGTCTCCCTCTCCCCTCCTGTCGGTAAGGCCTCGAGCGTTCATATAATTACTTATCAACAACCACATCAGAACTCAACCAGGTGAGCACCGGGGCAAGTGCTTCCCAATCGACTTCTTCCCCCACGCTCCTATCCCCACCCAGTCCTCCGCGCAAATCACTTCACCCCCTCAAACGTACTCCCAGCACCAAGCTTGTTGTTCCCCCACTCTCACACCTACGATTTTCCCACATCACCAACTCATCCAAACTTAAATTATCCCCGATTTGGCCTCATCTTCATCTCCATCGACATTCAAATTCGACCGGTCGAAGGTAACGTCTATCTATCGACCATCGAATCGAGCATCATACGATATTCATCCCTTCCACGATATCCACCCACCCCATACCCCCTCGAACCCTCGAACCCCTCACCTACCCCGGCACGCATCAATAGAATCCACCGAAAAACTTCAAGGCGCTTTTTTCCCATCACCAACCTTGTCGATCCATCATCATGTTAGTACTCTACACCTTCTGTCTTCCTGTCATCCTATCTAGCAGCCGTCTTTCCCATCGCACTCACCCCATCAGGTCGTCATACTCACTCGTTCCGTCATTCATATCAATCAGGCCAGAACCTCCCAAGATCACAACTTCTCTAGCCGACCGCATCGCCCGTTTGAACGCCACTCGTTCCAGTTCAGGCGATCGAAATCATGCCCTGATTCAAAAGGAGATTGGTGAGATCAAATCCAAGATATCCAAGTACGAAGAGAGCGGTCAACATGAGGCACCCCTGGTCCCGAAGGGTTCGTTCGGTTTGGGTGCCCCTCTCACCAAACCTGACAGGGGTTTGGATAGGATCCGGATCGCTAGCTCAGGCGTCAGTGGGGGGATGACGGTCTCGATCAAACCCATCTCATCACCCCTATCGTCGACCAAGGGCAACAACTTTAGATCAGTCTCGGCCGGTTCCCTTCATCACGACAGATCGTCCCAATCGAATGGTCGACATTCGCCTCTAACCTCATCAGTCTGTTCGCCCGTATTGGATGCGCCTCCATCCAATACCACTAATCCTCCTCCCACCAGCCAACGGCCTCTATCTCAATCCTCAGATTTGTTCGATCACCCTTCTGAGGATCATCGATCGACAGAAGATTCCACTCAAGTCTATGATGGTATCCTAGATGGATATCCTACCACCCCCGCAGAAGAAGAGTCTCCACCGATGGTCACCTGTTCCAGCTGCTCTCAGCAAGTTGAACTCGAACTCTTGGTTGATCACGTATGCAAACTTGCTATCGAGACACCAGAGACCATGACGGGATCTCAAGATCGACCCAGTTCTAGATCTAGCGATTTTCCGGTCGATGTCGCCGCCGATTCTGACTGCAGTGTTCCAATCCCTCTCACCCATTCCGATCGCCCTCAAGATTTACCACCTTCACAAGCTGAACTAGCTCGTTCAACTTGCAGTGCCCCCCATCATAACAATCAATCCTCCTCCGATTCTTCCGCTCAATCCGAGCCACCAGTCAACACTCCCACGGTCACGATTCAAGAGGAATGGATCCCCGAACCAGCTCAAGAACAATCTGAGCCTTTACCCCCCAAAGCTAGTCCGACTCAGAAGGTCGACCATTCTCCCAAGGTGACTCCGAATCGAAACAGTGATTCATCTCACTCCACCAATACAACTCGATTGAGTGCGGGCAATCAATCCTCAAAGAGTCGTCGGAGTTGGTATGATGATGATGATGAGGGTTACGAAAATTCTGGGGATGGAACTGGCTTCGTGACGATCGTGAGATCAGGGCACAGGTGACCCTTCAGGCTCCCTCTGTCGGAACTCCATCGCTAGCTTTGGTCCCGTCTACCTTCCTATCATTATCGTGTTTCTTCCCCCCCCTTCGATCCATTTTCTTCTTCCTATCGTTGTGTTTGCTTGTATGGATGATTTGAGAGCACAAAAAAAATATTGCATTTTAAGGATGACCGTGAAGTTATTGGATTTATTATCGTCGTAATGTTCCCTCTTAGGCCCGCATTGGAATTCTTGCTACGCCCCCCCCCCCTCTCTCTCCCTCCTCGTTTTGAATTCGTCTATCGATTCCCTTCTTCTTCCTCTTCCGATCGATTGACCACCCTCCCTTTTGTTCAACCACCTGAGTCAAGAATGATAACCAAACTTGATACGAAAGAGAAATCCATGGGATGCATGAAAATAGAAAAGACGATGATGATATCGCTTCTTGTTTTTTTTCCCCTCTCGGATGAGTTTAGCCCATCACCCCTTGTTCCTCTCGATCGTCAAGCCTGATTATCTCCATCCATCCTTCCGTCCGTCCAAGTTTGACCCCCTTCTCGACGCCTGAAACCTGGTTGATAAGAAGCATCCGTCTGACCGATATGAATGCCCCCCCCTTCCCGCCCTTAATTCACCGCAACTTATCTTATTATCTTCGACTCGTTTGGCATCGTCTCTCCGCCCTACCCTTAGGACGCGGGTGGGGATGGAGCGAGACCATGGAGTCCATCACACCTCCCCACCCATTTATCTACCCATGAATATATATGCCTAGATAATCTATTTGTACTTGTTGCATTATGATTCTTTTTTTGTTGTTGTTGTTGGCGTTTCCTTTCTCTCTCTCTCTTTTTTTCTTTTTTTTTTTTTGACTTCTTGTCTAAAGACTTTGGTTTCTCTTCGCTTGATTCGATTGGCTATCCCTGCATCTACTGTCCGAGTTCATGGACCCACCTCGGGACTGTCCTTTTTATCATACTCCGATTCTCCTTTTATATACAAAATATACATATTCATAAATATAAATACAAATATTCGTCAAGGTTAAGGCATGAGCGTTCGCATCGAACGGTCCTGATTTATTTTGAACATCCATGTGCTCATGCCAAAAAAAAAAAATCCCCATTTCTTTCTTTTTTTTTTTTTTTTTTTTGGAGTGGAATTTGATGTTGAATCTAAAGGGGCCCCGACCCTTGTTTTTTTTTTAAAAAAAAAAAAAAAAAAAAGAAAAAAGAAAACAAAAACCTTAGCTCTAATAAAACAATGGTAAAAAAGAACCTTTAGAAAAAAAAAAGCTTTATTGATCAAAGTGAAACAAGACCATGGGTGGAATTGGAGTCATATCTCCCTCAAGCAATGGATGAACCCAGCAGTTATTGTTAACAAAGTCCATGAAGATAGCATCTCATGGTTCTTTTACACCCATTTTCGTAGGAGTAAAAGTACAACCTGAAGCCAATGAAATGAACCAAATTAGCCTTCCATTAGTATCTTCTATGATTTAGCCCATATGAAACGTTGCAGGCCATTTTGAAGAGGGAATCTTTTGATTGATGTCTTGAACATCAAGTCTTTTTTCAATCTTTTCAACCTCATTGATATCCTCAAGTATCATAGCATAGCATGCCTTATGCTTCCTCAATGTTTCAGTCATTTCCCTCAGCACTTTGAGCTATCCATTTTGATTGTGCCCAAGTGATTTTTCAATGACTCTAAATCCACAATCACCATCACCAACAGGATCCCAAACCTCACCCAAGAACTTATGTAAGCTCTCAGGTATTTGTTTGAGGTATTTCACTTTTGGTTTTGATGATCAAAACTAAATTAGCCAACCTTCTAATCACATTAATGAAAGCAATACTCACCAAAGACAAGCTCCTGGTTGACTTCTCCACTTCTTCTTTGTCCTCATAAAAGGATTCTGATTCCAAAAGGAAGGGAGCCTACTTCACTTTCAGTCTCTTCCTCTAAACTATTAAACTCAAATTCTGAGCCTGACTTTCACTATACCTATCATTTCCCCATCAGTTCATGAATCCCTAAAAAAATAACACTTCTCAAAATAAAAGACTTACAATTTTTGGTCTTTTTGGTGCCCATCTAACCCATCCTCTCTTCTTAAGTTAACATTCCCCATTCTCAAAACTTGAAACTTCAAGTGAGGTGTCTTTCAATTTAGGACAACTGCAGCTGGACTGTGAGAATTTTGGCTTGAGCCTTGGCTTAGCAACCAAAGTGGTTGCATGCTTGACCATGGACTTCAAAATCTGCACTTGAACTTCTACAGGTTGTCCCATAACAATTCAACTAAGCTTTTCAACCGATTGAGATGAGTTAAGAATTGGATCTGTGTCAAGCTTTCAAAAAGAAAAAAAAAATTAACTCATTAGTCAATCCATTCAGGAATAATTCAAGCCCTTCAAACAATCCAAATTAATTAACTGGAATTTTTATAGTCTAAACTCCACTGAGGATGAAAATCCACAGCCACAATGAATCCTATTGATGCTAGTATTTAACCTGAGATGTGGGAACAGGGAAAGCCCATTGTCTTGGAATATCACTGAGTGCACACTTTTCCATCATGATCATGCTTTAAATCCTTGAATTGTTCCCCAATGGGTTGAATCACCTCAATAAAGAATTTGTAACCCAAAGGTAACCGTTCTGTTAGAAGAACGGTTCCTGAATTTATTTCAGATTTGTTAATCAACACATAGACTAATTTGATTTGGCTGTCAATTGTTCAATCAATGTGTTTCCACACATCAATAAATTTCCCCAAAGAACACAAAAGTAATTGTTTGAAAGTAGCATATGGGCACCTTCTACCCAAGATGTTTCTTTTATTTCCAAATTCATGGTTGACAAAAGTCCATGCAGTCACAAACATCTCTTTGATAGTGAAAATGTTATTTTCCATATGTTCAAGCACATCCTCACAGTCCTTCAAGAAAAACTGTATACAATTTTCAACATAAGCAATCCCAGAAGAGATGAACAGAATGAGAAATTAATTGGCCTACTCTGAGTTCTGAATTATTTAATTCTACCTCCTCCTTGGTTTTAGAGGACCCATAATTTTCCCACAGAGACATACAAATTTTCCATCCTTCAAAATCATAACTGAAGTAAAATTTGAAATTTTCTTGAATATTTTTAGATGCGTTCCAAGATCATGACTGTCTGAATGACTCAGGGAAACTATGTTCAATGGCAAAAACCAGAGCTTTTTCATGATCCATCAAAAATAATTTGGGAAGCCTCTCTGGATCATAAGCCAACTCTTTCTGTGCATTCAACGACCAAATTTAGAACTCAAGCATTCATTTTTTTATAAAAACAAAAGGCTTTTTGAAGTTTTTCCTGTTGAATTTCATTCCTAAAACATGCAATAGAGGGATGTTTTACCTATCTGTCTTATAAGTTCAATCCAAAAAAGCAATATGATGGAATTTTTTTGAAAATTTCTATAGACTCAGGATGAGTCAAGAAGAGGGCCTCTAAGTGACCCTCTCCACTGAAGTTTGACCTGAAGATCCACTTTCATTCTTGGAGCATTTTCAATAGCACTTCCAAAACATCTTTCCCCTTGAGTTCCGCTGCTTTTACCTTGTGATTAGTGATATAGATTTTTTTTTTTTATTTTCAATGTATTCTACCCCATGAATCTTGATCAATTTCCTTTTGAGTTGAATTTTATTGAGCCCATTCTTCATGCCTTCCTTCAGTTGATCTAGGCCACACCGGAAATTATCCTCAGTTGAGCAAGCAACTGAGGAGTTTGCAGATGGTTGATGATTATGTTGGTAATTTATAATGGAGAGGCCTCACATGTGATCTGCTGCTGTCTGCCTCGCATGGATCATGAATTCAAACCCAAAGTTCCTTGTGCAAGTTTTCCTTTTCTGTTTGGTGAGCAATGGTTCTTTGTATACTCAATATCTTTCACATGCTAGGTCTACATATTTCTCTGTCTTTGAATTAAATTTTGTGAGAGAGTTGCTATGCATGGATGCTCATTTCTGACAATATCTTTAAGCTTCTTTCCTACTATGAAAGGCTCTAACTGCAGGAGGGTTAATGGGTTCTGGCACCACATAGTTACATAGTCACAGCCCCCATGGTTATATTGGTATCCATCAAACCAAATCAATCAAATGGAACATGAAATGAGAACCACCACCACAATTCAATCCCAGTTGTGAATCATCTTGTTCATCAATTGTAACCCTAGATGAGGATGCAATTGAGGCTTCCAATGTTTTATTTCCCAAATCCCTCCCCAAATCCTTAGCTTCTTCCACAGCTTTTTTAACAGCACTATCATTTGAGTCCTTCAACACAGCCATGTTGTAACCAGGACTGCTTGGGCTTGCCACTTTTTCCATAAACCAAAAAAACAAAAACAAAGGCACTTCATTATTCAATGCAAAAGTCAATTTAAAAACTCAAAAGTGTGCTCAATTTTGGGTTGAGAAAAGGAAAATTATCCAACAGGCAAGTATTTTGTGTATACAGTTTGTGACAAGAATTTGTTTTTCCAATGGGCAGAATGTACTGGACAGTTTTCAATTTATCTTTGTGGTCAAATACTCCCATAATGTTTGAAAAAACCCCAAATTGGATTGATGGCAATCAAATGTGGTCCAGGGGTACCTAATTACCCCTCATTAACCCCTGAACTGGCCCATTTGGGGCTATTTTTCCCCAGATGGGCCAAAGGTTTCAGGGAAGACATACACAACCCCCAGGGGGTTGCACAAGTTATAAATGACTTTGATTGCTACTTGTTTAGTCATAAACCTGCATTGGAAACTCTCATGGGTTTTGAATGGTTTTTCATTCCCGTTTGCAACACAGGGTTGTGAATTTAACATCTCCCTTAACTAATTTCATAAATCACAATTAATTTTTTTTTCCAAATTTTTATTACTCAACTTTCATCATATTTAATTAAAAGTCTCATCAAAGGGTTGGTGTGAGCCAAGAAGTGATTTAGTTTCCATGCAACAATTTTCAGAGGAAAAGATCAATGTCATTTGGTTCTATGAAGGTTTGTGGACCAAGGTAAGAATGGAGAGTTTATTCTTTTTCTGTGTGAGACTTTACCAATCTTTGGATTGATTAAATGATTTGATTCTCACCATAAAATATTTTTCAAAGATGAGTGTGGTGTGGTGACCATTTAAAGATGTCTGCTCAGCTGAGGGAACACAAAAAAAGTAGTGAAGAGGTTTCAACAGCATAGATTGAAGTGTGGCACTTGCAAGTTCACACAAAAAATTCACATTCTACCCCACTTACTTTGGGGGGGGGGGTAATGGAATTAGTTGGATTGGTTGTAAAGGGAAGAGAAAAGAACTGCAATAAATTTCAATTTAGAGGGTTCCCTACAAATTTTGAAGCGATAAATTTGAATTTGGGCACAAGGGTTACAAAAATTGTTTTAATTATGGAAATCTGGCACAGGCTAATTGTAATACTTGTTACTCAGAAAATTCAACAATCTACAAAAATCACTGACTGAGGAAAAATTCTACAGTGAAAGGCTTTGTGGTTTTAAGGGGATCTACACCCTAGTGTATGGGTGAGATAGAGACTGAATCATTTCCAGCCCAGTTGAACTAATGAGATGGTCAAGAAATTTAAAGGATATGTGGGATGATAATGGAGCATTTTAATCAATTAAAAGGTTAATCAAAAGATAGGGTGTAAAGATTAAAAAAACAAAAATCCAGATGATAAAAGTGAGTCAAAGGCAATACCAAAATATAAAAAAAATTGAGGGTAGGTAAAATTTACAAGGCATAGGATTGAATGTTTTTCATGGATGATTTTTATAGATAAGTAATGTTTAATTTCAAAGAAAAATCAAGCTGTAAACTAATTTTTTAAAGGTGAAAAGAAATTGGTGAATGAAATTATGGGGGCCCAGGCTAAAATCACACTAAAAACAAATTACCAAAATCACACCAATTTTTGGAATTGGTGTGATTTTAGAAATTGATTTGCTAAAGTGATCCCAAAAGGCATCATTTGCTTGACTCTAGTAGTTTTTTTTACTATAATAAAATCAATTGGCATGCATTCACACCCCAGGAAGGCTTTCATCCTTTGAAAGTCATCATTAGCATGATTATAGTAACTTTCTTCTACTATAATCACACCCATTGGTGCGCTTTCCCACACCAGGAAGGTGTGCAGCCTTTTTAAGTTTTAAAGGAGATCCTGGGGTGAGAGAAAAAGAAATATTGTGTCATTTTGGGCCCTCAAAGGCCTGTACATATGAATTAAGTCCCCAGAAGCCTAAATTAAGGCCTCCAGACCCCCTGTGGGGTCTGTCTGGGGTAGAAATTTTGGGAGAATTCAATGATGGACACCAATTGAGTGAATGTAATCTTTAAAGATTCTAGGGATATCATTTTCTTTCAAGGAATTTAAATGTGACATTGGATTGGGAAAAAAATTCTTCCCACGTTTTAAAAACAAGAAAAATCATAAAGATTAATTGTGTTTACACAAAATGCCATATTTCTGGTGGAACATTGATATATTGTTACCAAAGATAAAAAAAAGGGAGAAGTTACATATGACTATTTCACTCTGAGAATTCAAATATTTTTAAATATTCAAACACAAATATCATCCAGTACATCTCCTATATAATAAAGAAATTGGGACATGCACCCTTGGTCAATACAAGCATTGTTTGCCTCAGTCCTTCATCCTACATTCAAATCCCCAACCTTGAGGATGCAAACAATGCATCAATGTTATTTATTTATTTTTATTTTTATTTTTATTTTTATTTTTATTTTTATTTTTATTTTTATTTTTATTTTTATTTTTATTTTTATTTTTATTTTTATTTTTATTTTTATTTTTATTTTTATTTTTATTTTTATTTTTATTTTTATTTTTATTTTTATTTTTATTTTTATTTTTATTTTTATTTTTATTTTTATTTTTATTTTTATTTTTATTTTTATTTTTATTTTTATTTTTATTTTTATTTTTATTTTTATTTTTATTTTTATTTTTATTTTTATTTTTATTTTTATTTTTATTTTTATTTTTATTTTTATTTTTATTTTTATTTTTATTTTTATTTTTATTTTTATTTTTATTTTTATTTTTATTTTTATTTTTATTTTTATTTTTATTTTTATTTTTATTTTTATTTTTATTTTTATTTTTATTTTTATTTTTATTTTTATTTTTATTTTTATTTTTATTTTTATTTTTATTTTTATTTTTATTTTTATTTTTATTTTTATTTTTATTTTTATTTTTATTTTTAATTTTATTTTTATTTTCATTTTCACCTTCATTTTTCATGTTTAATTTTATTATTATTTGTATTTTTTAAGGGGATTAATTTTCTCACAGGTGGGATTCTTTAAATCATGGATTTCCACTCCTGTGCGCCATCACTCCTACACAGACAAAATAATTATTTCACAGTTGTTTCAAGAATTCATTTTTTTTTGATTCTGAAGCTGCATTCCAGTAGCTGTATCTGTTCAAAGCTTAAACTGAATATTTGGTAATTTTGGAAGAATTCAAACCCCTTCAAAGATACAATCAAAAAAAAAAAAAAAAAAAATCAAAAAAGGAAACTTCATTGGATTTTTGTATCCTTTTATTTGCCTTTTGAATTAATTTTTTTGGTGATTCAAGCTCTCATAAATTTTTTAAAAAAATGAAGATGTTTTGGATACTTTCTCTGGATTTTTAGCATGTATCCTGCTACCTTAAAAAATTCATTCAAAGAATCAAAAAATGAAAATAAAATAAAAATTCTCATTGGAATTTTGGCTCCTTCAATTTTCCTTTTGAATCAATTTTTTTTGGGTCACTGAAGCTCTCAAAAATTTAAATAAAAAGACAAAGAGCTTTTCAAAATTTGTTACAGATTTTTTGGATGTATCCTGGGCCACCAAAAATTGAATCCAAAGTAAAGACACTTCAAATAAACACATCCATGGCAATGTTTTTTTTTTTGAACCTGGAATCAAAATTTCCCCAAATTTTTTTTGGAAGAACCATGAAATTTAATCAAAAGATCCAACTTAAAATTGTTTGGAATTCTTTTCACATGTTGTAGAATTCCAATTATATATGAAAATGAAAATAATCCAAAAAAAGGAGGTGGTCAACATTTTTCCATTCACCTTTTTTCTGAGGGTGATGTTAAATTCACAACTCCAGTCGCGTGGGAGTCATGTAGGGCCCTAAATGGCTCAAATGAGCTGTGGGTGCCCAAAGATGACTAAAAAGGGCTGTTTCAAACATGCAAACCCCCAGGGGGTTGTGTAGGAGACGTTTACCACCAAAAAATGGCATTTTTGAGCCATGTACCCCTGTACATGGCTCAAAACCACCATTCTTGGTGGTGCACAACCCCCTGGAAGTCATGCCAGAATTATGGGCGCCACCTGGACCACACTAGGGTTCTGTAAACCCAAATTTGGGATCAACACATACTTTGTGGTACTGTTGTTCCACACCTAGCAATTCCAAAGTGACTTTAAAATGAAACCAAAGGAACTTTAAAGTGAAACCAAAGTGAAAGTAAACTGAAAATTGAAATCATATAAAAATCTGCAAACAATTCTTTCTCAACTCAAAAGTAAGCAAAATTTGTTTTTTCAATTGAAAGTTGGATTGAATGCTGAAGTATACCATTGCATTTTTTTGCATGGGAACAGTGGAAAGCCCTCCTTCTGTTGAAATGGATGTGTGGAAGGTCTACATTGATAGTGCCATCAACAAAGCTTTGGAAAAAGAAAAAAAGGATTTGGGTAATGAAACATTGGAAGCCCCAATTGCTTCCTCATCAAGGGTGACAATTGAGGAACAAAATGTATCACAGTGGGATTTGAACTCTGGTTGTGAGTAACATTTTATGTTACTGAGGCCTTTGCTGTATTTAATTTGATTGAAACTAATGGGTGCATGTAAAAATGAAACTACAAAACCTAACCATTGAATTGGTGCCAGATCCACTTGACTCACCTCCTGTGAGAGCTTTTCCTACTAGGTAAGAGGGACAAAACTATTGTAAAAAATGGTCTATGAAGCATGGTTACTCTCTGATAGTTTTTAACTCAAAGAAAAGATAAATATGTGGATTTGGTCTGTAATTGCCATGGTTCCTATTCAGAAAACTTCTTACCAAAAGGTCTAGATAAACTCACACAAGGAAGGTTGGTGCAAGTTTTTAATCCATGCAAGTTGCACAAAGGCAGACCCCTTGGGGTGAATCTGCTATAAATAAACCCAAAATAATCATCAACCATCTGAACATCCCTCTGTGCATCCTCAACTGAGGAGAATCTCTGGGCAATCCTTGGATCTACTAAAGGAAGGCATGAGAGATGGGCTCAATACCTTACAACTTTGGAGAAAATTGAGCAAGATTGATGTCGGCAATTATGTTGATGACCAAACAATCTATAACACTAAGCGGAAGGTAAATCTTGCAGAACTAAAGGGGAAAAGTGATATGGAGGTACTCTATGAACAGCTTGAAGAAAAAAGTTGGATTCACCAGTCAAAGTTCAGTGGAGAGGGTCAATTGGAGGCCCCGTACTTAGCACATCCTGAGGCAGTAAAGCTTTCAAAAAAATTCCATCATATTGCTATATTGGATTGTACATATAAGAAAAATAAGTACAAAAACCCACTATTGCATGTTTTAGGAATGACAGCTAATCAGAAAACTTTCACAAAAGCTATTTTTTTATAACAAAAGAAAAGTTTGAGTTCTACAGTTTGTATGTAAAGCATTAAAGGAGTTGGCTTATGATCCTGAGAGACTTCCAAAAGTCTTTGTGAGGGACTGTGATAAAGGTCTGATTTGTGTTATTGAATCTATTTTCCCTGATTCATCAAGACAATTTTGCACTTGGCAATTGTCTAAAAACATACAAGGAAACTGTAAAGTGCGCTTTATTAATGATTTTGAAGGATGGAAAAGCTTTATGACTCTGTGGGCGAAGTATGCGGCCTCAAAGACCAAGGTCAATGATGCGGAACTCAGAGTAGGTCCAAATAACTTCTTCTTATTCTTTCTAGTTTTGGGTTCTGACCTTTTGACTTGTATAGTGTTTCTTGAAAAACTATGAGGATGTACTAGAGTATATGGAAAATAACATTCTCCCTATCAAAGAGAGTTTGTAACAGCGTGGACTTGTATAAACCCAAATTTTGGATAAAAAACAACATCTTGGGTTGAAGGGGCCCATGCAACTCTCAAACAATTCCTTGCAAACTCTTTGGGAAATGTGTTGGATGTTTGGAAAAGCCTTGACAGAAGAGTTTTGAATCAAATCAAATTGGTTCATGCATCACTATATAACTCATGAATTAAGTTAGGGAAAGTTCTTCCACCTGAACTGTTACCATTGGGTTACAAATTGTCTTTAGAGGCAATTCATCTTATTAGGGAACTATTTGAGAAATTCAAATGTGATCATAATGGCAACGTGTGCACCAAGTCATATTCCAAGACTATGGGTTTTCCCTGTTCCCACCAAATAGGTGACCCTCTAGCATTCAGAGGATCCGTGGTACCCAAACATTTTCATCCTCAGTGGAGGCTGGACTATGACGCTTGCAGTTCTAGTTCTGTAAGTTGGCTTAAGTTGGATTGTTCAAACCACTATGTGATCAATGACTTTTGATTAGTGATTCCTAATTCACTAATGGTTGATACTTTTGAATTTTAAAAGTGCAATGTTGATGAAACACTAAGAATTCCTCAGTTATGTGAAAAAGTGAATGCAATGATCTTGGAATCTCTAGATCATGAGCAAAGAAGCCTATTGAAGTATATCATTCAGAAGATTACAAACTATCAATTGAAGCCAAGACTTGAACCTAAAGTCTTACAATCAAGTAAGGGCAGGCCAGAATTTAAAGATACGCGGCAAGAACCATCTGCGTTTTAGCATGTTGAAAGAAAACTCAAGGGTGAAAAAAGGAATAGAAGGGCTCCAAACAAGAAAAGATGAAAGATTTTAAGTCTTTTCTTTTGGGATACGTTAATCTTTTTGGTTTAATGAACTTAGTTACTAACTAATGATGAATTGTTAGTCAAAGTTGACATAATCTGAATCTGAATTGCATAGTTCAGAGGAAGAGACTGAAAGTGAATCAGGATCACTTAATTTGGAATCAGAATCCTCTTCAGAGGAAGAGAACATGCAGCAAAGCTCAATCAGAAGCTCATCTTTGGTGAGTATTCATTTAATTGATCTGATTAAAGAAATGAATAATAAGTTAGTTTTCATGATAGGAAACAAACGTAAAATATCTCAATCAAATACCCAAGAAATTCCATAAGCTCTTGGGTGAGGTTTGGGATCCAATCCAAGATGGGAATTGCGGATTTAGAGTCATTTCTAAATCTTTTGGTTATGAAGAACATGGTTGGTTCAAAGTTAGGAGGGAAATGATTGAAAAATTAGAGAAACATAAAGCATGCTAAATTGAGATGCTTGGTGGTGCAGAGGAGGTTTAAAAGATTAAAAAAATACTTGATGTTGAAGACATCAATGAAAAGATTCCCTCCTCAAAATGGCTGGCTAAATTAGATATGGGTCAAATCATAGCAGACACATATTCCAGACCTATATCTTTCATTACATTGGAGTCATGTGATACTTATAATCCAATGAAAAATGGTTTTACAAATCAATCAGATCCAATTTTCATTTCCTTTGTAAACTATAACCACTTGGTTCTATTAGTACTTGAGGGAGAAATGATTCCAATTCTGCCCATTTTAGCAAAACCACGTTCCTTGATTTCTAAAAAAGCCTCTGGTTGGGTTGATCATCTCAAAGATTAACTGCATATGTATTCCAGATTATAGAGATTATAGAATTTGACTTCATTTCATCATTAAGTTTCATATTAATTGTAATTCTAATGCAGCTGACAAGTTCTATTAATATAAAGGGTTATAAAATTTTGAACATCATTATGTTGAGTGTTTTTAGTTAACATCATTATATTGAGTGCTTTGAATGAGAGATTAATGGTAATTCAGTTCAACTTGTGTTAGGCTGATTCCATCACCAGCTTAACTTGTGTTAAGCTTGGGATGGAATCAGCTTAACACAAGTTGAAATTGTTTTTTTATGCTGTTTTTACTTTAGGGCTGGTCAAAAGACTTGTATTTTTTTTGGCACTTTTACTTTAGGGCTGGTCAAATGACTTCTTGTATTTTTTGCCTGGTCAAAAGACTGGTATTTTTTTTTGGAACTCTTACTTTAGGGCTGGTCAAAAGACTTCTTTAATTTTTGGGCCCTTTTACTTTAGGTCTAGTCAAGTTGAACTTACTTTAGGGCTTGTCAAGTTACTTGTATTTTTTTTTGCTGTTTTTAATTTAGGGCTTGTCATGTTACTGGCTTGTCAAGTTACTTATTTTTTTTTTTTTTTTTTTTTTTTGGTGTTTTTAGTTTAGGGATAGTCCAGTTGATTATGGTTTTGTGGGTCTTTTTACTTTAGGGCTAGTCCATTGGATAGTCCCAATTTTTTTTGTTTTTTTGTTTTTTTTAACCAAAAAATCAACATTTTTTGATTTCTTTGATTTTTTGGTTGATTCCTGTTTTTTGGAAGGTTTATTTGATTCATGGGTTATATTAGTGCCCTTTCATTCCATTTTTTTGTTTTGTTTTTTGGCTCACCGCGGTCCGGTGTTGTGTCGAATCCCACACACCGGCAGACCAGGCTGGGTTTGCCGTGCAACTCCTTGAGCCATGGGGGGATTTTACATGGCTTGGATTGGAACGTGTGGCATGCCACATGGCCCCTTTTGAATGGTTTCCAAGGCTCAATGAGCCGTGAATTTAAAATTTCACTTTTTCTTAATACATAAAAAGAACAAATATGGATGGAAATATTACATTTTATTCAACCATGATTGGTTTTGTGTTTTTTCTGGATTTTCTTGGAGGGAAAAAAACATCATTACCAAGGTCTAAATCTTTCTGAATAGTTTTTTTAAAACATTTGGATTCCTTGGTCACAAAGATTTTCAAAAGTGAATCAAATTTGACAGCTGTCCAATGGTCAGAATTGAACTCAAACAAGACTATGATTTTGAGATATTATAAGAGAACAAAGCAAATAGGAGATGATTTGGAATTTGAAGTGGGAGGGAAATTCAGAGCAAGATAAGTGCCAGGCCTTAAAAATAAAAGAAACAACTGGAAACTTGTAATTTTCAGCCAGAAGGAAACCATGAAATTGAAATTTCCTCCACACATTGATGGGAGCTGTGCAAGAGAGTTTTTTCAATTTCCTTCTTTCTTCCTAGAAAGTTCAACCCCAGATTTCATGCAGTAATGTTGGGTCCTTGAAAATTTGGTTTGAATCCAGCTCTTTCACCATAAATTTCCTTATTTCAATTTAGTATTCTGATTTCCTTCAGAAATAAATGGCTACTGCTATGAATACACAGTTTCAATCCCATATGAAATCTTGAAAATGAGATATATGTGGAACTGCTGTCTTTGGGTAAATGAAGTATTTGTATTGGAACTAAAACCAAAAATCATGATTCAATTACAAAATAAAATATGTTTTAAAGATATTGCTCTCTATTTCAATTGAGATTTGGTAAAAAAACTCCATTATAAAAAGAATAAGATAGTGTACATGAAAAATAAATTAAAAACTCAAAAAAATCAGGAAAAATGTCAAAATGATCAAGTACCAAATGTACTCACTTTCTCACTTATTTTTGTTTATGCTTGTGCTAATAATTTCCTTCCTGGAGGATGGTAAGGAGCTTCATCATCTTAATTCAATTGATTTTGTCTCTTGATTCTTGTACCAGGAATGTATTTGGGGGAAGGAAAACACTTATTCACAATGGTTCCAGACCACTGAGAACAGAGTAAAAGAAAAAGTTGATAAGCAATAATATCAAATAAATCACAAAAACTAAAGGAAGTAAAATCTCACCACCTTAATCATTTCCAAATTTGGCATCACTTCATCTTCTCAATGGTCCTCTTCATCCAAATCTGGAACCAATTCAGCTTCTGAATATTCCTCTTCAGTCAGAAAATGATCCTATGCTAAAAAAATGACAAGGAATTATTAAAAGCAAAATTCCATTTTCAGAAAAAATAAGTATATATAGAAATTTAACTATTCCTCTGATTCCTCCTTCTTTTTACACTGCCCCTGTTCCTTTTTGGCCTTAAAATTCACTGAAACCTGAATGAATAAATGAAAAATATTGATTATGGAATTTAAAGTTTTTTATTTTTTGAAAAAATGGTTACTGAGCTTTGAATTTGCTGTGAATTTCTTCTTTGGCCTTTTCCTCCTCTTTGTTTCTTCTAAAAACTCAAAAAACAATTGATCTCCTTTAATGGAGGACTGAGAGATCATCTTTAACTTTTTGGCATCTACTTTGAGTCTTCTTCTTACTTTGGATCTTTGAGTGGAATTGAGCTATTCAGTTGGAACAAGTTGATATTTACACTATATAAATTCTTGGTTTCACCCAGATAATGTTGCTGTTTTCCAGATTGCAAATTTTTGAATCTTTCAAATAGTTAAGTGAGATATAGTTTTTTGTTACTGGTTTTGGATGGAAAATCAAGGGTTGCTTATTATTCAGTTGAATGAGGGTTCAGAGCTAACTGGAGAAAGCAAAACAAAAATCAATCAGGAAATTATTCATTTGAGCTTGAATCCAGAAAAAATTGAAAAATTAACCAAGAAGGGGGCTTGGACATTCCATTGATGATGGAAATATTTCAAGTTAAAAGAGGTCTACCTTTCTGATAGCTAATTTGACTTTGTGAATATATGGTATAACCATTTAAGAAAATGAATCACAGTTGGTGAAAGTGGTGGAAGATTCAGGAACTTGGTTAAATGAATGAATGATTTTGAGGGCAAAGTGGCTGATTTTTACAGAGAGATGATTCAAAAAGTGATCTAAACCAATGATATGCTTGAATTCGTGCTGATAGGATTAAATAATGCTCTCATGGATTTGGATGGTGATTGAATGGGAAATTTTCAGGCCTACATCATTAAAAGAGAAAATAGATGAATTGATGAATAATTTAATGCAAGAGTGTAGTCCTTATTTTCTTGAGGTAATTTTATTGTGGAAGTGAAAGTGTTTGTTGTCCAAATAAGAGAACAAAACCTTTGTTTTGGAGCCAGTACTCAAGAGGATAGTCTGATGCAGGGGGATTCCAGACAGGAGAAAGTTTGTTGAAATTTTTATGATCAATTGATTCATATTTAGAACAGACTGACTGATTCCAGTGTTTCTGGAATAACTTCCATTCATATTCAGATTTTAAATTATTTCTGCAATGTTTTTGAATATTTTTGAATATATGCAAGAGAAGCAGAAGATGATTAAAGGAAGGGGAAATCCTTTCAATGGGACTGATTAATTCTTCTTCTTTTCTTTTAACAAGAAACCTGGGTTCTTGATCTTCAAAGATCTCTTGAACTTGAGTCAGGGCCCATTCACAGCTATATTTTCTCCCTTGAGATAGAAAACAGAACATAAATTAAAATTTTCTTGAACAACTGTTTATGCCAAAAATATGCAGAAGGGGAATGCCAAACTTCTTTTTTTTTACCTTCACTGTCCAACATTAGAGGATTTGGGAACAGTTTGAGAATTTTAATTCAATAAGGGTGAGAAAATAATAATGAAGTGATTTTTCCATTGATATTTTGAATTTTATATAAAAAGCAGAATTAAAGAGTTCCAGGATGAGTGCTTCAATGGAGTGTTGCAATCAAGGGAGTTTTTTGAATTGTGATATTTTATTGTAAATAGTATTCAAATTTTTAGGAACAGGAAATGATGGGTTTTTTATAAGAGAGTTTAGACTATTTTAAGGGGGAACTCCAGCTTTGGTTAAATTTTCCAAATTCTCCTGTTGCTTCCCCTGAAGTCTTCTGTGGATGGTATGAGTGGAAAGATCATTGGAAGATGGATGGCTGTGGTCTGGAAATATAAACTTTTACAGACAGAGACCCAATCTGTTGGAAAAAGTTCCAGAAATTCTGAAAAGACAATTTGTCTTTCTTGATTTTGTCAAACCCTTGGTATCTTTTCTGGGTTTTTATTACCAAGATTTATCACATTTATATTTTGAGGTATACTTCTTGCACTGGGATACTCTGGTAGATATGGAATATCCATGAGACTTTTCCCATTATTGGATAGGCTAAAACAGTTCCTCCACTTGATTTTATGAGAGGTCAGGAGGAGGGAAAAGAGGGGTTGAATCAGGAGTTTGAGTAGATAAGGAAGGATAAAGATGAGTTGAATCAACATTTTGATTAGATGAGATAATGAGGGATGGGCCCGCTGAAAAATTTCTTAAGAGTGGGTTTATTTTTTTTAAGCCATTGTGAAAACAGATCTTATTTCTGAAAAATTAAGTGAAGATAGGATTTTATAGTTGATAAATATGTTGAGCCAAAATTCAAAAAAAAAGGTATTCAAAGACTTTATATAGGATGGAAAAGAGGTTTTTTGAATTATCTATTCAGGTGTATTGATCAGATGAAGATTTCATGTGAAAATTTGATAATGTTCCAATACTGTTGTGGAGGAGATATTTAATTGAATTTTTGATGGAAGATTTTAATTGAGGAGGATTGATTTTTTACTTTTGGAGTTTTGAGTAAGTTTTATTGAGTTGTTGTGACAGATTATGAGTGATGTGTGGTGTGGTGATGAGTGGAAAGGAGAGGAGTGGTTTGGTATTGTTTGGTATGGAGTGAATTGGAGTGGTGTGGAATGGTGTGGTGTGGTGAGGTGTGTTTAGCTAAGGTGTGGTGTGGTAAGGAAGTGGGGTGGTGTGGTGGGGGGTGATGGGTGGGTGGAAGAGGTCAAGGTGGTGGTTTATAAAAGTTCTGTATTAAGTTCAAGGCCCTGGGTTGCAAAAAGCATTTCACAACCATTTTCAACCATATGAGTTGTGAATGCAGGTTCACAACTCAAAAATTTGAAAGAAAAGTTGTTTAAAAAATGGAAATGTCTTCCCTGAAAATTTGGCCAATTTGGGGCAAGATAGCCACAAATGGGCCCTTTCAGGGGGGAATCAGCAGTACCTAGTCTCCCCTGGACCACATTTGAGTGCCTCCAACCCAAATTTGAGGATTTGGCATACATTGTGGGAATATTGTTGGAAAACAAAAAGACCTTGGGATCATGTTCTGCCTATTGGAAAAACAAAGTCTTGTCACAAACCATACACAAGACTTAATTTTGGGATAATTTTTCTCTAAAATCAAACATGAGGCACTTTGGAATTTTTGGAACAGTTGGATTGAATAATAAATTGACTTGGGATTTTTTTTGCATTATGGGAACAGTGGAAAGCCCAAGCCCCCCCTGGTTTCAATGTGGCTGCGTTAGAAGACTCAATTGAAAGTTTTGTTAAAAAAGCTGTGAAAGAATCTAGGGCTTTGGAAAATAAGACATTGGAAGCGCCAATTGCATCCTAATCTATGGTTACAGTTGAGGAGAAAGTTTTCTCAGAACTGGAATTGAATTTAGGTGGTAGGTCACATTTCATGTGCCATTTGACTGAGACAAATTTGGATTGATAAATACTAATGTAACAATGGTGGCTGAAACTATGTAACTATGAGGTGCCAGAACCCCTTTAAGATCCTCCTGTGAGGGCCTTTCCTAGTATGGAATACTAGAAATATTGCAAAAATGGGCAGCCATGCATGGGTATGCAT